>VZTJ01005455.1:108087-142390 GCA_013397795.1 Orthonyx spaldingii | reverse complement strand
AGCCGACAGCGGGGACCGGGCCGGCGGGGCTGCGGGGACCGGGATACACAGCGGGGATCGGGACACACCGCGGGGACAGCGGCACGGGCCGGGGCACCGCACCGCAACACCGCCACTGACCCGGCCCGGGGCATCAGAGACCGGCACCGACCTCACCCGACCCGACCCGACCCGGGGCACCGACACAGATCCAGGACACCAGAGATCGGCACTGCCACCGGCACCCGCAGCCGACCCTGACCAGGCCGGGGGAGCCGAGCCCGGCACCCCCGAGCGACCCCCGCAGGGCCGCGCTTTCGCTTTCCTCGCTCGCTCCTCCCCCGGGCCCTCCCAGCGCTCTCCCCGCCGGGCGAAGGCGGCAGCGGCAGGGCCCGGTGCCCGGGGCTGTGAGGGAAGCGGGCCCGGCCCCGCTCGGAGCCATGGCCATCGCCGCCGTGCCCGCGGCCGAGTCCCGGCTCTGCGGCAACTGGTAAGGCCGGGCCGGGCTCGGTGTGGACCGGGCCGGGAGTCGGTGAGGGCCGGGGGTCGGTGAGGGCCGGGCCAGGGCTCGGTGAGGGCCGGGCCGGGGGTCCCTGAGGGCCGGGGGTCCCTGAGGGCCGGGCCGGCCCCGCCGTTACATCGGGGTACAGCTCCTTGGCACAACTCTTTGGAATGCTGTAAAATACCGGAGATCCGGCGTGGTAACAACCCTACTGCCTTTCCGTAAGAGTTCGGGGTCGGATTTACCTTCTGACTTAGTAAGGGACTAGATAGAAACCAAAGCGTTAGGGTCAAAATGCCGGCTCGGTTTTCAGTGAGATCCACACAAACTACACGATTCCAAGTTTTTTTTTCAGCAGTTCCTTGGCTCAGGAGCAGAAATATAAAAATAGGATCAGTAGGCAGTGTTGTTGTGGAAGTTTTTCTCTCTGATTGCAGCTCTCTGCAGAGCCCCAACACTGGGAATCCAGTGGCTGATAAGGAGTCACCTCACAAGTTGTCTCGAATACAGGCAGCTAAAGAAATTAACTTTTTCTTTTTGTTGTTTTTCCCCAAGAGGCATCAGAATCCAGACAATTTCTTGCAACATCAGCCTGGTTTGTTTGGTCTGCGCAGTTCAGTCGCTGCTGTTGGACTTTGTTGCTTTGCCAGGCTTTTGGTTGGCTGGGATCTGGCAGGGGAGAAAGCTGAACAGCTGTGATTTTAGCAAACAAAAGGTTATAAAATTAATTTAGGTGTTTTCAAGGTGAATTTCTTGGAAAGGGGATGATCCATGTAGAAGTGGTGCTGTGTGTTTGAGGCAGGAGTGAGGACTGAGCTCCAGGTGCCTCAGTTCTTGTGTTTGGTTTCAAGACAGAAAATTAGTATCTTGGAGATGAGGTGAATTGGGGAATTTGGGGGTAAAATGAGGTGAGTTGGGGAATTTGGGGGTACAGAGCAGTGTTGTTACTGCTGGGGCTCTGTCTGTGGAAGGTGTCCCTGTGAGCTTTAAGGTCCCTTCCAACCCAACCCATTCCATGGTTCCATCATTCCTGGAACAGGATCTGTCAGGTTTTGTTTTTCCAAAAAAAAAGCACTGTTTGACTGCCTTCCAAAGCATTGTTTGACCTCTCAGAGCCAAATTATTTCCAGGAAGAAATAATTAGTCTTCTCAGACTAATTTATTAACTTGAACCTGGCGATAACTTGGTTGTGCTGCAAGATTTACCTTTCACATAAGGAAACAAATCCACCTGGATTTTATCTTAATGCAGTGTGACTTTTGCATGTTAAATACATTAATATCTCCCTGTGCTGGAACCTTGAGGCCTGACTGGGCCTTGCTCTGCTCACTTTGAACCATGAATTCATTGAAATCTTTCTTGGCTTTATTTTTTTGTTGTGAGTAACTGCTTGGATGTGTTGTCAGTGTGTTTCTGCTCAGTAACCTCAGCGACTTTCTCACAGCAAAAAGGATATTCCTGCAGTTAATTTCATCATCCATGAAATCCACTGTAGAAGAAACATTGAAATATGCCCCTACTGCAGCGACTCCATCCCAAAGTCTGAGATGAAGAACCACATTGAGTCTGAACACGTGCAGGTGAGGGACACATCTCTGCTCTGAAACTGCTCATTTCTGTGCTAATTAACCTAATGAGGGCTGTCTGCTGCAGGTCACCTGCAAGTGCAGGATGAAGATGGAAAGCAGCCTCCTGAAGGATCACGAGGTTGGTGGATTTTATGTTATTTTATGTTATTGAACCCTGTGGTGGTTCCAAGCACTGATTCCAGAGCCTTTCTGCCACCCAACATCTGGATTCCAGCCTGGGGCTTGTGCATCCTTGTATTGAGTGGTGCTTCCTAAAGGGATTGGAAACTGCCTTAGAGTCCTGGAGCCACTCAGGGCTTCCTGTCAAAGGGGTATCTGTGATAATTGGTGATTTTTTTGTCCTTGGTAGTTGAAAAATAGCTATTTAAGATATGATTGACTTGTCTGTTTTCATTCCTTTGCTGTTTCATGTTTCTGCTGGAGCCCTTCTGTGACTTTTCATAACTCAATCTGTCCAAACAGACTTTAAAAATAGCCTGTAAAATAAACTAAAATAGGACAGAGTGGGATTTTCTAAGTTCTGAATCCAGTTGGCTGCTGTCACAGACAATCTTGTTATAAATGTCAGTCCCTTCCCTTCCCGTGGGCTCCTTTAGAGACAGCTCTGGAGCTGCCACCTCAGCCTGCTGATTGCTGAGGGGAAGAGGATTTTCTTTGGAAATCTGTCCAGTTCTAAACCCTGGGGGTGGCTAATCCTGCCTGTGTGTGTGTGTGTGTGGTGCTTTTGGCTTTGTGAAGCAAATGCTGATGTTCTGTTAGTGCAGGTTGTTTATTAGTGCAGCACCTGCAAATATCCTGTGTTTTATCTGTTTTTAACCCTTTTGAAGGGTTTCAAACCTTACCTGCTGTTCAGTGTGGGGTAAGGAACATGCACAAGCAGTTCTTGTTGAGGTGTAAGTCTGTTCCCTAAAAACCAGCTTGGATTTTAGCTGTACTCATGGAATGCTGCTGGATTTTGGGTCTCTCTCTAAAACCCAACCCCAGAAAGCTCCACACGGCCCTGCTGAGCAGACCTGGCAGGTTTAAAATCATGCCCTGAGTGCCTGAAGAGCTGCAGCTGCCGAGTTTGTGCCTCCAGCATGCCCTTGTTGCCTTCCCCACATCACAGCTCATTCCAGGCTGTTGGATGTAGCCGAGGAGACCACAGAGAGCTCCAGAGCTGAGCAGCCTGAGAGTTCCACGTGGGAAGAGCACAAACCCTGTGTGTTTTGCAGGCGTCCTCGTGCCCGCTGCGCCCCGTGCTGTGCCAGTTCTGTGACATCCAGCTGGCCTTCTGCAAGCTCCAGGAGCACGAGCTCTACTGCGGGGCCAGGACCGAGCCCTGCGGGCGCTGCGGCCGCCACGTCCTGCTCAGGGAGCTCCCGGAGCACCCCCGGGTCTGTGGGAGGCAGGAGAAGGCAGCCAAGGGCAGCAGGAGAGCACCAGGATTCGGGAATGAGGATGGAGGAAAGAGGAGACAGCCGGGAGCAGGTACCGGGCTGGGCTGGGGAGGAGACAGAGGGGGGAGAAGGAGATTGAGGAGCTGTGGGACACAACTCCAGGGACAGAACCCTTAAGGACAGAATTCCAGGGCCAGAACCCTAAGGGACAAATCCTTAAGGATGGAGCTCCAGGGACAGAACCCTTAAAGACAGAACTCCATGGATAGAATCTTAGGGATAGAATCATTAAGGACACAGTTCCAGGGACAGAACCCTTAAGGACACAGGTCCATGGACAGAACCCCTAAGGACAAACCCTTAAAGACAGAACTCCGTGGACAGAATCTTAGGGACAGAACCCATAAGGACAGAAATCCATGGATAGAACCTTAAGGACATTCACAGGAACAGCACAAAGAAATCAAAAGTGAGATAAAGCGGAGAAAGGAGGAAGAACTGGCTACTCCTTTGGTAGCTGGTCCAGGTGTCAGGTTTTGAGATTCCTTTCTGTGAAAGTACAGGGCAGTGAGTGCTCCAGAGGCCCCAGGTGGGAGTGTTTATCCATGGAATAAGGTGGAAGCCCAGTCACTGCCTGTTCCCTGTCTCAAAGTACCTGGCTTAAAAATGAAACCGGAGTTATTTGCTCACTGGAATTTGGTCCATGATTTTTCTCCTTCATCCTCCTGGGTTTGGTGCCCTTGGCTTTGAGATGCTGAACTCCAGGAGACCCCACATGTGAAACCCTGGGGCTGAGTCTGATGTCCAGAGGGAGCTGCTGGTGGCAGGTTTGATGTTCTCCCAAATTCACAATATTTCTGTTTTGAAGGGGATGAGCTGCAGAGACCTGAAATCCTTCATTCCCAACTTTCTGAAGACTGGAACACTGACCTGGACTATGTGTTGGCTCTCAGCCTGCAGAGTGAGAATAATCCTCCCCATAATACTGCAGCTGAGATTCCCAGGGATTTCTGGGAATACGACTACACCAAAGAGCCTGGACAGTCTGCCCATCTTGGTGGAACAGACCTGTCCAACATCTTCTCCTGTGACTCTCCAGAGTCCTTTAGCACTTCAAACCACAGCAAAATAGGTATAAACACTGTTGTGGTGGGACTTTTTCCTTAAATTTGTGGGGAGGGAAGAGAAAAACTTGGATTGGAAATGTTAAAGATGATCTAGGTATTTAAAAAAGTCAGAATTAGTCTTTTTGAGACTCCTAAAGCAAAGCAGCAAGTGGCACTGGAGGAAGTGTTCCCCCAGCCTTGGCCCTGGGTGCTGTCCCGTGGCACAGGGCAGGAGCTGGAGCTCGGGGATTTTGGGGACACGTGGATCCAGCTGCTCCAGACCCCAGAGAGGACAAACCCTTCCTTCCCTTGCAGACAAGGAGATGATCATGCTGCCCTGCGAGTTCTGTGAGGAGCTGTGCCCTGCTGAAGATCTGGTCCTTCACCAGGTTTGGGACTTCCCTGTGCCTTGGGGTTTGCAGTGGAGACTTTTCTGTGGCTGCCACTGGAAAGGGTGTGGGTGACATTGGGAGAGCTCTGGCATGTGGGTCTTGGCCAAGAAAAGTGGTTTTTGGTGCCCACCTGGCTCATCAGGAAAGGTGATTTTTCTGTATTGTTTGTGTAACAGACAGGGTGTAACCCAGCAAGTGCCTTTGCCTCGTTCAGTAAGAGAAGTTCTTCTCCAAATCCTTGGGAATACGGTGGCAGGTCCAACAGGCACAGGACTGGCCCTTCATCCCAGCCCCAGGCTGTCCAGGCAGAAGGAGACATCATGATCCCATGTGAATTCTGTGGCATCCAGCTGGAAGAGGAGATTCTCTTCCACCACCAGGTACTGAACAGGACAGGATCTGTGGGGTCACATCCCATTGTTGAGGATTGCTGAGTCCCAGGGGCTCTTGTGGCACATTTCAGGAATTCAGGGAGCTGTCTCTGGCTCAGATCTTCCCACACAAAGCTCTGGGATCCGTGTGAAGGGTTGTGCCACACTGAGGCTCCTCCTGACAAATACTGGATTATTTTGAAAGCTCTTGTAATGAAACTAAACAAAAGGGCCTGAGGTTGCACAATCAGGTTTGAGTCACACAGAAAATGAAGTTGAACCTGGGATGAGTCAGCTGAGGGGCACAGGAGCACGGGGGTGAAAGTGGGTGGGAGAGGAAGTAGAGAACAGACTCCAGCCCTGGGAGTGCCCAGGGAAGAGTGCTCTGGAATTTGCTGCTGTTACAGACAAGATGGGAGAATGCTGAGCTCCCCCATTTTCTGTGTCATGGCTCTTTCACTTCCTTAGTCCCAACAAAGTGGTGAAGCTGGAGTTGGGTTGGTTGTTCTGGGCCTCTCCTCTCCTGGGCGACAGCAAAATCAGTCTAAATCCCGGGAATGAGATCGGATAAAACTCCAGAGCTTATCCCAGAATCCCAGAGTGGTTTGGGTTGGAAGGGATGTTGAAGCCCATCCCACCCCCTGCCATGGGCAGGGACACCTTCCACTGTCCCAGGTCGCTCCAGGCCCTGTCCAGCCTGGCAGGGGGATGGAACTGGGTGAGCTTTAAGATCTCTTTGAACCCAAACCATTCTGGGATTCCACGATTCCAATTCCCTACTGCCCTCAACATCCCTGAGCGCTGCTGCTCCGCAGCATTTTCCCAGGAATTTCACCTGAGTGAGCCTCACCTGACCAGCCCTGTGTGTTCTGCTGCAGCACCACTGTGACCTGCGCCCTGCCAGCCCCACGGGTGACGCTGCAGCCCGGGAGCTGCCGGCTCCCCAGCCCCACGGGGACAGACGGGAATCGCCGGAGCCGGCCCGGCGGCGGATCCGGCACCAAGGTGTGGGCAGGGCCCGGCCTCAGCTCCTCTGTGCCTGCACGGGGATGCTCTTACCCTGTTCTGTCTCAGCTCTTCCATCCTCTGCTCTCCCCTCGGTCTGGGTTTGGGGAGGGAGGATTAAATCACTGGAACTGTGTCCTTGAGATCCTGGGATGGGCACTGGGGCTGTTCCTGATGCTGCTGTTCCCGTTAAGCTCCGTGTCCTGTCCTTGCAGGAGATGTTTCTCCCTGGCACACAGAAGGCTTTGGGAAGCTGGGGCTCTGCCCTGCTCAGGGGACCAAGCTGAGGACGGAGGTGGCCAAGGCCGGGAAGGCAGCGCTGTCCCCTCCAGGGAGAGCCGGTGACGCTCCGGCGGCGCGGGGAAAGCCCAGGAAGGGGAGTGGCAGTGAGGGGACACCGAAGGACAGAGGGGACTCTGCGGCTGGGACAGCACCCCGGGCAAGGCCTGCTCAGCACTTCCAGGCAGAAACGTTCATTTCCAGCTCCTCCAGAACTTCTCCAGCCCAGCCAAGGTAATGCCTTTGCCTTCTGGTCCATTCCACTTCTCTGGTACAAATCAGAATTCCTTTGGCTTTGCCCATGGCTGAAAGGGTTTGCAAAGGCCTTCAGATTCACCCAGTTGAATTTGGCTGGAGCTTATCTGAGTTTCATACAACAAATTTAGGTTTTTACCTCAAAATAGAACAGAGCCACTGGTCACTGGGATGAAATGTAGGCTAAGGCCTCATTACCTGTCCATGGAAGTGCTCTGCTCACCTGGGCTCTGAACAGGAGCTGGCTCTGCTGCTGAAACATCTGGGTCGGGGTCAGAGGAGGCACAAGGGCCTCTCCCTCAGCCGTCCCTGTCTGCCTGCTCTGTTGTGTAAACACAGCCCAGCACGGGTGGCTGTGCCGCCCCTGAAGTGTCCCTGTGCTGTCCCGCAGCTCCAGCGCCGCAGGAGGGAGGAGCCTCGGGCTGTCGGACGGGCGCGGCCTCCGGCGCCGGAGCTCCAAGGTGAGGCCGCAGGAGCAGCTCGCGATGGTTTTGCCAGGACAAGGAGCTGCTGTTTACAGCCCTCCTTTGTCAAGTCATGTCTGAAAGCAGCATTTTTCTTTTCCCCCTCCCTTAAGGCGAAAGCCCCGAGCCCAGCAGCCGGACAGCCGGAGGAGTGAGCCGGTGCCTGTGGGGAACACGGAGCGTCCGCCCTGTCCCAGCCTCTGCTGGACTCGTTGGTCTGAGAGCAAGTAAATCCCATGCTGAGTTTCAATTTTTAGGCAGTGACCGTTTTCTAAATCTCTATTTTTAAATCTGTGAGAGCAAACTTCAGGTTTTTATGTCTCTGATCTCCTCGAGCGCCACCCCCAAGGCATCAAATTGAGTCTCACCTTGGGCCCCACCCGAGTTCTGTGTCCGTGTGGGCTCCTTGTGCTGCGCTGGGATGGGATTTGTGTCCTGCCCGGGAGTGCTCAGGCGCAGCAGTGACACCAACAGGGAGCAGTTGCTGCTCCAGAGCTGCCCCACAGAGCGGGACCCAGGGTTGGGGCTCCAAGGCTTCTCAGTGCTGCATTTTCACTTTAAAAGCTTTTCAAGTTCCTTGGAATAAAATTTATCTGCTGCTGTCCCAAACTGTTGTGCGGTGCCATCTGTCCCCCGGGGTGCCACGGGACCACACAACCCAACCCCGCCGTGTGAGGGCCTGTGGATCCATTCCCACAGTTATCCTGTTACTGCTGGAATCCCTGGGACTTCGGGAAGCACAGCAGGTCCTGGACAACCCCTGTGGCAGCAGCCTAATTAAGGAGGTGCAGCAGATGGCACTGGCAGGGCTAATTAGCCACCCCTGGGGCAAGGTCGTTACTGAGGCCTCTCTCAGGTGCCAACTCCATCCCACTGGAGCCCAGTGATGGCTGGAGGGATCTTCCTCCTCAAATAAAGACATTTTACAGATGCTCCCACCACATGTGTTTATTTAGACAAGGAAAGAAGAATAAAGGTGTTTAAAGACAGGGGGACACCAAACCCCTGTTCTTCCCATCCCTGGGAGAAGGGCTGGGGGAAGATCGGGGAGTGGGAGCTGGTCCCTGAGGTTTGGGATGGGTAACAGGGTGCTGTGGGTCAGGAATCATTAGCATGACAAATAATTAATTACTGAGGTGCAGAGCCTGTGCTGTGCCTCAGGCACACGGAATTTCCCAGAGCAACAACCTCAGCAGTGACCCTGCTTTCCTTCGGTACCAAATCCTCACCTTTTGTTCCAAGCACACACCAAGAACCATAGAAGTGGGATTTCAACAGAGAACCTGCAGTTCCCTTCCTCCCCCTTCTCCTGCTCTCCTGAGGCAGCTCCAGCAGATCCCGTTCCCTGCAGCCCCAAAGAAGGACACGAACACCTCCAGGGATGTTAAGAATCTCCTTTATGCAGGTGTACACTCGATGGCCAAGAGCACTTACAGGTTAATGCCGTGTACAGAACCGAGATGGACACACACCAAGCTAGAACTAATACCCAGCTCCAGAGTTTTTCCACTGTTTAGTATAATTTTACATTCTGAATGAATATATATTAAAAAAAATAATAATAATCATCACAAACCAATCTTTGCTTCGACAAACAAGCCTAGTACAGACAATGTCAAGTTCATTTAAAGCACGAGGAATTAAGGATGATTAGAAAAGCTTTAATTAAAAGGCCATTTGAGCCACAGCCGAGGTGCTGCAGCACTTCCTTCCCAGGAGCATGGAATTTTAAAAAAAAAAAAAAAAAAGCCAAAAAACCCCCACAATTCCTCTTGTGGGGCTCATCCTGTTCTCCAGAACAAACCGAAGTTGATGGAAGTTGGTTATTGGTGCGACGTTTGTCCTGTAGAAGAAGCTTCATTTACACCCCCAGGTGCAAACGGCAGCGATGAGAAGTTCATTATTTGTAATCATAAATAATTAATTGTAATAAATATGGATCAAGTAACGTTCCAGCACACGCCTGGGGCCGGTGCAGGTGTGCTCCACTCGGATGTGCCTCCCAAAGGAGCACACAACAGTAGCAGCAGTTTCTTACTCACAGCTGGAGCCGGAGCCTTGGGAGCCGCTGGCACCTCCGGAGCCCTCCGGGATGTCCCCGAGGCATTTTGGGACTGGATCCCAGGACAAGCCCAGGGAGAGCCCAACCTGGGGCACAGCTCTGCTGTGGAACTCAGCTCGTTCCCCACGTTTCCTGTCGGGGAACAAACCGGCCCCGAGCCGCTCCTTCGGCTTCGTTCCCCCTCGGTCTCTGTGAACTCCAGGCGTTCCCGCTCGCTCCGAGTGGTTTCTGAGCTACATAAACGCTTCTACCAGGAAATGGACGAGATTCAAGAGTAAATATTCTTCCTACATGGATCTGTTCCCTGGAAAGGGCGCTGTGCATTGGGAGGGTCACAGCTTCCTGCCCACGGGGTCGGGAGGCTCCGTGTGCCGACGGCTGCTGCGCACACATTCCCCTTCCACTCGCTCACGGAAGAACACGGACACCCATCCCCAACTCACACCGCCTCTCCCGCATCCCACGCACTCAGCGTCCCCACTATTCACAAAAATGTACAATAAATACATCTGGGATTCCCGGGAGCTGCCCCGGAGCCACGGACACCGAGCTGGAGGTGCAGTCCCCTCACGCGGAGCCCCCCGGGCGGCTCTGTGCCGGCGCTCGGCTCACGGGCAGCGCCGAGCCCGCGGCACGGATGGATTCCGGGACGGTCTCTTCCTCAGAACTCAGGATCCGAGGGATCAGCAAAGCTGGAGCGTCCCAGAAATCCTGGTGAGGGACGAGACACCCATGGAGGGGCCACTCTGAACCACCCAAACCATTCCACAGAACTCCAGTGAAACGTGGAGCTGTTCCCGCTCCGCCGTCGGCTCCGGCTTTCCACACAAACCAGGAGCTTTATCTTCCAATGGGCGACTCTGTCCTCCTGCTGGGTGTCACGGGTTTCAGGATAATTTGCTCTTGGACCAGAGATTTTTGAGTACAAAAATGAGTTCCAGGCATTTGAGCACCCCCTGGTTGTTCTGAGAGCTCGTTGGGAAATGGGATAAAGTCCCGGATTTTCGGGATGGACTGTGGTATCTTACACCCTTTGGAGAGAAGCCGTTTTGTTCTGCTGAAATTTTAATTACAATAAATTATTTTGTTGCTAAGCAAAGCAGACATTCAAGAACATCTAGGGCAGGAACCCAGCGGAATCACGGCCCTTCCACTGTTCTATTGTAAATTTTCCCAAAAGTGTTGAGCTGAACCCCCCCATTCCCTGTGGCAGCCCCCATGTGCTTGGTCAGAGTTTAAAAAAATCTCAAGGAAAGTGGTGGAAAGGTGGAAAAGCAGTTTGGCAGCAAAGTTCCTGCTTCAACCTCAAGCAAGTGCCACAAATCCTGCCCGTGCTCTGCTCCTGCCCACACAGCGATTCCCTCCCCACACCCAAACTTGGCATTTTTGTACTCAAAAACCTCTCAGGGGAGAGCGATCCATGAGCCTTCCCCTCCAAGGGCTCCCGGCCTGGGAACACCCTCCCTGCCGGTGGTGTTTGCACGGGGCAGACCACTCTGGATTACAAAATTAGAAATGTACAGGTGGAAAGGTTTTTTTTCCCCCAAATTAAATTATACACAAACCGGTCTTTACTAAACTATCCTACAAATATTCCACAAACAAGGCAGCAAAAGAACCAGTCCACCACAAAGTCTACGAATACAAAATGGAAGTCTTCCGGGAATTACTGTAACGGGAACGAAGGTTCAGGAAATAAATTAACCCCCAGCTCGTGCCACGGGAGGCGCCGGATGGGAGCTGAGGGGGTTGCACTGGGCAGAGTCACGGAGTCACCTCCAGGCATCATCCCCTGCTCCCGCTCAGCCGCTCAGAGGGTCCTCCCGGTAGTGGATGGCGTAGCGGAGCTTCTCCAGCATGATGTCCAGCGAGGAGTACTGCGGCAGCTTGATCATGAACATGCACGTCTCCACCCGGATGTACCGCGAGTCCGGGGAGCCTGCGGGACAGACACCGGCAGGGGTTACAACTCCACCCAGCAACTCCCTCCTCGCTCTTCCTCCCCCACGCCCCTTCCTGAGGGGATCCAAACCCAACCCCTGCCTGTTGGGCATCTTTTGGATCTTTAGTGTTTCTGGGCTTCTCCATCAGGCCTCATGCCAGTGTTTTTTCCCATAGTTTAATCATTTTAAAAGCACTTCGCACAAATGGCAAAGTTTAAAGTATCACTGGGTTGGAAGAGACCTTCAAGATCATCGAGTCCAACCCATGCCCCAACACCTCAACTAAACCATGGCACCAAGTGCCACCTCCAATCTTCTTCTAAACACATCCAGGGATGGTGACTCCACCACCTCCCCGGGCAGGCAATTCCAGTACTTTATCACTCTTTCTGTAAAAAACCTTTTCCTAATATCCAACCTATATTTCCCTTGGTGCAGCTTCAGACTGTTGTGTTCTCTTGTTCTGTCGGTTGCTGCCTGGAGAAAGAGACCAACTCCCTCCTGACCACAGCCACCCTTCAGGGAGTTGTAGAGAGTGATAAGGTCACCCCTGAGTCTCCTTTTCTCCAGGCTGAACAACCCCAGCTCCCTCAGTCATTCCTCACAGGGCTTCTCTTCCAAGCCCCTCACCATCCTGGAATCCCAGAACAGTTTGGGTTGGAAGGGACCTCAAAGCTCATCCAGTTCCACCCTCCTGCCATGGGCAGGGAACTTCCCACTGGACGCAGTTCAAATTTATGTGAAATTTTATTTTTACATGGTTTAAACCCCAATTCTCTCCTTATTTACCCCCATAACCACCTACCCCTCTGTCATTGTGCACTAAATACAAGTTTAAATCAAATAAAGGGGGGCTGGAAGCCAGGATGGTGCTGGGAGCAGAAGCAGCTCCCTTCCCTCAAGAAGAGGCCGTTCCGTACCTGCGGCGCCGTCGGGGGGGGCGATTTTCATGGGGTAGGGGGGCACGTGGGCGGTGTCGGGGCCGCCGTCCTTGCAGGGGCAGGTGAAGGGGATCCTCTCCTGGTTGCAGGCGAACTTGATGAACTTGCAGAGCTCCTCCTGCGTGAACATCTCCAGGGCGCTCCAGAAGAACTCGATGTGCTGGTCCGTCTCCATCAGCCCCACCTGGTACATGGTGTGTGCCTGAGGGGACAGGGACACGCGTCCACCGCTGCTCTCCCCTCACCCTTCACGAATCTTCCCCACTTTTAAATAAATGAAGTCCAAATTCTTATTCCTCTCTGCACAAACTCCACCCAATAGGTTTCCTGAATCCAGTGGAATCTTAATAAACCTCCTTGGGGGCAAGGGGGTGTCCAAGCACAGGCCAGAGTTCCCCAAAGATGTCCTGGCACCAGAAGATTTTCCCTTCCCACCTTCCCATGGGAGGGTCCCCCTCTCTGTGTCCCACAGGAGTTTGGCCAAAGCACCTTGAGGAATTCCAGGTTGATGTAGGGAAGGCCACAGGTCCTCAGCTCCATCTCCAGGGGGGTGAGTGTGGTCAGCAGCTGCAGGGGGATGATGGAGCCCAGCCCTGCCCTCACTGCTGTCATGCACTCCGGGGTCTGCAGCTCCCGCATGCGCAGGCTGCGGATGGCGGCCGCGTACACGTCCTTGTTCTCCCACCTGCAGGGCAGAGAGCTGGGCTGAGGGAGGAACAGCTGGGAGAGCCCTCGTGCCCCACCCCGTGTCACACATGGAGGGGTTTTATGGAGAGATCCTGATCTGGAATAATCCCAAGTGAGCAATACACACTTTGCATCCTGATGCTTCCCAGTTAATTCCACCGTCCTCTGCTTCCTCCTTTCCTGCCCATCCCTCACAGCTGGGAGCCCCCACAGCTGGGACCAGCCCTGCTCCTCAGCTCTGTCTCTTACAGAGCCAAACTGCACCAGTGATCCCAAGTTCTGCCAGCTTCTCCCAAATCAAAGCCTTCCCAGATCATTCCAGCTTGGTACAAAAGCACCTCTGGAGAGGCTGCGCTTGGAGATCGATTCCAGAGATGTTCTGTGCCACGTCCTGCCCAGAAGGCTGCTCCTTACCCCACGGGGATGTGCCTGCCCCTGGGACACAGCTCCACCTCCTCCCCAGTGAGGCTCAGGTAGGTGAATTTGCAGCAGGGTTTGTTGGGGCAGTCGGGGCTCTCGGTCGCCAGGTGCTGGGAAGCGATTTCGGCACACAGAGCTTCCAGCTCCGTCTCGTCACTGATCTGTCAGGAACAAGGATAAGGACCTGGTCACCACCATGGCAGTGCCTCGTCCCAGGTGTCCCCACTCCAGCAGCAAAATCCTGCTTTGGGGGGTTCTGGTCCGGTTTAGCAACTCCACATTCCAGTAAATATTTCAGAAGCCTTAATTCCACCGTGCCCAGCAGCAGCGGAGAGTGGGAAACTTCTCCAGGGCAACAGGAGGTAAAATCCTGCATCCAAGAGGAGTCAGGACACCTCCCAGTACTGCTTCCATGAAAACCACCTGGCAGCCACTAGGGAGGGCAGGCCATGGGGGAATCCTGAGAAAAAGGAGGGAAGAGGGAAAGGGGACCTACATTTTCAAATTTTTTGATGTAGTTGTAGGTGAGGATGTCGGCTTCCTGCAGATCCACGTCGGGATCCAGAGGCTCCCCCACCAGGGTCTTCCAGAAGGAGGGCAGCAGGTCCAGGGGCAGGGGGACGTCGGCGCGGATGGCGATGCCCAGGAGCTGCCCGAAGAAGTGCAGCAGCTGCTCCTCGGCGTAGGTGATGGGGCTGGGGGTCAGGATGTACTTCCCCTGTGGAAATAACAGGGCACACGGGGCAGGGTTCACCAGCTGCCCACAGCCTGAGGGGCCGTGTGTTAGCAGGCCTTGGGAGTGCTCCTGGCTGGAAGAGGGAGGAGAGTGTTTGGTGGATACCAAAGGATCTGCTCCAGCCCCGCAGGGAGTTCCTGTATTTCACACGCTGACATCACCTCCTCTTATCACCTCCTGATCAAATCAACTCCACAAAGTTGGTTCCCTTTGGAAGGGGAGCCCCTTTTGAAGCTGCTGATCAGCCTCACAGGATTTCCTGGAGTTGTTCCATCAGTTTGACATCCAAACCTTTCAGCTGTGGGATGTTTCTGAGCCTGGATTGGCAGAGCCAGGTTTGCGGCACAGTTGGTCTTAAGCTGAGGGAAATGAGCTGTCTCCCACCCTGAGAATATTCCCAGGAAGGAATGAGACCTCAGGCAGTGAGAAGTCTTTGGATCATCAGCTTTACCTCATTTCCAGAGAACATCTACTGCACAAAATAAGACACTAAATAGCATGGATGGAGCATCAGACTCTCCTGGCAACGTGACTGATCTTCCTGGTGACATTCCTGGAGTAAGGCCACAGAATAAAAACTGATGGAAGTTCACCAGTTTGGGACAGACAACCTCTAAACCAGACAGCTGAACCTTCCCCCTCTGAACTCTGCCCAGGAGTTTTAATTCTGCCCAATTTTGCTGCCTTCCAAGTACCTGTTGCACTCATGAGGTGGAACATGGGATTCACCAGGTCCCAACTCTCCCAGGATGTGGGACCTGCTTGGTTTCATGGATCTGAGGCCTCTCTCTGCACCTCTGACCAGAAGTGTCCCACTCCTGTTCAAACCCAGCATTCCAAAAGAGAAAAAAACCCCAATTTTTGGCATTGGGATCTCACACCTTGTTCTTATTGACAGCAGAGCTGGGGCACAGCAGGAGCAGGGAGAGGGAGGAGCTCTGGAGCTCTTTGCACACTTGCCAAAGGAAGTGACGGAAAGATCCACCTGGAAAAGAGAGGGGGAAATAATGAAAATATTCCTTTGTTCCCAGCTGAACTCCTAATGCTGCTTTGCTTTCCAGCACTGTAAGAACAGCAGGATATTTGTTCCACCAGCTGGCCTGCAGATGGGATTTGGTGCTGGATGAGGAGAGGGATGGGGCTGTCCTGCAACAAGGGAGGTGATGCTGCAGGGATCAGCACAGCTGAGCCACAGACATTGATCTGCTCCCAGGCACTGCCAGTGCCACCACAGACAGGAATTCCCCTTGGAAGAAGGCCCCAAGGAGCCTTGGCTCAGCTGATTGCTGCACACTCAGGACATCTCCCGTCACACCTCAGGCAGGTGACAGGAGCTGGGCATGTGAGAGGTGTGTTCTGAGCTCTCTGGCTCCATATTCCCCCACGGATCTCCACCAAGGACCAGAACCAGCACAGGGATCTGGACAGCAGGGATCCCTTTACTCTTTGGGATCTGCCTCCATACCCCATGGACAGCTCTGCAAAGCTGAACCCCTCAGCCTGGGGTTACACCCAGTCTCCTCCTGGTGCAACCACTGAGGAACCACCACCCCAAAGGAGCCAACATCCCGGGATCCCATTCTGTTCCATGCACAAGGGAATGCTGCTCCTCGGAGTCCACACGAGGCACATCCTGGTGAAAAACTGGGCTGTCCCTGGGGGATTTCCCTGATGTCACCTGGGCCATCCTTGTCCCCACTCCCCGGTTCCATTCCCCTGTTCCCGCTCCCTGGTTCCATTTCCGCTTGTCCCCACTCCCTTGTGCCACAGTGTCCCCAGTCCCACTCCTTGGTTCCACTGTCCCCTGTCCCACACATGGTTCCATTCCTCTGTCTCCAGTCCCTGGTTCCATTGTCCCCTGTCCCACTCCCTGGTGCCAGAACCCTCCTGTCCCCACTGCCTGGTGCCATTGTCTCCCGTCCCACTCCCTGGTTCCATCCCCCCTGTCCCTCTCACTGGTTCCATGGAGCCCCTATCCCACTCCCAGCTGTCCCCACTCCCAGGTTCCATGTTCCCTGTCCCACTCCCAGGTTCCATCCCCCAGCCCCACTCACTGGTGCCGTGCACCTCCTCCCCGGTGAAGCGGATGTTGAAGGCGTAGGTGGGGTCCCCCCCGCTGGCCAGTTTGACGCAGAGCTGGGACGAGGGGACGCAGCCCAGCTGCCGGGCGGCCTGGCAGAAGTAGGAGTTCTCGGAGGAACGGATCTCCCCTGCTCAGCACAAAGGGAAAATGAACCTCCAGCCTCGTGAAACAGCAGCTGAGCTGGGGGAAAGCAGCTCTGACTCGGTGCAAATGGGGTTTGGAAAGGAAGGATGGGTGCTTCCCGTACCTCCGACGATTTCCAGCGGGTCCAGGGTGATTTCTGGGGCTGCGTGGTCAGCAGTTCTTTGGACGGTGGCGTTGAGCACTCTGTTCATGACAGTGACTTTTGTGTCATAGAAGATTAAACCTGGAGAAGCAAACACATTTCAGCAGAGTTCATCCACCCACAACTTTATTTTCTGGAATTCTCCAGTAGAAAATGGTAGAATAAAAATTTCCCTTTCATTCATGGCTAATCCAAACTTCTTTTTAAAAATATTTCATAGAATCATGGAATGGTTTCCATGATTCCACTCATCCAGTTCCACCCCCTGCCATGGACAGGGACACCTTCCACAGACCAGGTTTCTCCAAGTTCCATCTCTTTATTCCTCATGTTTTCTGAAGAAAAAGTGCACTGGGATAGAACATTGATGAACACAATTCCAATGTTCCATAAATAGATCCCAGCAACTCCACCACAATCTCTGTAAATAGGAACACTGTGCCAAACAGTTTTCAGCAATCTGAGATGTTTTGACAGTAAAGCTACAGGTAAGAAATGATGATAAAAAATAGGGCTGTGACACTGCCCCAAAAATATATTTAATACCTCATATCTCTGCGAAGAGAAATCTCTGAACATTCCTCACTCCCCCGTCCTGGTTTAGGAGTTTTTTTCCAGCTGGGCCAATACAAAAATCTCCTCTCACACACTGACACCCCTGGTGAATTCTGTATCTCCTTCAGAAAACAAATCTGGGAAATGCAATGACCCAGATCTTGGGGGTTTTTGGTGTCTAACGAAGGCTGTAAAAATACTCTGATGCACTTTCAGTATTTTCTTGATCTTGCTAATGCTACAACAGCAAAGTCCTGGGACTTTCACCCGATCTGCTTATTGGCTAACAAAGAGGTTTGATTTACGGATACTCCCAAGAGGACAAAGAGCCAGACAGAAGATGGAACAACTCCCTCCGTGGTTGTGGTGTCCATGAGGATAACCCCCTCTCTTTAAGAGCAAACCAAGAGAGAAGTGCCCCACAGCAGTGCCCAGGGGTCAGAGCCCAGCTGACCTTTGGCCTCCTGCAGCAGGGCAGCGATGCTGTTCCCGTACATCTCGCTCTGGCGCAGCTCCACCAGGGGCAGGAAGAAGGTCTCCAGCGTGGTGTTGAGGGACTGCAGCAGGGCAAAGCGCAGCCGCAGGCTCTCCACGGGCACATCTGTGAGGGGAAACTCCCAGTCTGAGACAGGAACAGGCTCCCCAGCTCCTGCAAATCCCAGCAGGTTTGGTCCAGGAGCCGCACAAGCTCCTTCCAAAGCAGTGCCCACACTGAAGATGCAGGAACAGCACCCTCAGGATCCCTGGTGCTCCTTCCTGGATCTCGAGTCTCTGGGTGTGAGTCCAGAATCTTCCACTATCACTGAATTTTCCTCTTAAAGTTCTTAGAACAGGATTTACGTGACTAAAACCTGCCTAAGTCAAGAACGAAAATCCAGCTAGGCATTTCCTTCTCCAGCCTGAGCTAGGAATTCTGCTGGGAGAGCAGGGAGCAGCTCCAGTGCATCCCTAAAGCACACCCAAGGAGGGAGAAGAGCCAGACCCAGCATTCCCCTCATCCCACCGAGCCTCCAACCTCCAAAGGAACATCGGGGCGCACTCCCCAGCTCCTCCCCGGAAAAAACCCTCCACGCACCCCATCCCCACATACTCAAGAGACAGGAAATCCTGGGATCTGCTGCGTCGGCGGGGTCCAGGTACACCTCGTGGGGGTGGAGGCGTGCGGGGGTGATGGCCAGGTGGCGGCACAGGCGGTTGATGTACTGTACCAGGGCCACGTCCATCTCCAGGCTCCACTTGCGCGACGCCTTCTGCGCGTGCCTGGCGTCGATGCAGGCACACCTGGCACGGGACAGGGCACAGCTGCTCACCCACAGGCTGCTGGACAGCCACACCTGGTGTAGGGCTACACCTGGAGTACAGCTACACCTGGAGTAGAAGCTGGAGCCCTGCTCTTCGCTCCCCTTTCCTTAAGCAGAGCTCTTCCTGACAAGAATTCCAGCGTGAGCACTCCCTTCCCCTCACTGTTATTAAATAATTAGGCACAAAGGCACTGCCTGCTAAGCTCACTCAGTGCACTATCTCCTCTGAAGATGATAAGGGGCAATTAGCCTGTGGTCTAACAAGTAGAATTCATTTAAGGGACTTTCTTCCTCTACAATATTAAGGAATTTAACAGCTCCCCCTTGTACAGCATTTCTGACCCGGCAACAACCCTGCCAGTTGAACAATGACCCATTGCACTGGCTGGGGAAGGAAACCAGAGACAGAAATGGAGCTACAGTTCTTTTCAAGACAACTTATTATAAAGTTTGGAAGTTCTAAAGGACACTGTGGCATCTGATTTTGTTGGCCATGCTGTGCACAGAAAGTCAGGAACCTGCATTTGGACAGCACGTGACTTTTAAAACGTATTTTGAGAGAACAACCCATTCTCCCTACAGGCCTTGCAGACATGGATGGAAGTGTTAAAGCTTCCTGGATTAGGAACACTTGGGATCAAGCACAGTGGGTCAGGACCACCCTCTCAGGTGTACCTTTCAAAGTGCAGGTCGTAGCCACAGGAGAGGATGGCTCTCCACACGCTCCGGATGTCCTGCTTGGAGCGATCCACCACGAACCGCTGAAATCCATCCAGGGTCAGGTACTTCTCCTCAGGAACTGGCACCAAACACGGACCAGCAAAGAGTTCATGCCTTGCCATGGAGTCCACACCCCACACAGGACCAGGAGGGGCTGCTGCCAGCTTCCCCCTGCTCTCCCATCCCACCACGGAGCCCTTCCTGGCAGTTGCAGCCACCACGCGTGGGTCGGGTGCACCTCAGTCAATGGCACTTTTCACTGCCCTCAAGGACACCAATCCCCCAGAGCCCTCTGGAACAGCTCCATCTAACCCAGTACCAGGGATCCCTACTGGGCTGGATGCTGAAATTCCCCTTTTCTGAGCTAACCTGGCACTTCCCACAGGGAAAAGGGGAATCCAGACTCCTGTCTGTTCACTCTTCCACCTGACTAGAGAAAAGTTCTGAGCACAATCCCTGTCATGGCATGGCTGTGCTGTTTCCTCCACAAGTTCTGAGCTATCTAAATCATCTTTTTAATCCAATTTTCCACTTGTAACTGAAGAATTTTCTGATATAGATTGAGAAGCACAATTTAAACCCACTTGGTTCAACCCCATGATATCCCAAACCCTCACTACACCAAAGCCTTGGAACTACACCCTTAGGAAGTTCTCTGCCTGGTTTATTGACATGCCCTACACTGCTGCAAGAACTGTCTGCTCTCACACTGATGGGCCCAGATTGACAGAGACAAATAAAAGCAGCATTTTAAATCACTATTAAAAATAAATTAAGTTAGATTTGTCAGAAATAAAGACAAATCAAATCTATCACAAGGTCATCTAAATGCATCAATAAAAATATTTCTTTTCTATGACACAAAACTATAAAAAATTCTCTGCAGCTCCCACCTTCCTGTTTCTTTGTGGGAGACTTCTCAGGGTCCTTCTCCTCAGGTTTGCTCTTCTCAGGAGATTTGGGTTTTACAGTGGGTTTCTTCTCACTTAAGGCTGTTCGGCTGAGGGACAAAGTGGGTGTTAGGATCAAAAGTTTTCTTTCATCTGTTCAAGGAACACCAGAACTGCTTGGGTTGGAAGGGCCTTAAATCCTTCCAACTCCCTGCCACAGGACACCCTCCATAGGTTGCTCCAAGCCCTGTCCAACCTAATAAGTGCACTGGAATAAAACATTGATGAACACCATTCCAATGTTCTATAAACAGATCCCAACAACTCCACCACAATCTCTGGAAAAAGAAACACTTGGCCAAAGAATTTCCAGAAATCTGAGCTGTTCTGACCATAAAGCCACGGTCGCGTTCCCCTGTTCCAATACCTGGAAGCACAGAGGGAAGGGGGATAAAAACCTGGATTTTTATGGTGAAATCCAATATTCCAGGAGTGCCACAAGGCTGAGGACACGCACCTGACACTGTTGAGCATGGACTTCTCCTTGGTGGGGGGTTTGGTGACCGGGCGCTTGGTGCTCACCACCTTCACCGGGTGCTGCTCCTTCCCTGCCTTGTTGTACTTGCTCTTGTCGAATTTGGGCTTGGGAACTCCGTATTTCCTTAAAATCTTCCAACACAGAAAGGGAATCATCACCCAGTGCTCCCAAGAGACACCCAAAGAGGCTGGGAACAGCTGGGAAAGCACTACCTGGGTCAGCTGATCCTCCAGCACCTTCTTGGGAGGGCGGATGTTGGTGAAGAAGACGTGGAGAAGGTTCCCGGGGGTCTGGGAATTGATCTGCTCCTTGCTGAGGTAAATGTCAGCCACCTTGATGGGCTTGGCTGGGGTCAGGCTCAGCATTTGTTCCGAGTGGACACAGCTTTTAAAGATCTCTGTGAGAACTTCCCGAGCACCTGGGACCAGTTTTTCACCTGATTAAAAAAAAAAAAAAAAAAAACCAACAATTTGGTACAAAATACCATGTGAAAATAGATTTTGCATTCAGATAAAATACATTCACATGGCACTTGCTTTGAGACACAAAATCACTTTTGCAGTGAAAAAAAAAAAAAATCACTTTTGCAGTGAAAAACCTGCTCCTTCTGCAGCACCCCATTAACGACAGAGAACTGGCCACATCCTGTAATTATTACTTCAGGGAATAGTGGGAATGAAAAAAGACTATTTATGATGCCAGGATAAAAATTATGTTGTGCAGACAAACATCAACACCTATCAACTGAATTAGCAAACAAAAATTGTTTCAGTGGCTATTTTCTCAAAAAAAGTCCCTAAGGAATTAAATCAGTAGTTTTTTTAGGTTGATGAGGAGTGATTTGTTTGTATATTTGTGATTTATTTGATTAGTTGGGAGGATGACTGAGCAACGTTCAGCTTGCAAATAGCTTCTGGAGGGATAAAACTTGCTTTGGAATTTCTCCCTGGCTCGTTGTCACCCCTGATTTATACAGAACCAAGGGGAATCTGAGCCCTGCTCATCCCCCAAAATGCTGAACACAACTGAGATTTGCCAATATCAAACCACCTACCTTTTATTGACTTGTCATTGAAATAATCTTCTAGTGCTGGGCTGCCCTGGGTGTCAAATAAACTCTGATTTACAGTGGAAACTGTTAAAATCTCCTCAGTTGACATCTCCATGAGCTCATCCTCCCCATCCAGGCTGGACAAGCCAATGAGGTCACTGCTGTTGAAGAGGCTGGCTCGGATTTTCTCTATTTTAGCTCTTGACCTTATCTGTACAAATAATGAAATCAGTTCATTGCAATTCTGAGAAAACAAATTCACTTCCATTCATAGGAATCTGGGGTTTAAGCTTTTCCCCTCTCCCCATCCAGATGATCATTATTGCTTCTAACACTCTGCTAGATCAATAATTTGATGCCAAAATTCAGGTTCAGCCTAGAAAAGATCCCTTCTGAGAACATCTGGCCACTGAAATGCTCGTGCTAGGAGTTAATCAGGCACAGCTCTGACCCAGCTATCCCGTTGCTCAGTCTGGAGACAGCCCTTGGGAACAGCAGGGAAGGAGCTGAGGGTGCCAGCCAGGTAACCTGGTATTATTTGTGACTCTGCTGTCCCTGCCTCAATCCTCCACTCAGAAAAATCTAAATTAGCACAGGCCTTGAAGCCTCAGCTCCACAGACTGGGAAAGGGAGCAGTGACTTCCTTTGATTCCTAGAATAACCACTATCAGAGCAGCTCCAGACTTGGAATAGTTTCCATGTGAACGCTCTGGCAGCTTTCTCTACACACTTAATGCTTTATTTCAATGATGTCTTCATGTCAATTAACAGCTCAAGAATAGCAACTGCAGAGTTTCCATCTGAATGAGCTGGTTTTCTTCTAAAAGAGGAACTGATACAATCCCAGACTATACAAAAACATCTCCATTCCCAGGCTATCAGGAAGGGCTGTGCTTTTGGAAGCTCCTGACAAATCTGCAGCAGGCAATCCACGGAAGCAGCAAAGAGGAAGGTTCTTGTGCAGAGCTGAACACCTGGAGTGATGCAGCACTGATGGCAACCACCCACAATGCTTTTAAAAATTAATTTGGAACCAGACAGCAACAAAATTTATCATCTCCCCTAAAGCAGCTTTATAGAGGAATCCATAGGTGGTTCAAAATAGGTGAAAATGTACTGATTAAACATTAAATAATTGCCTTGTGGGTCAAACCAAAAGGGCTCCAATCTCTAAATTCATCTCAGCAGTGGCCAGAGCAAATCTCAGAGAAAGGAACATGAAAGAGGAAATGAATTGATCTTTGCCCTGCATGTTCTCCCAGCCTCTGCAAACCACTTTAAAGATTTCCTCAGTAGGAGGAACTGTGCTCCCCAGCTGCCAGTGTGCACACCCTCCTGGAACTTAATCCCTGAGGAATTCATTCATGCTCTTGGCTTCAGCAACACCTGTGACCATGAGCTCTGCAAGCTGCAACACACAGGAGTTCTTCCCTGCTTCCTTCTGTTCTCAGCTGCTGCTGGATCCCTCCATCACTGGGTCCCCTCTGCCCGTTGAGAGACAGGGATTGCTCCCAAGACTGAATGTGGAGAAGGGAATTCCGTGTTCCTCAGCCACCCTGTCCAAGCTGAGAACTCCCAGTCTGCCACGCTCTCAGGCACACATTTACCCTGCACCCATGGAAAGAGTCAGCTCCTAGAGTGAGATCCCATCCTCCCAGAAAACCCCAGCTCCAGAGGCCCCTCTCTGTTACCTCCACCACGGCAAAGCCCTTGATGGGCCGTGCCAGCAGGGGCTGATTGTCCAGGGATGTCACCGTGTACATGGAGCCCACGTCCGACACCGACGCCGTCTCCACGTTGTCCAGCGGCTCCCCGAGGCTGCCCAGGCTGCCCAGGCTGCCGGTGCTGCAGTGAGAGAGATCCAAACTCTCCTGGCTGGACACCACGTGGGGCTGTTCCAGCAATCCGGGCGGGATGGCCAGCTCCAGCCCTGCCTGGAACTGATCCACTGAGATGTCACTGACAGTCCGGGATATCCCCTGGGAGCTGCAGAGGGAGGCCTGGCTGGTGGAGGCCGAGGCGCTGACGCTCATGGCAGGGGTGACACTGCTGGAGCTGCTGATGTCCAGGCTGTCGGCGCTGCTGGAAACCGTCGGCTTTTCCAGCTCTGTCCTGCACTCGCCTCCTTCCGCTTTGTCCTTGGTTTTTTTGGGATCTTCTTCCTGCAGGGGGATGTAGATCTCATCCTTGAAGACCCCACCGTGGGCGTTGCAGGCTTTCCTGATGGCATTCCTGACGGTGGCCTCCTCCAGGTGCGTGGGGATGCCGGAGATGACGAGCAGGCGGCTGTGGGCCGTGGGCCCCACCAGGGCCTGGCAGGCGTCGGCCACGGCGTCGTTGGTCACACCCAGCCCCTGGGGGTCCTTCCTGGTCAGGTGTCTGAGGATTATCAGCAGGGTCAGAGCCCTGTGGAACCACAGCATGTCCTCAGGCTTGCTGCCCCCGATGCTGAGGAGCGCGGCGTCCGTCTCGGCTGCCCTGGATGAAGCCCTTTTCCCCGAAGATGAGGTTTTTTCCCGCTTCATTTTGACTTTTTTCCTCTTGGACAGCAAGCTCGGGCTCTGTGGTGTCTGCCCTGGGGAAGATGAGGATGAGGAGGAGGAGTCACTGAGATTTGGGGCACTGGTGGATGAGATCACGTTGGCTGTCACGCTCATGTTGATGGGCAAGGTGACTTCTGCCACAGCCAGGCACACTTCCATCAGGGCATGGAAGTAGGTGGAGAATCTCCCTTGGTCGGCCACCCCAACCCCAGAGCCACCACAGGCATTCCCAGACACCCAGTTCTGGGTCTCCTCATCGTAGAGCTTGTGCAGCTCTGACTGCAGGGCCATGAGCATGGCCAGGCAGGGGTTGAGCTGCAGGGCAATGGATGAGGATAACCCTGCTGGATTCTTTTTCTGCTCCAGGTTGTGGATTTTGCGGAGCAGCTCAGCCAGGAGGTGAAAGATCAATTCCTTCACACACGCTGCCATGTCAGTTGTCCACAGGAAGTTGCCTGTGTGAGGAAGGCAAGGCATGGCAGTCAGCAGTGTTTCATTGTTAGCAGCTTTGTAACATGAGTTGCAAAAGTAACATTAAAAAAAGCACCAGAAAAGCTCGTTTCAATGTCATGTCAGCAGTAAGAAAGACAGGATGCTATTCCAAGAACTGCAAATCATCAGAAAATTTCTGGAGTTTGAAGAAAAGAGTGGAAGAGCTCAGAAAATTTCAACTGTAATTTTTGTTTCCTAAACTCTCCACCTGAGCCAGCACATTATCAGTGCTCATCAATAAGGAAATACTCCATTCTCACCTAAAAATTCCACTACTTGCAGGAGAACCGAGGCAGGAATAGTATCCAGTTCATCTTCAGATTTTCCATCCCCATCTTCTAATTTCCAGGTTAAGAGCTGTTCTGTGAATGCCATTGCCAGGGGAAATTCCAGAGGGAGGGAATGCAAGACCAACACAGCTCCAGGAGGAGGAGACACTCCTAAGGAAAAAGGTTCAAGAAAATCTTTATCATGACTCTGAGCATTGGTAAAGTAAAAGTAATAACTTTTAGGAATTTTTCAAGGCTAAACTTGTGTTGAGTGAGAATTTTCTCTATAGCACCTTGTAATAAACAAATAGGAACATTTCTCTATAATGATAAATTGATATAATCTATAATTATAAACGCACGGAGAACATTTTATTTACGTAAAGAAACAGAACAATTTTGAGCCTGAACACATCTAAATATACATAGACAACCTTCCCCAAAATCATTTATTTCTGTCTGATGGGTACTGAAAACAATATCAGCAGAAGAACTTAAGGATCTCCAAGGGAAAGTTTTAAGAACTCACTGCACCCAGTCACCTTCACTGTTCTAAATCCCACTGTCTCTCCCTTAGGGCAGGAGGAAAAAGAATATTAATGATTTTTCTTGCTGGAGAAGCTGACGTGACCTAAGCATTGCTATACTGCAGATAAATTACTCTGTGGATAAGAGGGTCCTACAAACACCTAAAAAAGCAATAAAAAATTATTCTCCATCCGAAACAGCTCCTCAAACACCAACAGCCCCAACACTGCAGAAATTAATATTATGAATAAAATATTTCGAATACAAACACTGCTGGGTGAACTCCTGGAATATAACAGAATCAGATGGCTGCCAATGTTTATAAAACCAGGGTTTTTTTGTTAAGAACGAATTCCTTGTACAAAAATCCTGTCCAAACCACGGGTAGGACTGGTGACCACACAGGAAGGTGCTCCAGAGGCTGTGATGACACCGCCCTCAGTTCTGAGAGCACACCAAGGCCTTTCCCTGGTGCTGTGGCTGTGCTCACCCAGCTTGATGTGCACCCTGTCCGTGGGGGTGATGACAGCCGGGTACTGGTTGGTGGTGGGCGGCGGCGTGAGGCCGGTGTTGGTGGGGGAGGCGTCGCGGGGGTAGCACACGGCCTCGATGAGGTTCAGCTGCCCGTTCCTCTTCACCTTGTGGCCCAGCCCATAGACCAGCACCCGAGCCCAGGGGGCCTTGTACAGGGAGGAGCTGGGAAAACAGCAGCACAGCTTGGTGAGGCCCAAACAACCCGGAAAACATCCCAGCCACCGCTCGGAACAACTCTCGGAAAAAAGAAAACTCTAAAAAAACATAAGTAACTCCATCCCCAGGGTTCCCAGGCTCAGACCCAGCTTTGCCCCCTCCATGACTCACTCTTTCCGGAATCCAGACTGACTTTCCTTACAGGACACAATCACAAATGCAGCCCCAGGAAAATTCACATCCATGTTGACTTTGGATTCGGAAATTGGGAATTCTTCAGCGGGAAATTGTTCTGGCGCCGCCTGCAACAGGAAAATCCATCATGAAAGATCCCAACCAGCAGCAAACCTCCTCCCTCTAATTTATTTATAGAGTGCTCTATAACCAATGTATTGAATTAATTGTAGATTATGACACAGTGGGAGGCCACTTCATTTTAACACAATCCAGAGCATTGCTACTGCTTTGTGTTTTCAGGATAACAGAATCCATCCAGAGAAACAATTCCCTGTGAGGGACAGCATCATGGGAATTACAATCACACAGAACAAGGGCTTTTGAGAAGGGAGCCCAACACTCTCATGAAACATGAGGGAATATCTGACCTGCAGAAAGGAGCAGATCTGTTTGGTGAGGTCCAGCAGACTCTCCTCTCCCTGATGCAGCGTCCGAGTAATGGCCACAGTGAGCCACTCCCTGATGGCCTGGGAATTGCCCTGGTAGAAGAGGTCTGTGGCAGCACAGGTCTGGGAATGGATGCAGTGCTGCAGGGACTGGGCCAGGAGGATGGAGCTTGAGCTGATGGTTCCATCTGGAACAACAAGGAAAACAGCACAAATTCAGAGATCGCTCCCAAAGGTTTGTGCAGCCTGTGAAACAAAAGGTGTAAAACACTTGGAAGATTCCCAGCCTCTGTTTTCAAGTGGAAAGCTCCTTGTCTGAAAGTCAGCAGGAGAAGATCCACCCAGGCCCAGCCTTGTGGCTACGATGGCCTCTCAATGCCCCTCACCAGCCTCAGCCCAGCCCCTGGTGAGGGCAAACATGGAGCTGTGGGATCACCCTGGCTCTGTTCCCTCTGGGAAGGCAGGAACATCTCCATTCATTGCTAAACTACAATGAGGACAAGTGACCACAGGGAAAAATAGCTTTATCTGTTCTCAGGTTTCCCCCACAGAGCAACCAGATCATTTTTGGGCAGCTCCAAGTGGCTCTCAAGCCCTGACACCTCATGGCTGTCACTCTGCAGCTCCTGGGAAAAGTCAAGCAAAACCAAAGTGCAGTCCACAAAGGAGTGGGCAATTCACCAAAACGCCAATTTGGAAATTGGATGTATTAGCAGGACTTGAATTAGACAAATTTGAAAGAGGAAAAACTAAATTAAAGCTTGTAAAATTATTCTCAAAGCCATGCAAAGTAGTGCTGTACTCTGCAAGAGGATCCTTTACCAGGCAGCATCTGTTAGAGGCAGCCGAGTTCCAAAGGAATTGGAGGAGGGAACAAGACTTTTTCCAATGGTAAATAATAACTTTCTATTATTAATAGCCTGCATTTAGCACTTCCTACTTCCTCCCTGTGCTCCAGCCACATGACACACATTTCTCTGCATGCAGAAGAGCTCTGTCACCATCATTGTCTTTGTCTACACTCACTTGAATGAGGCCAAGATTCTGTTCCATGATTCAGCACAAACATTCTCTAACCACAGCTGGGAGTCCAGTGGGAAAAGGACAAACCACTTTGTGAAATGAAGAGCAGTTCAAGCTTGAAAACTGTGAGACCCAACTGGCATGTAGCTTTAGTACCCAGGAACTTTAAAATCACCTCAATTCCTTAGGGGTTGTCCCACATGGATGCTCCCAATGCCCCCAACAAACAGAAGTGACAAAGGGACAGGAACACACTGAGTGGGATCTTAGGAGGTACTCTGACCTCTCTTGAACACTTTTAATTAGATCACGAGCAAGAATTTGAGTTTGGAACCTATCACTGAGGTCAGGAGTCCATCGAGACATTCTTAAATACCATCATTATCAACCAGCTAATAAAGAAATAATTAACTTTTTTGTCCCCAGAAAAGTACTGACCAAAAGAGAACTGTGACAAAAGCAAGTGTTTACCAGGAAGAGGAGGTGCAAGAAGCTGGTTGGAGAGCAGCTGCAGGTGCTCCAGGGTGATATCCCGGATGGCAGGAATGTGGAAGAGCCGAGTGAACATGTGGGGAGATTTGGGAGCAAAAATATTGAGCAGAGCCATGCGACAGTAGAGCTTGGCCAGGGCAGCTTCACTCCTCAACAGCTCCCTAGGGAACACAAACATGAATTCAATTAATTCTTTAACATTAAATCCAACCATGACAAGAAGATTCAGAAGTCTGTACTGCTTAAAACAAAGTTGTAGCAGGTACTACAGGAAATGCTCTTCAGGTAATTCAATTCAGGTAATGCAAATGCCTTGTAACTAAATCTCCTTTCTCACCTGTGAATTTGGATGTTGGTGTTATCCAGGGTGACCAATCCATTGGTTGCAGTCCTCCTGTAGCCCGCAGGTGGCCTTTCCAACATGTCAATGGGATACCAGTACCTCACCAGGACCCCCTCACTCCTCAGGTAGGTCTCTACCTGCACCAGTTCATTCACCTGCAACACCAAACCCAGCACTGTCAATAACACAATAATTCCAACAGCATTTTTCCTTCCAGGAGAGCCACAATCCAATTTCTAAGCAATTTTTGCTCTCAGCTGTGTGATGCTGATCCATGAAAAGCCCTCCCAGCCTATCTTTACTCACTGAATCCACATCCAGAACAACTCCATGAAGGCCAAATGTCTTCAGCATGCCCCGAATGGCAAACTTGGGCAGAGCTGTCCCCACAGCGCTGCTGGTGACGTTGTTGCTGTCAGGAGAGCGAGTCACCACGGTGAGACCTGGCAGAAAGGGACACCAGATTGAAGGTGTTTTCCTCAGGTGACAATTCCTGCAGCAGATCCCCAAAACCCTGAGCTTTTCTTGACCCCTCAGGATGCTTTGTGCTGCCCTTACCTTTCCGTACTTTATCAATTGTGAATTTGTTTGCTTCGTCTTTGATATCCTCGATGGTGGGAAGGTAGAGATCCCTTGGGATGCCTCCGTTTTCCTCGTACAGGAATTCCACAGTTTGCCTTGCTATATCAACCATTCCTGAAAAACAGGAGGGACTGCAAGTCATTTCCCTCAGCCACTTGAAATGAGTTCTTATTCTCATTAAGATCCCAAGCAGGTGAGTTTTCTAATTACTTAAATATTCTCTCAGTCAGGCTGAAAGATGGAAATTGGGAGTTTTCCTGAGAAAGCAGAGCTTTTCCTGAGCTTCTCATGAGGGCTCGGAATTCCTCCCTCACTCTTACTGTGACTCTCCCACAAACACATTGTCCTGCCAGACCTGAATTCTACAAAACTTCCAAATCTCCCCTCATTATTATTTAAATCTCAAGAGTTTTGTCTTGATAATCACATGCAGAAAATGCAGATAGAATTTCTTCCCAAACTCTTATTCCAGAATGTTTCTGTATCCACATCACAACGAATTCTGTCACTATTTCTGAAACCATTTTCCCTAATTAAATAGTCCAGCTTAGTAAAAGTGTTAAAGAAAAAGCATGAGCACAAACCAAATTCTAAGCACTGGAGGGAAACAGCAAGTGAATTTTTGTTTAATTTTTCTAGCCCTGAATACAATAAAATATGAAAGAAACACAGGTGTTCTCTCACACCTCCTGCACATCACAGAAAACAACGTGCATGGAAATAAATCCAGCCATACCTAACTGTAAAGCTCCTTTAATCTGATCCAGCCCAGACTTCCTCTCAGCCTCATTACGGAATCTTCTTCTAATTGTAGGGAAAACTTTGGTTTCCCAGGCTTTGACCAAGAGGGCATAGTGATCCTCCTACAAAGACAGAAGTGTTTCAGAACACCAAGAAGAGGGAAGTTACCAGCAGCTTTATTTTTGTTAGGGAAGCAGGAAAAACTTCTAGGGCAAAATTTCAGAATTTAAACGACAAGATCCGATTTTCGGTTATAAATTAGAAGAGGCAGAGTTTGCCACACTCCTCACCCTGGGAATATCGTCGTCATCATCATCATCACTTTCATCATCTGCAATGGGAGGGGGGTGAGGATCTGGGCCTGAGGTGATGAAGTTCTCATAGCTCAGCTCCATTTTGTAGTGGCAGGATGTGTCACTGTCATATTCTGCAAGACACAGAAATAATGAGATAATAAGGCATGCAAAGACACCCCATGAAATTGGAGATACACAGCATTCCATGCTCTCCAGTCAGGGGGTGGGAATGCAATTCCTTTCGACACAGCATGACCAATTGGCTGATCCAATCCACCGTAACATCCCATTGTATCCCAAGCCTTAATGAGATCATTTTTCATTGTAGCTGCGTTAATTACGAATAATTTGCGTATTCATACAGAGGAAGACCATAGAAGACGGTTTTAATTGCCTTGTCTAAAATCAGACAAACACAGCTTTGATTTGTGCTACTGCCCCACCTAAACTAAGGACTAAGGACTGCAGCCAGGCTGGGCTTAAACCCTATTTCCCTGCTTGGCATTTCTGCTGGGAGGGCTTTAGAAGGAGCGAAGGTCACTTTACGTTGCTGGGCCGTGGCGACGGCGGCGATCCTGCAGGGGGGCCCGTGGGTGCCGGGGTCGGAGGCGATGCTGGTGCCAGCGTCGTTGTCACTGTCAGAGGCCATGGCAAAGGGCAGGGCCTCGAAGTTGGCACTGATCTCCTCGGCCAGGTCCAGGCACAGGTCGGCGGCGTTGCGGTGGGCCTGGCCCTCGGCGTAGGCGAACGGCCGCGAGCCGAAGTTCGCCCGCACCTTGGTGTTCTGCAAAAGCAGGGAAGAGCTGAGATCCTGCTCTGAGATCCTGCTCTGAGCCCTCGCTCTGCCCAAGGCACGAGCTGCTCACACCTCCCCGCCACCAGCATCCCCAGCTGGCACTCTGGGAAAGCTCCAAGCTGCTGAACACACGCTTGGAACTCGCCTGCTTTCCAGCTTCAAATTGTGGCAGCCTGAGCTGGGTGCTTTGGAGCAAGGTCACTGCTGGCAAGGAATGCAAGGACAGGGGCTCCTGGCATGGCACAGGCATCCTGCCAGGCCAGCTGCACATTGCTGTGCTAATGTGTCATTATTTTGGTGTTCCCTGCCCAACACATGCACCTGGGAGGGCTAATGGATACCTCAACCTACCCAAGAAAGGTAAAAACTATCAATTTGCTTTTCTATAGAGCAGGTTCAATATTTTGTATCATGTTTTTAGTATTTCTAAAAGTACATTAAATAACGTCTTTCTGTTACAAACTTGCCTTTTTCTGAATGTGGACAACTGGCCACATTCCACCAGACACATCCTCTAGGTAGGGCACGAGTCTCTGCCCACAATATGTAAAATAAACTCTGCCCTTTGCTGGCTGCCCTGGAGGAGGGGGAGTTCCTTCTGTTCTTTCCCATCCAATTCCTGCTACATCACCTGGAGAAAAATACAATCACAAAAAGGATTTGATCAGTTTTTTCATCCAGCATTCCCCTGACATTTAGAGGATTTTCTGATGGAGCAGATAAGGATTTTAGCCATGCTCTCACATACCAGGGGAAAGAGTCACATCCAGTCTGACACTCTTCCACTGCAGCAGGCTGGAGCCATTGTAATGCACTGCTCGCCCATTGCTGAGGGGCAACAAGGACACAATGAGTCAGAGAATTGGGACAGAGCAGGATCTCAACCCACCAAAGCTTCATACTCAGGAGCCAACTCAACTCTCCTGATCTGGCAAAGATATTCCAGTCCATCATTTTAGCATTTCAATTAAAAAGTGTGTATCACCCACTACAGCCTCCTCTCCAATTTGCTGACAAATGTCCTAAACGTGGTTTTTGATGTGCATCTCCAACCTACTTGTGGAAGAGACAGGTGCCCACTGGGTTTGTCCAAGCCCCATCCCGTTTTTCAGCCTCCGTGGCAAATCCAAAGGAAACTATTGGCCCAGTGTCATCATCTGTATCTCCATAGGAAACCACTTCAATTTCCCAGTAGAACGATGGTGCCTAGAAATAAAAATAACAACACCTTTTTAAAAAGTTATTTACAAAACAGAGGTTAAGAGGCAATTTTCTTGCTTTTCCTTTTAATGCCCTGTTGGATATTCAATGACAAAGTGCTTTAGAGCTGTGAGGTCTCACCTGTACTGGGACTGGGGAGGTGGCATAGATAAAGGTGCCTCGAGGAAGTCCCCCACCTGCACTGGGGTCAGCCAGGAAGGTCACAGCAGTGAGGTGTGAGGAGAACATGCAGGCTCTCACTGGGGGGAACACCCTGGATGGGCTCCACGTGATTTCTTTGGGCTGCAGACACAACAGAGCAGTTTATTCAGCCACAACCACACACGGTTTATGAGGGGCACAATTAACACAACTACAACAAGTCACATCCCAAGGCAGAAATCCCCATGAAATATTTCAGGAAGAATCCCCCCAGTCTGGGCAGCAGCAGGGAGCTGTCCCAGGGCAGAGTCCCCGTGCTCACCTGTCTCCTGTCTGCCTGCAGGGGAGGAGGAGGGGGCCGAGCACAGTCCCGGTACAGCATCCGTAACCTCTCACACTGCATCTCCACAACCACGAGCCTCTCCCCTGCAACAACAACCCAAACCAGGCATCAGCTGCTGCCTCCAGTCCAACACTCTGCAATCTTAATGCAGAAATAATTATGGTATTTGCACTTTGAAGAGGTTTGATCAGCCTCACTTACCTAAACAATAAAATTAATGGTGAAATGTTACATGTGCAAGTGTTTTCTCATGTTTAATTTATATTTGGTGAGCAAAGATACTGTTATGTTAATTAAGATATAAAGTTCATTTTAGCGAGCAAGTTTATGGCCCAGCAAAGGCAGGAAAGCAGAAAAATTTATGTCTACTGTCAAAAAAATCAGTCCTTGCCTTTTTACACTGAAATCCCTTGGCTCCTACCCTTCACTTCAGCCACTTGTCCTCTGGCATGTTCCTAAAATTTGGCCCTGAACTAAGATTTCTGCTGGGTCCACTGCTTATCCTTAAACAAGGAGAGTTCAAGGATCAGGAATATAAGAAAGCATTGCAAAAACCAGCAAAAAGGTCATGAAAAGAAAACATTCAAAGGATAATGTCAAGGAATACAAAATGGGATATGCTGGAAGCAAGAGAAGAGGGGAGTGCAGAAGAGAATCAGTCCCAGGACTTGCTTGTTTGATACTCAAAATAATCATGTTCTGGCCTAAATTAATGTCTAATGTTTAATGATTTAGGCTGATTATTATTGCTCTTCCATCAGCAGCTCTGCAGCTGTGACAAGACACCCTGTCCTGTGTCAGCTTCTAAACTCTGAGTAGCTGGAGGACAAAACACTGCAATGATTTTAAAGCTGCTCTGTCTCTGACCTGAACATGCCAAGAAGGTGTTGGCTACATACCAGGGCTGCACTCCTGGGCCACCAAATTCAGAACTTCTACAGCAGCTGGGCACTGTTGAATGAATTCTTCACAGAATGAGCTGTCTTCCAAGAGCTGAGCCATCACCAGGCATGCTCTGAACAGGAAAAGCATACATTTAAAGTGTTAGAGGAGTGTGTGCTGAATTCAAAGCTGGCTTTACAGTAATGAATTTAAGGGTGTTTTAAGGGTGGTCTTAACCCTGATTTTAGCTGGACCCTCCCCAAAGGCAGCTTCTCCCTGCTTCATGAATGGATTTATTGAAGCATTTGCTCAGTGTGTTACAGGGACACTCATGAACCACACCCAGACACTAAAAGGGAGCAAAGAGGAATTTTTGCTGCACACCCCCAGAGGAAGGGCACAAAACCTCACAGAATTCCCCTGGATATTTGTGCACAAAGCCAAGGACTCACCTGGTTCTTATTTCAGCAAGGAGGCGGACCACTGCCATTACTGGGGTTGAGCCATCTCCTGTTGCAGGAAGTGAGGTGTGAATAGAGAGACTTCCCTCCTGAGGGAGCAACATGGACTGGACTGCCTGTACTACCTTCTCAGTAATGGACAGTTTATGAAGAGGCAATGCCTGATGGTGGGGGGGCACGGTAAAAAGTTAAATTCAAGTAGTTAGTTTCTAAGAAATGAGGGTGTTTTATTACCTGGAGTTAATTCTTATATTTTACTATCACAAAATCAGCACCAAAAACCAATAAAAGAAAAAAAAAAA
>VZTJ01005455.1:65906-108069 GCA_013397795.1 Orthonyx spaldingii | reverse complement strand
ACCAAAAAAAAAAAAAAAAAAAAAAAAAAAAAAAAAAAAAGAAAAAAAAAAAAAAAAAAAAAACCAACCCCAAAACCAAACCAGAAATTAACCAGAAAAAACCAACCCCCAACCCAGGACACAATGGAATAACTTTAAATTATAACAAATTTTAATTCACAAAAGATGAATATTCATGTTGAATGAGCACTTAAATATTGTTTTAAGCATATCTTAACAATATAAGGCAAACTTTACAAATCATTTATAAGCAAAGAGGAAACACTTTTTTTTTTTTTAACATGCTGTAGATTAACAGTCAGTATGCTGTGACAGAAACAAAGCAAGAATCAAGACTGTACTGAATATTGGATGATTAAAACTCTCATACCTCAGATCTTGGAACACAGAGCCTAGATAATGGAATAGTTAAAGTGTCTGATGCCTGGGAGGTCTTTCTACTGTCTATAGTGGTGGGTGGGAATTTGACCGTAGCTATACCTTCTTGCTCATTAATAGATGCCACAACTCCAATGCTTCCTGCTATTCCTTTGCCTAAAACCTACAACCAAAGAAGGGCTGCATGAGATTGAAGGTGTCACAGCCAGGGATCAGTGTCTGACAGCACACACACAAGCACAGGGAGGTGTTTTAGACAACAAGCTCCACAAGCTGCTGGTCCACAAGCACATCCTGCACCGCAGCTCCCGAAGACCCCAAAGCAGGGAAAACCTCAGGAGAGCAGCAATTCTCATCTGAGATAGAAAATATGAGCAGTGCTGAATTACCTGAACTTCAGAACCTATTTTAATTGTCTCCTTAAAGCCACCCAGAGCACACAGGGCAGCCACTGCCTGCCGAGCAATCCTTTGAAGTTTAGCCAGTTTCCTTCCACTGCTACTCCCGTTCTCCAAAATGCTCTCTGCATATTTCCCAAGCTGTGGAATGTACATCAGAGCCCGAGACAGAACCTGAAGACAGAAGCAAAAATATCAGGGAACGACTTCAAAGCACAATTCCAACAAAAACCAATGCCCCAAGCCTCCAGCCCACACAGTCTCTGAAGAATTATTTTTGTTCTTGAAGAGAATTACATAACTCAGAATATTCCAAGTTCTCTGAAGTGTGAGCACCATCAAAGCCATGACCATTCTCTGGTAACTTTCATCCTGAAATATAATCTTGGCAAATGCTTTTGCTCAAGGATTTTACCTAAGGAATAGATTAGGTGCTGGAGGATTCAGAGGAACATAAAACCAACGTGTTTTGTTCCAGCCACCACTTTGTACCCTCAGAGGCCACAGCCAAGGTAGAATAACCTGCCACAGGAACTCCCCAACAAACAACATTGTTAATGCCTGAAAAGAATGACAGCACATTATCTAATGATGGGTAAATTTTGAGTATTTATTCCACCCTGAGAGAGCTGAGAAAGGGCTGGGGCTGTGCAGTTACACGCCCTGCCGTGAACTCTGTGTACAAAATCAGAAAGGAGCAGCTCAGGCCTTGCTAATCATTAGATCCTCTAATACTCAACCCCCAGGGAGGAATGTGACACTCGTGGTTGTGTTTGCTCACTTTTTCAGCAGTTGTTGTCCAGATCTGGGCTGCGTTGGACTCTGGGGCCATGAGCAGGCTGTGCAGCAGGGCAATCACCTCCGCTGCCATGCTGTTCGCAACGTGCCCGCTGATGAACGGCCTCACCGGATCCGTCCTGCCCAGGGGACAAAGGCACTTTGATCATTCAGCTCAAAGGCACAGAAGGAAAAGAAGCTTCAGTTCTCAACAAGATACAGCACAAAAAAAAAAACCCCAAGGAAGTTTATGAACAGCCAGATTATCTTTGGGAGAGCTACAAATATTGGGAGAGAGAAAAGCAGAATGCAGGCTGAGGGATTTACCTGGCGAGCTCTGAATTCCTCTCTCTGCAAATGGAAGTTTGTGCAGTCTTCTTTTTGTCCCCAGTGGACAAGCCACTGGTGCTCTCTGGATTGACAGTCTCTATGGGTGGCCCCACACTCACTATCAGCCCAGACTGTGCCCACTTGGTTGCCTTTCTAAGAGCTGCAGCAGCTTCCTCTGTAATGACTTCACAGCAGCCACTCTGCAAAGGAAATTGCCATGGAAGGCAAATGTCAGATCTGTTTGGTCACTCTCCTTGTGCAAAAGCACTGAGAACACAGCAAAACCCCCTCCTGGGTGTGTATTAGTCATAGGACATGGTCTGTCTCTTGCTTTTTGTCATCTACAGAGAGATCAGGGATCAATTCACTGACTTTAACATTCCATTCTCAAATTAACAGTTCAGTTTCTCTGATCAAAAAGCCACAACTAAGTGTTTCTGGTGCAAACACCCAAGAACATGTCTGAAAATAGACATGAAATTTTAATTCAAGTGTGTGGCTTAAAATTTGCATAATCAATGTGCATTAAACACTTGAGGAAAGAGAATATAAAAGGGGCTTAAACCTGACCTACAATGGTTGCAGGAAGCATCAGCTGAAATTCTTTTTCACTATTTACCCCTGTATTTGATCTGTATTTCTAGAGGTAAATGATGAATAAAATATTTAACAAAAGGGACTTAACATCAGTAAACCCCAAGGGTTCTGACTGGCCATCAATTTTTAGGAAGTTGAACAATTCTTTATTTATTCCTTCTCTTACTTTGGTCATGTCCCGATCCATCTTCACCACTTTTTCCATGTTGGCTCCAGTTCCCAGTCGGAATGGGCGACCTTCTGAGCTACTGTTGGAGGGGAAACAGAACACAGGAGCTTTGTTCTCACTGCTGGAAAACACTGCTGAGCTGCACAGCCCAATTTCATATATTACGGGTGGTTTGAAACCATTTGAAGCCATCCTTGCAGCTGAATGCTCAACAGCAAGAGAAATATTGGGCAGTGAAGGACATACCCCATTTACAGAGGAAATTTAATGCTATTGAAGGCAGTTATTTGCAAAGCAATTGAACCCTTCCCCCCTGAAGAAGAAGCCTCATGAAATGGTTTTTATTGATCCCAAATGCCCAGGGCTCCGAGTTCACCTTTCACTTGCACCTTTTAGTGTAATTTTTAGAGCCTGGGTTCAAAACCAACCCATGGAGCTGGGGAAGATGAAACAAATAATACAAAATGCAGGAGGTGACAGCATTGACTGTTTGACATTCAGTGATCCCAACGTCCAGGTGGGTGCAGAGAACACTAAAGAATGTTTAATAGCAAATTATTGTCCAGTTTATGCATTATTAAAGCAGTGCTTTTAAAGCCACTTTGCCTTGACAGTTCTATTTGTTAGCCCTGCACCGCCTGTCACACCATAAACAAGATAAATGATATTCCATCAGAAACACTGGACCTAAGCAGCTAATTTTTCATGTGATTGTTTTCAGACAGATGAAGATGTTCCTGTGCTCCTTTGCATTATCTTATTGCTTTGCCAGTAAACACAACACACTGGGCAGACACTTTGTTTTCTCATTTACTCTTCTATCTAGGTTGCTTTTTTCTGCAGCACTTTATCTTCCACTTTTTTCAAGTGAATTGGCAAAATTGGTTCTAATTCCAATCCAGTGAGCTGAGATTACCTCAGTAAAGGCTGAAGGACTTCATGGGAGGACTGATCTTCTCGTTTATGGATAAAAATAGAGAGTTTACCATCCACCGCCTCGCTTTCTTCTCCAGGATCTTTATCACCTTTTATGGAATTTTTAGGGCTGGCTTTTGCCAAGGTAGTATCTGGCTCAGAGGCAGTTGGAGAAAGGACTGTCTGGCAGCCTTGAAGTAAAAAAGGAAAAAAAAGAGAACAAAGAGACACAGCCATGAATTTTCTTACCCTTGGAACTAATGCTGACACATCTGGGATGTGTCTGAAACATCACTGGGACACCCACTTTGCTCTGAGGACAGGGAAATCAGGAGGTAGATGGGAAGTCCCAGGAATATCCTGCTTTCAGCACTGACCTATCAGATACCTCCCAATACTCGAGCTTTCTGTAAGCACAAAAGCTGCTGGCTCAGGCTGCCCAGAGAAGCTGTGGCTGCCCCACCCCTGGAGTGTCCAAGGCCAGGTTGGACGGGGCTTGGAGCAACCTGGGATAGCGGAAGGGTAGAAGGGGGTGGGACTGGATGGGCTTTAAGGTCCCTTCCATTCTGAAATTCCATGAAATATGAGTCCCTTGGGCACAACACCAAACAGCTGCTGGTACCTGGCACGACATAATCCGCCAGCTTTGCCAGCAGCAGGGAGGCGATCTTGGAGGCTGGGTCACTGGGATCATCCTGCTCACTGTTCAGAGAGGGCACTGAGTAGCTCCAGGGAGGCAATTCCACATTTCCACAGTCCTCAACACTCATGAGAGGCAGTGCAGCACGACACAGCTGCAGGATTATAAGGACCAGCTTTGGGGAAGGACGCTGATCCAAGAGGAGGGACAGAAGCTTGGACACGCAGGCTGGCTGGCTCAGGATGGCTTTACCTATGTGACTCCTGAAAGGGAAAAGAATCTTGAAATTAAAACCTAATTAGTTTATTATTTACAAGATGTATTAAAAGCAATTTCAGTGTCTGACAAAACATCTGCAACAATTCTTCCATAACTTGACAGCACTGATTAAACACTATGATTAAGGGTCAGTTTTAGAATGACTTGAAAAAATCCATGGAAGAATCTGCGTGGGCTTTGATACACAGAAAAAAATACTCAAAAACAAAGGCCTGGTACCTTGAGAGGTCATTCAGAAGGCTGAGGACATCCTGCAGTGCATCATTCCCTGCAGCCTGGTTGCCACAGCACTCGGTGGCTCTGGCCAGGTGGTTGGTGAGGAGGCTGGAGACCTGCCTGGCCAGCCCGGAGTGAACGGCGTCCGTGGAACCCCCTTGGGAAGGGATGGAAGAATACACAGTTGTAATCAACAAAAATCAATGTGCACACCACAAAAATAACCCCTGATACATCCACCATTAGCCAACAGTCTGTAAGTTTATGTGTGTTATGGGTGAATTCTCCCACACGAGAAATGATAAAGTGATCACTTAGAATCTCTGGTTATGTTTAGACAGAACCAAGTGGCAAAACTTGAAATTATTTCCATGGGGAGAAAAAAAGCCTTTTTAAAGAATTAAAAAACAACAAGAAGAAAATCAACTGAATTTTGTATCCACTTCTTAAGAACTCACAGAGTCCCAAGTCATGGAGAATGACTGCCCTGTTTTAAATACATTCACACCACTCGTCGGGCAGTTCTAACACACACAGCAGAACACACTGCCAGAGCTCCCACCTTCTTCCTTCTCCCACTCCACACAGCGGTTGGCCAGCACCTGGAAGGCAGCCCAAGCCATGGTGGCCACCTTCTGTTTCTTGGTCTGTTTTTCATTTGAGCTGGACTCTGTCTGGCTGCTCAGGCTGCAGAGCCGGTCCATGAGCTGGACCAGGCCACTCCGCACCAGACACTTCTCCTCGCTCCTGCAGGAGGAATTCAGGGTGGAATTAACTTCTCCATCACTAACAGACACAATGGGAATCCAGAACTTGCTGTTAGCTCAGTAATTAATTAATTGACTTGGCAGAAAGATGGTTCTGCCTCTCCCTTGCAGATGATCCCTGCCTTCCCAGGTGAAATTGTGAGGGAATTTAACTGGATGTCCTCAGATGCTCCTCATGATGCAGAAAGGGGCTGTATTTACACAATTTAATGCTTCTCCTTCAGGCAAAGCCTACTAAGGCCAGGTGTGGATGCCCCCCTTCCCTTCCCCAAGCCCCTGCACACCTTGTGTAGGGAATGGTGCACAGGAGGCCGATGCTGTTGGCACAGGCGATGGGGTACCGAGCACACAGGGACACCACCGACGTCATCGTCTCTCCAAAAGCCTCCTGGACCTGCTCCACCATCCCACCACATGTCAGCTCTTCAATCCTGTTGGGGGTTACACATTGGGAATGGAAGGTTTCAATTCACAAATGTAGCTTTATGAAATAATAATCGGTGCATGTTCAGAATTACTCAAGGGAGACTTAGAAGGCAAACTGCCAGTCACTCATGTTTTCATGTGAAACATGTAAACAATGGAGTTAGAGCTCAGACTTCTCACTACACACAAAATACTAAATATTTATTATATTTAAATGACAGTAGCAGCTAAATCTACCACTAATACCTAATTAATATTAATTTAGAATTAAATCAGGAGAGAAGGATAGCCTCTATGCAGATCTGGGTACGTGTCAGCCCAGTAGGAAAGGAAAGTTCATCTACTGATAAATAAAAGTGTTTCTTAGAAATTTCTTTTTACCCCACAAGAGTCAAAGTAATTGCTGCAACCTTAGCTCTGCCACCTTGTGCCCTCACAGCTACTCACATCTGGCTTTCCTGTGTGTAAAGCAACTTCCTCCCTTCTACAGAGCCCAAAGCACTGAATTCTGGAGAAATGCACCCACCTTGGCCCTCCCTGGAGCACCATGGTCACGGGGCCCACCAGGTGGGTCACGCCCCCGACGCGCACGGCGGCCGTCAGCAGCTCCCTCATGTGCACCAGGGCCTGTTTCCTGGTGTTCCCACGTCTCCAGCGGGTCTGGGCAGCCAGCAGGAAGCTGCTGCTGGACACCTACGAGGTTTGGGATGGGATTTTTTTTGTCAGACACAAACAAGGCACCTTTGCTTAAGTCGGAATTTGAAATAAAATAGCGACATACGGCTTGGTCGGGGTTTGTCCCGATGAAAGCAAAGAGCTGCCCCAGCAGGACACTGTAGGTGGGTTTGTCCCTGCTGTCCTCGATGGCCAGGGACTGCAGCAGGGTGAAGGAGCTGCTCCTGTGGCTGGTGACGTGCCGGCGCCTGCGAGGGAACGGGAATGTTACACCCGGCAGCAGGATGCTGATCCAACCAACTCAAATCCTGCTGGGCTGGCAGTGATCAACTGTGATCAAGCTGATCATTGGGACAGCACAGAGGTGTAAAGGGAAGGACTGAACCCTGCTGTACCTCTGGCTGGCCCGGGCAAACTCGATGTCCTCATTGCCAATCATCTCCAGGTCGGACGGGGCGGACATGCTGCGCAGGAACACGGGCTGGCGCACGGCGTGCGAGATCACCTTGGTCTCAGAGGCTGATTTACAGGCTGAAAGTTTATAAAATAATTTTAAAAAAGGTCATTCCTGGTGCAGGAAGTTATTTACAAACTGGCTTTGAAATCACTGTTGGATATCCCAGTGAAAGCTGAAACATAGGGTGGGGAAAACTCAGTCTAAGCAAGAATGTGCAGCTCAGATCTGAGGATTTTCCTGTTTTCAGTCCTGGTGGGAGCTAGAGACTGGGAATTGAAAGCTTCAATTCACAAACTTCCAAATGTAGCTTTGAAAAGATAATAATCAGCACATGTTAAGAATTATTCAAGGGAGATTTAGAAGAACTGCAAGTCACTCATGTTTTCATATGAAACACATAAACAAGAGAGTGTGGAAGTTATAGCCCAGACATGATTAAATCTCACTACAAAACCAGCTCTGAGGATTTTCCTGTTTCAGGTATTTTTCAACTCAGATTTCTTTTGATTTAATTAAGTATTTTCCCCCAATAAATCAGGAGACTAAAGTTTAAATTCCACCTATTATTACTCAGATCTTAATTTACCATCATTACGGCAATGAGAAAACAAAGACTCAACTTTATTTATTACGAAAGAATTATTATTTGGGGGGAAAAAAGTTTAACTTTAAGCAAAAGAGGGAAAAATAAAAATAAATGGTGTCTTTAGAAAATGCTGGTAATGAGAGATGTACCTGGAGTCTCTGCAGGGGTCCCAGATATGCTCCTGGTGATCCCAGACTGAGCTGCAATGGTGACATGTAACAACAGCTCTGCTCTGTTCATCAAGCTCTTCACCAAGGTTTTTGTTTTTGCTAAGGGATGAGAGGTCTTCTGGATCAGGGAGTTCACCTCTTGGAAAAACTTCTCCCTAGGATTATGAAAGGGAAGTAAAAGAAGCAAAGTCAATGATGTTTGAATGCTTTCAGAAAGGAAGTGTTACTGTGGGAAAGGTAAAAGAGGACTTATGGCATCAATCTGTTCTACGCCAACAAAGGAGAAAGCAGAAAAAATAAACAAATGATTTGTTAATAAACACAAGCAGTTGTAGATATTAATATTAATATATTTAGCACAAAAGTTTCTGCTCATTTCATCAGATACAACCACTTTTGGAACTCCCTGAAAATCCCTGAAAGCTGCCCCTCCTTTAAGGCCCAGATGTTCACTAACACTGACCTTAATGCCAGGACCACGTTCTCAAGATCACTCCCATCAAAACAAACTTCCTTCATTGAACACAGAAGCTCCAGCTCCTTCATCTTGCTCTAAACAAAGGGAAGGAGAAGGATGAACACATTTTGAGGGAGCAGAGTGAGGCACAAGCACCCAGAGCAGCCCCAGTGCTCACCTCGTTGAAGTGATAATCATAAAAAAAGGGGACATTGTTCTCCAGCTTCCCGTGCATGGCATCATCCACCTCGTTCTGCCACTTCTGCTCCAGCTCAGCCACGCTCTGACAGAGAGACAAAAATCACACTTGTTGCACTTAAGGTGTGGAAGGGATTTTAAAAGAAGAAATCTGAGTATGTTTTGGATTTCTGTGGTGCTAAATTACACCTTTATTCTCAGAAAAAGCTTTCTGTTGTTTTAAATAATTTCCTTTTTACCTGCAGTTGTCTCTCCATGGCATTCAGCTTCTTAAAGGTCTCTCCCATAATTTTACAAAGTAAATCATATTCTTCAGCATGTTCTTCCTGATACTGGAAATTTATCAGGGACTGGAGAGCATCAACCAAATTCAGATGTTTAATCACACAGGAAACCACCATCTCCTCCATGACTTCTGGCTGGATCACTTCCCTAGGGTTCCAAGGAAAGCCAAACTCATTAATCAGGAGTAAGAGACCAACTTGGACAATTCATATTCATAAATCATCAGGTGCTGCATTCACAAACAAGGTTAAAAAACCAGAGGGACACAAGGACTCCTTACTTTATACTGGGTCTAAATTGAGGCCGAGCACGTCCAGAAATTTCCCTGAGCTTGATCATGATTCCTGGGGGCAGCCTGATCCTGGGCAGGTCAAAATAGTGCCCAACAGGAGGCACCAGCACATCAGAGGGGTAAGTGAATTCCCTGTCCTCATCTATAGTGAGAGGCAGCGGGGAAGGGCTTGGAGTAAGGGCTGGAGAGATGACCCCATTGGCTTCCACCTGCCACTGGCACCTGCAAAAAGAAATAAAAAAAAACAATTTAAAGGATTTTTATTTCCCTCCTCATTGTGAAAGACACTTCAGTCAACACATTACAAAGACTAAATATTAATATATGAAGTGTGGCTTGCACCAAGCAGAACCCAACCCTCCTTTTAGCTTAAGAACCCCTCTGTTTCAGAGAATATTCCTTCAGTTTTAGGCAACACAAACTGCTGAACAAACTACAGGAAAAATGATCCAAACATCACTTTAAAGCACAGACTTGAGCACAACTACAGAAGTCACCTCCCCTCAGCAAAAAACACTCAGATCAAAATTGATTTTTTTTTTACCTTTGTAAGAGTTTAGACCTTAAGAGCTCTTGACAGGTTTCTTCATCTTTGGTAATTTCTGGCCCGTTGTACAGAATCCTTAGCATGGAACAGGCCAGCACAGAGAGGCCCAGGGCCAGGTCAACTAGGAATGGCAAACCTCCTGACACATCCTCTGAGGATTCCTGCAGCAGGAACAGGGAGAAGATCAAGTAATCCACCAGGAAGTCCTTTCCAGTAAATTCAAGATAAGAGATTTTGTATGTAAGATATAGCTCGAGATCAATCTTAACTCTTACATAAAAAATGCTTAACTATTAACAGCAATTTATAAGAACAACTCAAGAAATAAGGGATTTAAACAATATTTTCCTGAACCAAGAAGGAACAGGTGAAGTTAGTTTTGGTTGTCACTCTAGTCCTAACTTGCAGCGGGATTTAAGACTCCCTGTGTTTGATCCCAGCATCCCTCCCCTCTCTGTAGGCTGCAATCATTATCTCCTCAGGGCATCTCTGATTTTCAGGTTGTTACAAAGAAATCCTGACCTAGGAGCAGCAAGGGATGCAGAAGTGGCTTTCTGTGCCAGGAGACAGATAAGACATTTGATAACAGCTATCTCTAGCTGTGAGATGAATCCCTAAGCCAGCCCATCCACAGGGACCTCCACATCTCAAACTCAGATTTTTTCCACTCACTGCCCAAACCAGTCAGTTACTGCTGGTTTCCACTTCAAACTGCCAGGCTGGAAGCACATTTCTGTGGGTCTGGAATGTGTGGCAGGCAGGAGGCAGTGGAAGCTGAGGCTCTGCCCTGGAATTCTCCCCCTGGAATTCATACCTGTGCTCGGACAGTGCAGGCAAAGCCCCACATGGCTTTGTCCGGAGTGTTGTGCTCCCGACCACTCCGCATCTCAAAGGAGAACGTGACTGTGTCTCCTTCCACCTTCAAATTTCCATGGCAGGAAGGGGGGAAAAAAAAGAAAATAGATTTAAGAATTGAGGCAAACAAACAGGCTTTTCACACAGTGGTTTATTTTATAGGTTAATGCTTTTAATGACAGTTATCTGGGTGGTATTTTTATCTCAAATGAGATACTCTGATTTAAGGTTTTTCCCTTTTTGTAAAGGTGTCTTTTAGTGGACAGCTTAATCTCAATTTTGCTGCTGGCTGACTACAGTCAAACAGAAAGAACCACTATAGCTGTAAAATCAAAAGCAGAAATTATCAGTGTGTTACTTAGCCTTGATTTTCACTGTTTGTCTGCAAGAAACCAGGCAATAATTAACAATTCTCTTCCTGAAGGAAGACAGACAAGCTCTTCAATTAGAAGAATGACAACAAATTAATCAAGGAGCTTGCTAAAAGAACAGTATCAAAATCCATGTGTGAAAAATAAACCAAATTCCATTAACTGTGAACAATGGAATTCTCATCTGAAATTGCTTGCCCGTTTATTACCTCTTGATTTCTTTTTACAACGTGTTTTTGTTATGTCAATAAGCCCAGTTTTAGTGTGGGACAACGTAGCAGCACAAATATATATTAAACAAAAGTAAAATCACACTGCAGAGAGTGTGAGGGGACACATTGCCAAAGCATTGAAATGCTGAGGTTTCAAGAAGTGTGAGGGATTCTTCTGTCTTAGTTTTACTGCCAAAAGCACCCAACGAAACTTTAAAACCCAACAGAAATGGTTGGAAGTTATTAGTTACATTTACTACTGATATATTTGGGGGTTACTACCAGAAAAATTGACTTTAAGAGAATCTGCACAGGCTGTGCAAGAACTTCTCCTAGGAGGGTGCACTTAGGAGAAGAGCAGAGACTCCGGGACTCAAACATCTCCATCAGGAATTCCAGTAAGACACAAAACAAACTCCAAGAGAAGCATCACACGGAACACAGAGCCGAGGTTAAAGTTATCCCCCAAGGACACAACAGCTCACTGAGCAGACCTCATCATGGATAACTGTACACTTAAAAGCTTGGAATGCATGGTTGTGAGGGTAAAATGGGCTGGGCATGGTTTCCAAAGGGAATTTTCTATGGGAAATAGAGGTGGATGGTAATACTGTACCTTCACTAAGTCCTTGGGCCACCCCGTTCCTAAGACACTACGGCTGCCATATCCCAGTGTATTGCCTCCATACTCAGCAACCTTCCTACTGTTTGTGCTAGGACCAGCATAGATCACCAACTTCAAAACATAAAATACACTGTTAGACTGTAAGAGAAAAACAAGAAAACCTAATAATAATAATAATACTTAGCACTTCCACCGCGCTTTCGACTCTCGAAGCGCTCCATGCACATGAACCAATCCTCACAGGCTCTGTGAGGGCAGCAGGGTTAAGTATTATTATCCCCATTTTACAGATGGGGAAACTGAGGCACGCAGGGAATCGAGGGGCTCAGGCCCTGCTCACACAGCAGGGCTGGGAGCAGAGAGCAGGAGAAATCCTGGCTGCCAGCCCTGAGCCACAGAACAAACTCCTTCCCTATATCAGTGAGGGGCTGGTCCTGCTCCCAGCAAAGCCAAAGTTTTGTCAGTGATTTTGGTGGGAACATGAGGAGCCCGGAGATTTTTGGGGGAGTTTAATCAGTAATGGGTGACATTAATATTGAAGATACTCCCATTGGTTATTTATGAGCATCAGGACTTGCTCTATGCCAAAGAACAAACAGCAGCACAAGCAGTTCTCTGATAATACAAAGTAGGTGAGTGCTATTGGTTGTTTTCTTAAAATTAAAGTACTTGTTCCTATTAATGCAGGTAAACAAGTTATTTATCATCAGGGAACAAGGACCCTCTCCAGCTCTGCCCAGTTTGAACCAAATGTGCTGATCAAAGGAGGCAGCTGGATTAAAATTTGGGAAATAAGGAAAACTGAACAGAGTGAAAATGAGAAGAGTCAGACTTGGACAGTCTGAGTCAGCCTGAAATGGTTTTTTAAAAAAACAGAATTGATAGAATTTCTGAGGGGAAAAACCAACCCAAACCACCCCTCAACCCCCTAATCGCTGGAGCCTCCCACACTTGTCCCATGGCAGAATTCCCACTTTTTTTGAGGGAATTCCCTCATTCTCATTGCACAGGAGCTGAGCTGGCCCTTGCTTACCTTGTCATAATCATACTGGGAGGAGCATCTGTTGTCAAATCTAAGATACAAACAGCGGGCTCCTGGAATGTGGACAGTTTCCTTAAATTTATAGTTATCCCTGACAGGATGCACTGTCTCCACAGTCTTCCCAGCAGCCCAGGGAGCAGGGATCTTCAAACCAGTCAGGAATCCTGGCTCTTCCTTCTCTTCCAGCATCCTGAAATTAGAGTTAGAAATTGGGCCTAAAATGCAGCACACAGATTGCTGTCATTCAGACATTAAGATATAAAATACTTCAAATCATCTCTCATTATTGACACACAAGGAACAAGGAGACAAGGAACTGACTCCTGGTTTTAGGCATGAATTCAATATGAATTGAGGGAATTTATATAATATTATCTTTATATAACTATATATATCAGCATTATTCATTCATCACATCTATTCTTACTCACAAAAATCAAATTATCACAAATTCTTGAACACTACCAACTCTCTAATGCTGCAAATAAGCATTTTTATTTGATTTTAGCTGTTTCTTTCTGTTTCTAAGCAGGAGCTGGAAAACTTTGAGCTGAGACACAGCATTTAAATGCAGGAGTTAAAAATATTATTTCTCTCTGTAAATTAAACCATTTAATAGCTTTGCAATGGTTTTAATTCTGTATCTCATACTGCCAGAGCAATTTACATTTTCTCTTGATGGTCCTCCTTAGCCTAATTTGTTGTGAGAGGAACATTTAGAATTAATTCCTAATGCTTGAGGTGAGGGAAAAAACCAAAACAAACCATATTCTGTGTAAACAACCTGAAGACAGTAAGAGTTTAATTCTATATACAGAACAAAATTTGGAACTAATTGCCTTTTGCAAAAGCTTATCTAAAACTGAGACAGCCTTAGAAATCATTACAGCACACCTTTAAAAGTTAATTCAAACAAAAACTGCTGCTTTACCCCACACCAATGCTCAAATGGACATTATAGTTCAGTTTATCCCATGAAAAGACCCAAATGTAAAGAAAATCACCTCTCATCAGGTAACTGCTTCCCTTTCTGCTCTGGAGCACAACTGGGGGAACTGTTCAGTTCTGAGAAAACTGGAGACTGGGTTTTAAGCAGCAGTGCAGTCTGTGGCCCAAAATACACAGTGTTAGGGACATGCAAACTGTAAAGCACTTTAAGAGCTCATTACTGAAATAATTAACAATCCTACTGTTGTTATTGACAATAAACCATTACTGAGCAGCTCCTGGAGCAGTCAAATTTGACACTCAGCATCAGCAGCTTGGGCAGCTGCTGAGCAACTCTGAACTCTGCTCTGGGGATGAGTGTCTGCAGGAAGCTGAGCAGCACTTTGGGGGCTGCAGGCCCCAGGTTTGGCCCTGGCATGGCACAGAGCCCGTACCTGGCTGGTGTAAAGGACCAGCTGCACCAGCTGAGGCATCAGGGCATCAGCCATGGTCAGGGTCTGCAGGTTTGGGTGCATCAGGGAGGTCAGCAGCACAGGCAGCAGGTGGCCGAGCATGGTGGCCTTGGTGATCTGCTCCAGGCCTTTTAACCTGCAAGGAGAGCCAAAGTTACACAGGAACAACTCATTCCACAGAGCAGCACTTCTGCTTTTAGTCACTTCTGTTTTATCTTGCAGCAGTAATTCAAAATTCAGCAGAGAATGTTTGTATTACATTAACAAAATCCCCAAAATAATCTTGAAACCACGACAATTTCTCCCAAGTGTCAGCGACCTTGAATTGCTGACAATTCTCACAGAACAATCAGAGAGCAGAGACAGTAAATCAACAGTTTAATAATTACTTAGAGGAGGATAAGCTCCCCTGGGCACAGAATGAAAGTCCCCATCAAACACAAATGCACCAGTGTGGATATCAGCTCCCAGCACATGGAGCTCAAAGGACTTGAAAAGAATCTGCAGCTACAAAAATATATTTGAACATGAACTGATCTGAAAATATCACCCAGGAATTGTGTGTTGTCAATAAACACAACTGATCTTGCAGCCACAGAGAAGCAGCAAGTGAAACCTGAAGCACAGCTGGGGCAGGGAGCTGTTTGTTTGAGGAGAGAAAAGTTCACAGCTTTTGTTTCCATCCCGTTCCCAAGGTGTATTTTTAAGAGGAGTGGAGACAGGGAAGTGGAGGTGACACCATCCAATGGAAAATGTGAGATATCAAAACAACACCTAAGGCTTGCCATGGATAAATATCTAGTCCAGCTACTGGGGATGTAATAATCAGGAATTTAAAACCAAACAGATTGCTCTGGATTCCAGGAGTATTCCCAGCTAAGTACAGTTTATTTCCAGGTATCCTACTCAGAAATACCATTATAATTGACTGAAACCTTCCCAGTTTGAAGTTCCTATAGAAATATCAACCTACAGAAGATCAGGACTGACATGGAGAGTGATTCTAAATTCTCCACCAGCTGAGTGCTCAACAATTGCTACAGGAAGAAGCAGTTCCTATGCATTCAAAGCTCAAATATGAACTGATAAACAGTAATTAATGCTGACTGTGCTTGAACAATAAGCCACAAAGAGCATCAGTTCCCTCTTTCCAAATTAGGATCCTCCCACTTATCTTACCTTTGCTCCCTGTCAGAAATGTCACTGTTAATTAGTGCTGTAGTGACTTGTTGCAGCATTTCTAAGACTTCATCACATCCTGTCAGAATTTGTGTGGCAAGAGACAAAATGCTGGTCTTGAGTTCCTAAGTTAAAAAAAAAACCAAAGAGTTACAGGATACTTGAATTCTTAGAGAATCCCCCCCCCCCAAAAAAAAGGACAACAGAACAAAAAGATGGATTTCCAAATGAAAAGAATGATAATGTGACCTGGCAGGCCTGCAGCAGGAGATTCATCCAAGACTTAAATTTGATTAATGTTAAGCCCCAAAGTGCTGGGAGAAACTAGGTGCATGTTTTACAGGATGCACATCCAGTTTCTAGAGGGAAGGAAGCCCCAAGTCCAGCACAGGAGAGAGCTGAGAGCCAGCCAAGGTACAGGAGTGGTGACACAATGTCCTAGCAGGGATGAGGAGCACTGCAGAGAGAGAAACTGAACAATGAACACGGGGTGAACAGTGAGACAAGAGAAATACTCCAATATTTAGCATTTACTCAATGAGCCTGAACACATCACTCCCAACTGCAGCAGCTCACAAGCACACACAGCCTCAAAGAGCAGCAGAGGAAACCAGCTTAGCAAAACAGCAGAAATTCAGAAATCAATTCAATTAGAGAAGAATTATTACCAAAACTGCTATGACCAGACAACTTGCACTCCAGGGCAAACCTGGCTTCTGGGAGCTGGCTGAAGGCAGCTCCAGCAGTGTGAAATGGCAGCATTTTAATAAACTTATACCAACCAAAGCCTGTCCTCAAACCTTGTCCTCTAACAGCTTCCTTGCCACAAACTTTATTATTCTCTTTCAGACAACTAATGGAGGTGGTTCTACACAAGCTTTTTAAAAAAAGCAGAAGCCAGGTCAGGCAAATGAGAAACTCCTTTTCTATTTATTTTAAATTTTTTTTTCCAGGATCACCTGAGTGATTTGGAGAAGAAAAAGTGTCTGGGGTAATGTGTCCAGGAAAGGAAATTCCCGTGCCAGGAATCCCACTAGCACATACTAATTAAAATATATTTAAAATCTCATTATACATATATTTAGGAAGGGAGGTGCCTGCTCTCAGTAATCACATGGAAAGCAAGCTGGAACCCTGAGCACAGAATAATTGCAGATTTTACTCTGGACAGTTTTTCCCTGTTCTCCACCTATTAAACTCTATCAAAAGGAAAAGAACCAAATGCACTGCAGGAACAAGGTGTCACAGGCACACTGACTGGAGAGAGCCATACTAGAATAAAACTTGGTGTTTACCTGTACCTTCAATGTCTCTCCCTGCAAGGAGCTGTCACTGTCATCATTGTCATCAGGTTTAATCAAAATAGTGTTACTGAGGAGGTGGTTCTGCACAGCCATCAGGTACCGCAAGCACGAGGACGCAGCCTTGAACACAAATAAGTAAAACTTTGCATTATCCAAACCCTTCATCAACCCTGAGTCAGGCAAGCCTCAGACTTGGAAGTTGGAAAGAGGAAAAAAAAAAAAAAAAAAGGTTGAGGAAGAAGAAAAGCAAGAGCAAAGAAATAATTTTATATATTTAAGAAAAGAAGCAGTTGCAGAACGCTGAATTTTGTGAAATAAGTCCCAAAAATATAAAGAGGCAGCATAATTCAGGTTTGGAACATTATAGCAATATTCAGGAACTCTAAGAATTAATTAATTCCTAAAAGATCATGCCACCAGAGAGATAAATTTAATTCATTCTCCTGAAGGTGATGGTTCCATGCCACTCCTCCTTCCCCACTCTCCCGCAGCACAGGCCAGGACTTCCTGCCCCTTCCCAGTGATTTTATGGGAACCTGCCTTTCTCAGGCAGCTGATCCTGCTGAAAACACCTCCCCATACTTTTACCATCCAATGTCAGCTTTCACTCCTTTTTGTCTGTCACTGGTAATTCCTTCAGCCTGTATGAACCATTACACACAACTGTATGTTTGATTTTTTAAGCTGCTGCAATGCTTTGAATATTGAGATCCACAAACTCCCCTTAAACTGAACAGCACCCAGAGCAAATGGAAAATAAATCCATGTATAAACCTGTTCCAGCATTACTGCATGATTGACTTTGCTGTAAGAAATTGTTCCTCCCTTCCCAGCACAGCACAAACAAAAGACACTCCTCTCCTGGATTTGTTAAGACATAAAAGTTTCACCTCCATGTACTCAGTGAAGAGGATGGATTCAAGGAGGAAAAGAAGCCAAAGGCAGACATATTTTTATCAAAACACATTTTACTTACAGGCACAGTTGAAAGAAGCCTTTGAAAGTCATCTTTAGATACAGTTTGGCACTTGGTGATTAAGACACAAGATTCTCGGACAACAATCTTGAGGATGTAGTGCAAGAGCTCATCATTGAGTCTTCAAAAGAGGCAAGAAGGGTGGAAAATGTTCATCATTAATTAACTGTGTATTTTGTACTGCTCAGCTAGCTCTGCAAGCTGGGTGCCACATTCTGGGAAACCTAAACAAGGATCTGTTCAACTTCAAATTCTGACACAAAAACCCCCCAAGCCCGAAATGTTTAACAAGTGCAGCAGATTTGCAGGGATTTGCTGCACTGTGCTGATGTAAATCTGGGATTTTTTATGGCTCCTATAAAAGACTCCTCCCAACTTGGGCAGGTACTTGAGACTGACAGTTTTACTGCTGGAAAGTCCCCTAATGGAGGAGTGATACGCAGAGAAATGCCAGAAAATCATATTTATGAAATTATCATCCACATTTACCATGAACATGGCAAGGAACAAGGACTCCCAAACTGAATTTGTGTACAAAAGCCTCCAAAGTTTTCCCTAAAACACCAAATTTCTCTCTCATAGACACAAAGAACATTTCAGGTCACACTGCAGATCACATCAAGCAATTCCAGCAGAAGTTCCTGCAAGTTCACCTCAAGCAAATAACAGAAAAACACACCATAAATGGAGGCTTTTTACCTATAATGATCATCATCTTCACTTCCAAACCTGTTGTTCTGCAGCTGCTCAGCCAAATTGGTCAGGATAACATCCCGGAGCTGGGACAGGCCACTGTTCCTCTCCCCTGAAAGGGAAATAAAATCTTTTGCAAAGCAGCATTTTAGAGAATTAATTTTATTTCCCTTGATATCTTGTTTAACACAGCTCAGGAATGGCTGCACTCCCAGGGCAACCAGAGCTGCTGTCACAGACTGGGAGCACTTTCCCTGCCCATGGAAACTCCCAACCCTTTGAGCACCACCACGTTCCTGTGAAGTAACAAATTCCTGAGCATCAGCTGCTTCCCAGCCCAGATTCCCATTTCCTGCTGAACTCAAGGACATCATTCCCCCTTCACTGAGGTTTAACATCACCCCTGGTACTTGCAAATATTCCTTTTCTCCACCTGATCTACCCTTGGCCATGCAGCCACTCAGAAGTTGAAGCATTCCATAATTTCCCAGAAAAGGATGGATTTAAAGCAGAGTAGTGCCCAATATCCCAAATTGTTCTCCCTCTAGCTTAAGATGCTCTTTGATTTGTTGTTCTCAGTTAGAAAAACCCCACTCTCACCTGGCAATAAGACATTCTCACCTTCAGTTAAGACCAATTTCAATAAATTATTGATTTCTGCTTCTCCAGGATACAGGATATTTAAACCAGAGCTGAGGAAAACAATAAAACCATGTATTACTTGATGGATTTAGAAGTGAACAAAACCATTTCAGTGGACAGGTGACAAATGGCATCACAGACTCAGCATCTGAAGGAACATTTACAATGTCTGTGTAAAGGCTTAGAAGAGCATCCTCCAGATTTTAACATCAATGTTAGGAAATAAGCAGCTGTTTTCTCCAGGAATCTCTTGTAATCAATTCTTTCTTATTGTTTAGGTCCCAAAGCTTCTCCAAGAGCTATTTGCTTCCCTCTGGAAAACTCCCCATCAATCACTTGCACAATCAGTTTGTTAAGAAACAGAGATGTCAGGGAAAATGATGATGGCTCTGAGAGAAACTGCAAAAACTCTGGTGATGGGGTAAGAGCTGAGGCTTCTCAGTGACCACAACAATGGAAAATACAAATACAACAACCAAGGAATCACTACTGCTACAGTTTTGTACTTTTTGGAGACTGGAGAAGTCTTAGTTTAAGGTACAGAGAAGATTCTGGAAGGAGCATTTCAGGAACACCCCAGCTCTGCAGGAACACTCCAGGTGGAGATTTTTCCCCTCTAACTTGTGATGAACCCTGTCCTTTCTATGTGAATTCCCCCACCAAGATCACAATCACTTCAAAGGAGCACTTCATGCCTGCCTGAAGTGCTGGAATCATTATGCAACTTTTCCATTTCCTTTTCTTTTTCAGCAAAACTCTCCCAGAAAATAAAACTGGGATGTTTTTCAGCTTCACACTGGGAGCAGAGATTATTGCAGCTTCCTTCCCTCTGGCTCACGCTGATGCACTCTGGTAGGAACCTCAGGAGCAGTTATCACACACTGCCAGCCACCTCTGAGGCATCAGAATCCCCAGGGAGAAAACAGGAGGAGGGAAACATCACCCAGTCCCCACTTGGAGCTGTTTAACACTGGAACACAGGGTTAAAGGAAGTGTCCTGCAGGTGACAGGATTCACTTTTCCCTGTCAGAAAGCAGCTCCCTGAAAACACCAGGAAACCCTCCAGAGCCACACCACTCCACTCAGAGCTGCCCAGAGCCACAGAAATCTGGAATGCTGTGATTCACACCAAGAAAATGCAGGTTGATCTTCCAAAGATTTTGGTCTCAACCTCTGGAGCACTTCCCACTGGAAGCAGGTTCTGTTTGTCCTTGGCACACTGGGGCCAGCATTCCTTGGCCCTGAGGTTTCCATTATCTCCTTTTCAGGACATACAACCACACTTTTTTTTTTTCCCCTGGGCCTTCAGTCTCAGAGCATTCCTCAAGTATTATTAATCCCTCCAGTATTATTAATTCTGCTTCTCCTGATATTCCCCTTTTTCAGGAGAACTCCAGTGTTGTCACTTAAAACACTGCCAACATCAGCTTTGTCTTTTTCAGAACACCACAGCACCTAAATAAGGAACTCATTGAAGAAAGCTTTGCTTGAATTTAGCAACTATTTTATAACAAAAATTTTTCTAAATGATCCTTAAGAAAACAAGTAAAAGGAAACAAATTAAAAGTATTGAAAGTAATTACCAGCTGTTACTTCATCAAGACAAACACATTTCTCTTCTTCCACAGACAAACTGTAATAATTTTATCATATTATGTCTTAAAATCCATCACACTAAATTCTCACATTAGTTTAAAATTAAACTGAAGACAATTTGAATGTCTACCTGTCACCACATTTCAAATAAACTAAAATCTAAGTTAAGTTGAACTTGATAAAACAGATATTCACCTAATAGCCAGGCAAACTTCCTTCTGGATTTCAGAGCAGATCTGATCCCTTGGGGCCATCAGTAACTGCCACAGTAACAGGCCAGACCTTCTGACAATGTCTCTGTTCCTTTCGGTTTGGGGGCTGAAGAAAAATTTGAAAACCACCTAAAAAAAAAAGAAACACAACAATATTAATATTTAAAATACAAACATTACTTACATGACCTTATTTTCTGCAGTCAGTTTCTCAAACTATTTGTGTGGGTCTAGAAATCTGAGAGTCAGAATCTGATTTTGAATCAAAAAATGGGAGGGGGAAATAGACAGAAAGAAGGAAATAACCTCTCTGGGTTTTATTTTAATCTGTAAAGATAGAGATTATATTTAAATTAGAGCTCTTAAATGAGTATATAAAATATTGCAAAGCCACTGCTAAATCAACCACCATTACACGGATTCCAATGGAGAAAATAAAATTTAAAAAAATAAAATAAATTAAAAATAAATTATAAAATAGAATAGAATAAAATAAAATAAATAAAATGGAATGGAATGGAATAAAATAGAATAACATATAGAATAACATATAGAATAACATTTAGAATAACATATAGAATAACATATAGAATAACATATAGAATAACATATAGAATAACATATAGAATAACATATAGAATAACATATAGAATAACATATAGAATAACATATAGAATAAAATAAAACAAAATAAAACAAAATAAAATAAAATAAAACAAAACAAAATAAAACAAAACTGAAACCAGTGGTTGCCTGTACTCCAAACCAAGACTCTCTCTCTCCATGTGAATTCTGAAGCCCATTTGAGGTTCCGTACCTGGAAGACGACGAGGATGCAGCGGATGATGCAGGTGTCTCCATTGACCATGGCCTTCTCCATAATGTCACAGATGCTGCTCAGGTGATGGGCTTCAATGGGATGCTGCTTGCCCAAAAAATTGCTGATGGGGAGGTTGTTGCTGGCTGCCAGGAGGTTGAGTTGGTGGATGCACATGGCACCAACATGGTGCAGTAATTGGTTAATGACCTCGTTTGTGGTTGCTGCATCCCCTGCAAGGACACAAGAGTTCAAATCTGTCTACAAACACATACTGGATCATCAGCCTCTGCCTCTAAAATGCAATAAATCAACTTCAGGGCACACAAAAATTACCCAAAACACCTTTTTAATGTACTGAAGGCAGCAAGAATCTGGGATCTTCCACACAGGTCTCACTTGGTGCTTTTCCCTCTCTTGAATCAAAGCTAAACCATGGCCAATATTTTACAATTCTTTTCAGGAATGAGCTCAACTTTTAACAGAAAGCTTCAAAGGCAGTTTCTGTCTGTTAGTGTCTGATTCTCCTCTGTTTCACCTCCCCTTTGTACAAAGTGCTGACTTGTGGGTTGCCCTCACCTTTGGGCTCTGCGATGACGTGACTCACTCCCAGCCTCTGGCACACGCAGTGGAATGCCTGGTTCCCAGGATTGCACCACTGATCAATATAATCATTGGAGCACGTCCAGATCATGTTATTCATTGTATCATAACAGGCACCTGAGAGAAGGAAAACATTTCACACATCAGTTTGGAAGAAAACCAGACTGAAGCATCTTTACAGCCGTTGTAAATCCAAACTATTCGCTTTAAAAGTTTATCAAATTTCACCACGGACATGCAATCCCACCCACTGCAGAGCTGCTGACTGCAAACTCAAACCCAGCTGGGTGATTTAGGATCTGAGGGGCTGCAATGTTCCTTACCAAGCCCTGGCACCAGAGCCCCCCGTCCGAGCGAGCTGCCCGCAGCGTCGATGAGATCGGCCCTGCTGGTGAACTGCCCGTCCGAGATGTTGAACACCAGGCTGGAGGCAAGAACTACACAGAAACACAGCTCCAATCAATTCCTGAGAAGTTTATTGTGTTTCACACAGCCAAGCACTGCAAACCTGCCACAAGTGGCTCTGGCTTACTTTTTAAAGAGGACAAAGCGCTGGTGCCCCCGAAGAGCGAGCGCGTGGCCGAGCTGCCCGAGCCCCCCGGGGGCGGCACCAGCATCACCAGGTACGTCCCACACGTGTAGATGGGGGTCTTCCTCAGCATCTTCAGGGGCAGCCCACAGCTCGTGTTGGCAGCTGCAAGGTGGAGCAGAGAAAGGTCACCAACTGCATTTCTGCACAGCGAGGCAGAGCTCTGCTCAGGGCTTCAGAGGAGGCAATATTGAGAAGATGCGTTAAGAAGTTTCTGCAGAATTCCAGAATGGGTTGGGTTGGAAGGGACCTTCAAGGTCATCTCATTCCAGCCTCATGGACAGGGACACCTTCCATGAGACCAGGCTGCTCCATAAACCTGGCATTGAGCATTTCCAGGGATGGGGCATCCCTGACTTCTCCCATTCCCACACGTTCAGCACCAATCCCCACAAGGCCACGCAGAGTTTCACAGGTTATTCAACCAAAGGAAACAACTTCAAAACAAAACAAATTAAAAATTAGGTATAACCAAAACTATTAAGAATTGTGTGGTGATAATTGCATTGAAAGCACTTGGAGCCAAGTAATCTCCTCACAGACAGAGATCACTTGAGATTCACTGTGCATTTCCTATTTTAAGTTCTCCTGCTCCTCCTGAAACGCAAATGATCTCCCTCCTGCTACAGCTGATCAACACTTTTTGAGTGCTGACTCAAGAATTAGCCAAGAATAGCCACTTACTCTCCTTTTTCTGTAGCACTTGAGTTGTTAAATGGCAAAACACAACCTTTAAAATAGCTCTCCAAGCTAACCCCTTGCCAAATTCCCTGGAAGCAGAGCTATTTCATGTATAATTTATTTCTATGGAAGTACTTTCAATTGTTTCAAAGTGAAGAAAGAAAACTCAGGTACTTATGAAGGAAGAAGAGAAATAATTCAAGATAAACTGAATCAAATCTTAAGACAAATCTTACAAAGCTCCAGATCATCCTGAAAGCCATCAATGCAGTTCATGCAAGATTCCCTCATTAACTTGGGTTGTTTCCATAAAAGAATACCCAAACATTGTGCAGATGACTCAAAAAAGTGCAAAATCACCTCAGATTTGTAATATTCCAGTGACTTGTGAAGCAATAGTTCCATTTTCGAACCTGCAGAAGCCCAGCTGAGCTGCCAGCAGAGAAATGCAATTATCAGATTCCCCAAACCAGTTCAATAATGGAACTGGAAGAGGGTGCTACAAGCATTTTTCCCCATTTTCCATTCCTAAACTTTCCTCACAATCCTAACTTACCAAAATTGATAATTCCAGGATTAGGCAAACACTACACGCATCTTCCAAATACATATTTGGGGAAAAAGACAAAAAAAATACACTTTTTGGTTTTTAAACCTGTTCTAAGAGGTCAGTAACGAGCAGGATGGATGCTGTGTGTGTCAAGAAATGGAAAGGAGAGCATTTCTGACCTGCCTGGTCCTCCTTGAGGGTGTTGGAGATGGTGGAGCCCGTGAGAGCAGCCAGGGTGGCCGAGGGGGAGGCGCGGTACCGGGACAGGCGGCTCAGCAGCATCTCATTGATGCTCTTGGCAGATTCCCCCTCTTTCCTCATCAGGATAATTCTTTCCTGCAGAGGATTTGCTATACAAATGCCATTTTCTACCTGGTAAAATTGGTGGGGGGAAAAAAAAGTACTTCAGATGTTGAAATCCATAGGTGAGAGACCACCTGAAGTGAGCTGTAACATGAAACGCCACGATTTATCAGGTAGGGATATAAACTGAGACTTTGCTGACAGAAGTTCTTGGGAAAAAAAAGTTCTGAAAGCAAAGCATGAGTATTTTTTGGTTTGTGACTTTGTGGTTCAATAGAATAATTATAATAGATAATTATATTAAGGTAATTATAAAAATAATAAGGTAATAAAAGATATCTGATATCTTTGAGGTATTTAATAGAATATCTTCTATTTATGCCTGTAAAGACAGAACTGCTTGCCATAAGCTTGAGTTTATTTAGGAGACTCTGCTTAAAAATATATAATCCCCTTGTATTTTCTTAGTGGTGTTTCACTTGCAAATCATTTGGCTCTGGATCATTTTTCCAGCCAAAAAAGTGTGAGCAATGATTGCCTCAGCCCGTGGTGCTGAGGGGATGTTTTACTGCATCTCTTAATGAAGATGTGATTTAGAGCGTTAGGGATTTTCCATGAGTTGTACTACTACAGCCTCCCAATCCCAGCTCCACCAGCCCACTCCATCCTCCTCTGCTGAGCAGAAGTACAGACATAAAAAACACATTCTGTGCTACAAGAGAATGCTTATTGCTAAATATAATAATCCTCTGGAGATGCAATTGGGCAGTTCACCTTCTGTTCTGTTCAGTTATTTCACATAAATCCACTCAGATCACACCCATAAATATCCAAACCTAATACATCAATTAGAAAATGCTGATATTTAATTAAGCTGGGTTATGCTACCAACATCAGGCATAGAAAACACATGATTTGCTTACTATAATTTCAAAAATATCCATAAAGACAGAGTGGCCTTTGGGGGTTTTTTCGTTGAGGCTTGCAGGGGACCAAATCCAGTAGAAGAAGGTGCCATCTGAAGAAAGATGCACGGTGGTCATAGTGCTGCCAACTGGGAAGTGATTTACTGGCATTGGGATTATCTGACATACCTATGAGACAGAGAGCATCTTAACAGGTCTGATTTTGCAGTTTGGCCTTAGAAGTATGAACAGTATGAAAAACAAACAGAGATCAAATGCAGTTAGTGCAGAAGAGGCCTCATATTGGACTTAGTGGTAGTATTACATTGATTTATTACCAACAGCTATTCTGTGATATTTGCCAAATATCCAAACCAGCTCCAAGATCTCAGATTTAACAGATCTAAAAATAAAAGGATCATCTCCTCTCTAATGATGGAGAACAAACCCACAGCACCACAAGGAAAATACACATCCTATTGAGTCACCCACTTGCTGCAACTTCTCTCAAACATTGCTTAGAACTTGAGAAGAAAAGGGAAATCTAAACATTCTCAATGTCAGGAAATACACTGGACATAAATGTGTGTATCCATCCTTAAAACCACAGCAGGAAAACCCCAAAGTAAACAAACGACCCCAGTTTTACAAAGGGCAACAGTTGTTTATCTACAAATCACAACCAGATCTGAAACAACACCTGAATTTTGGGATGGTGGGAGAACAAAGAGCTGTTCAGAAAGAACATGTTCTTGATTTAAATCAAAGTTCATTTTGCTATTGTTTGATTGCTTTTAGATGTGACCACACTGGAACCATGGAATATCCTGAGTGGGAAGGGACCTACAGGATCATCATCCAGCTCCTGGCCCTGCACAGACACCCCAACAATCCCACCCTGGGCATCCCTGGAGCACTGTCCAAACACTCCTGGAGCTCTGGCAGCCTCAGGGCCGGGACCATTCCCTGGGGAGCCGAGGCAGTGCCCAGCACTCTCTGGGGGAAGAACCTTTCCCTGATATCCAACCTAAACCTCCCCTGGAACAGCTCCAGCCCTTCCCTGGGTCCTGTCCCCGCTCACAGAGAGCAGAGATCAGAGCTGCCCCTCAGGAGGAAGCTGTGGATTGGGATGAGGTCTCCCCTCAGTCTCCCCCAGGCTGAACAGGCTCTGTCTGTACCCCATAACACACAACAGTGTCATTACAGATAAACACATATATATATATTTATAAAAGACACACTGAAACAGTAACATCTCTACCACAACTTCCACATTCACCACACAATCACTTCGAGGCTGGGTTAGAAAAACGCAGTTTCACAGAACAAGAAACTTCAAGGATAAAACTAATTAAAGCTAAAACGTGTGTGACTCATTCAGCCTGCTGTCTTCCTGTGCCATCAGCCTGCCCCTTTACCTGCAGGGTATGTTGATCCACGAGCTGGAACAGGTAGTGAGGTTTGCTGTCAAAGGACACGGGCCGGTGCAGGAGTTTGCCGTTGCCAAAAGCCACCCAGCCCGTCTCCAGCTCCTCATTCCGACAGTACACAAACCCCCTGCAAAAAAACCACCAGGATAGTCAAACTCCTTAAACCCTGCCCTGTTCCTTTGGTTTTTTTCAAATAATAACTTGCAACCACAGTGGTGAACTTTGACTGAACTTATATTCAAGTCAGCAATTTTTGTTGTGAAAGGCTTTAAGCGTAAAAAGCTTCGTGGCTTTCAAGCAATGAAGAAGCAAAGAGGTACAGTGAGTCACAGCTGCACTAATTACTTAATGAATGACATAATTAGCAAACAAACACTCACAAACTCAGCTATAAATAAAAAGTCACAGAACTGGTCTATAGTATATGCCTCTCAGCAAAGAATCAACCAACCTACTAGACATTAAAAAATAAAATTGAATCTAAAATTCTGCTACTTAGCAAGGAGGTTGAACTAATGGCCTCCAGAGATCCCTTCCAATCTCAATTGTTTTTTTAATTTTAGAGAAAACACGTTCAAAAAGCATTTCAGATGAGAAATCCAGCACATTAAAATAGCATTTAATGAAAATTCAGAGTATTATGGAATTGCAGACTGGTTTGTGTTGGGAGGGCCCTTAGAGATCATCTCCTCCCAAGCTCCACGTGCTCCAGTCTTGCTACTCCCAACATCTGAGAGGGGTTTCCCAAACCAGGAACTTTTGGGTTTAAGCAGCTGTGCAGAACAGCCCACACTGAGCTGTCCCTACCTCAGAGTTCCATGCAGTCCTGATCCCAGTTTGCTTATTCCCCTGCCCACGGAATTGGTGGTGTACAGGTAGAGCCCGTCAGCTGCGAGGCACCGGCCCAGGTCTGCATCTGGAGCAGGAGAAAGGACAGACAGACACACCTCTGTCACATTCCAGCTGGGAATTCTCCACGGAAGCAGCATGGAAAAACACACCCCATGGAAACCAGCACATGGCAGGTCACTACCAAGCCTTTTTTTAATATTGAATTTAATATTTGGTGCTCTAAGAGCTGCTGTAACACAGGCACAGCCCCAGAGACCCAGTGGGTTCTTCACATCTCCTTCAAGCCTTCTAAGGCTTCACTCACACAGTGTGAGAGGGAAGAGGAATCTGATATTGAGCCCTGAGCTCATTTCTGCCACAGCTCTGTGATTCTCCTGAAGCTGCTCAGTAGATCCTTCCAGCTCTGAACACTTCAATTAAGACAAAATGTATTTGAAACACAGAGCACTAATTATTAATAATCAAGATGGGGCAAGTCCAAGCAATCTATGGAAGTTCACAGGATCTGGACACTCAGCTGGGGAATGCAAAGAATCCACTCAGTCTCTTGCCTAAACACCTAAAAAGAGATGCCTCCAAGAAATCTGCAGGTAGCCTAAAATGACAACTCACATTTTTAAATTCCTATAGATTCCATTAAACATCATCAAAGTGTGAACTAATATTTCTAAAGCCAATATAAACTCCTATTTATTACAAAAACAGTAAGCAAACAAAGCAGTAAAAAGTGAGAATGAATTCAGGGAAAGAAATACAAAAGAAAGAAATAAAAAAAGAACTTCAAAACCAACTGGATAGAAACAAAAGCAGAGTAGGGAAGAGAGGAAAAACCAATGAACTTGTACTTCTAAAAATAAACCTGCTGTGCCACTGATAGCTGGCTATTGAACACAGGGATACTGAACTGGGCAGTGATTGTGCTCTGAGGGCCTAACGAGGGGATAATACCCAAACTCTGCCTGACCCCTCTGAAAAATTCCCACTGGAGTCAGGGAGGGTCACTGGATCAACTGCTTTGGATTGGTTCCTACAACAATCAGTTTAAACCAGCAGCTGCTCTTCAGCAACCAAAAACCAACATTTTCTGACCCTCAACACTAAAGCTTTACATTTATCTTTAAACAATTATCAGCACTAAAAGCATCCTGTCCTCCCCTGCTAACAGTGACAGGGATGAATAATTCACCTTTATTTTCACTGCTGGCACCAGTGTTGGCATCAGGGGCAGGTAACATGTCCTCAAAGCCCCAGGACACGATGTGCTTCCCTCCAAGCAGGCAGGAGGGGGATCCAGGGCCTCCCTCCAAAAGCAACAACCTTCAAGCAGAAAATAAAATAAAATTTCATAAAGAATAGGGGTAGCAAAAATTAGCTAAATTAAAAGTTAAGACAACAATGTATTTGAAGTAATTATTCTGTCAGAATTCATAAGCCACTTAAAGGAATCACCAATATTTAATGAAAAAATAAAAACATAACACCCAAAACCCAATCAATGCTTTTAGATTTGATTTTCTAATGCCTTCTGCACATGACTGAATCTCAATCTTTCCTAAAGCTTTCAATAACTCTAAAGCCTTTTAATCACTTTTGAAGACATTCCTCTCTGCATGCACTTAACACATTTTCAGAGCTGCTGGAAAAGTTTCCAAGGAGAAAAGTCACTACAAACCTGTAGAGAACATCAGCCACAGGCAGGGACCCCAGCTCAGTCTGTTTCTGTAATAGATGCACTGTATGAACAAAGGTTTTCAGCGACCCTCTAAAAGGACAAGAAAAACATGAATTAAAGATGTCTATTGAAGCCAGACTGAACACACACAACAGCAGCCACGGAGAACACCCAGAACCACAACAAGGGAACATCCAAGATATGGCATCAGCTTCTTTCTAACTGGCATCTCCTTCCTGGAGGATTTTCATTCTTTGGGGAGGAAGGGGAAGGAGGAAAAGAGGGGGACAAACAAGCAGAATGCTGGGGAGCCTCTGGCCTAAATTCCACCACTTTTTTTTTTAAGAGGCTGAAGCCCCAGGCAGGGAGGGAGAGCAGCAGCCATGGGCTGGGTCATCAACAACAGGTTCATAAAAGCAATCCAGGCACTTGATAAAACACCTCAACACTGCTCCTGAGGCAGCTCTTTCAGGATGCCTTCTGGCTGATTAATCACATTTAGATCTCCAGTGCAACCTGTGGGTCTTCCTGGCTGAGCCCAAGCACGAGCAAGGGCTGCTGCTCTCCCACCTGGAGATGCCTTTCCTGCTCAAATAGGAAAGATCAGGCTCATCCATTTCTTACCAAGATTCTGGTTACTTTTCACAGAATCATGGAATATCGTGAGCTGGAGGGGATCCACAGGATCATCATCCAGCTCCTGGCCCTGCACAGACACCCCAACAATCCCACCCTGGGAGCATTGTCCAAACATTCCTGGAGCTCTGGCAGCCTCGGGGCCGGGACCATTCCCTGGGGAGCCTGGGCAGTGCCCAGCACCCTCTGGGGGAAGAACCTTTCCTGATATCCAACCTAAACCTGCCTGACACAGCTCCAGCCCTTCCCTGGGTCCTGTCCCTGTCCCAGAGAGCAGAGATCAGAGCTGCCCCTGCGCTGCCCCTCTGAGGAAGCTGTGGACTGGGATGAGGTCCCCCCTCACAACCCCAAATTTGGAAGATCCACAAGTCGTTAAAAACTCGTATTTTACAATTTCTGTTTTAAAGGTCAGGGCCATTTTCTGGAAGACCTGGTAGCTTCATTTCCAGGCATTAACAGCCCACCCAAGTAGGAGAATTTGGCTGTGTCTTAGGTCAGTTATGAGCTGATTTCTCCACAAACAGGAGTGATCTCCTGCAGAGATCCTTGCCCTGCACTCTGCTGAATCCAACCTTTTGTTCTCACATGTGGTCAGTCAGCTCCCAAACTTTGCTCCTCCACACCCCAATCCCTGTTTTCCCCAGTGACATCTTTAGCTCTTTGCTTTCACTGATAAACCTCAGCCTGGAGAAAATTTGACACCAAACACACTAAAGCACCTCAATTAATTATTTAAAGCAATATTTACCCTGTTGTTTTATTTTTAGCAATAAGAAGCACCCAAGATTGCAACTAGGAATGTCAGTAACAGCCTCATTTTGAAGGCTTTTTCTTCAACACATGACTTAGATATTTAAAGGAAAAGTGTGAGGCTTTCAGAGGTGAACAAAGCACAACGGGATATTTCAACTTTCTAAGCAATGCAAGACAGACTTGCAAAGAAAATAAAAGATCAACCTGCAGTTCAAAAGCTCTATTTGAAATTTAGCTCGGCTGCAACGGAACATCCCATATTTCCTGCAAATTGACAGCTGGGAAAAAAAGAAATGAGATTGTGTTTATCAAATCCAATTTCTCTGAGCTATGTTCAAGTACACTGCCTTTCAGATAAGGCAGTTGTCAGGACAGAATAATTTGCCACAAACCATAAATTTCTCATTGACTTCATTAAAACAAGTGCACTAGAAATTAAGTGGGTTTCATTTGAATAAACCTTTTCCTAAAGCAAATCATGCCATATCCTGGGAACTCCACCATCTTAAATCAGAGTTAAACTTCACAGACAAGGCTGCAAGCTAAAGAAACATTTAAGCCAACCTTTCCAAAAGGCTCCTTGTGACTTTAAGGCCACATTCATGGGGCTTTGGAGAGGTTTTGTATTTCCTCGCCCTCTCCCCAAGCCCCATCCTCTAAAAAAAGTAGGCTTTGATTAAAGCAATTATGGCCAATTTGTCCTCAATCACCTGATGCCAAACCCATGCAGGACCAGGCATGGTTTAACCTACAATGGATTGAACTCTTCACTGGCAACAAAATGAAAAAAATACCTCCAGACGTTTGAGGGACAACACTGAAATCCAATCTGAAAGGAACTGCCCCAAAACCTGGCAGTTCCACCTTCTCCAGCCAAATAAAGGTGCACAAGGGGGCAGGACAAAGGGAAAAGGAGACAAGTTTTTCTCATAAACACATTTGGAACCATTCCTAGAGCAGCTCACTGCAGTGGAAGCAGCAATATGCACATGAGGCATTGCTAACCCAGATCCTTCTGCTTTTACATATGCTAAACACATGCAAAAAAGAAATGCTTAGCAGTTTCACCCTTTCCAACCCAATATTTAAGTATTAGAAAGAGAAAGGCTGGTGCAAGCTAAAAATAAATATCACCACTGCACTCACAGCACTTTTAATTTGTTTCAATGGAAACAGACCACGAACATCAAGCACAGCATTGCCCAGGGGTGCTGGAGTCACCATCCTGGAAAGGTTCAGAAAACTATGGATGTGGAATTTGGGGATGTGGCTAATGGTGAATGATGGCTGGATGTGGAATTTGGGGATATGGTGAATGATGGTTGGATGTGGAATCTGGGGATATGGTGAATGATGGTTGGATGTGGAATCTGGGGATATGGTGAATGATGGCTGGATGTGGAATCTGGGGATATGGTGAATGATGGCTGGATGTGGAATTTGGGGATATGGTGAATGATGGCTGGATGTGGAGTTTGGGGACACGGTGAATAATGGCTGGATGTGGAATTTGGGGATATGGTGAATGATGGCTGGATGTGGAGTTTGGGGATATGGTTAATGGTGAATAATGGCTGGACTTTGCCAAAGTTCCTTAATTCTATTTTGCCAGTAAAACTTTTGTGTACTTGAGACCTCTTGAGAAGATCTGGTTGGGATTTCTCCTCGCACCGAACCAAAGGAACCCCAGTTTAACCCTTGGATTTAAATATTCCAGGGTGTTACATCCCACCTCAACAATCCCGGGGTGTCACATCCCACCTCAACAATCCCGGGGTGTTACACCCAACCTCAACAATTCCGGGGTGTTACATCCCACCTCAACAATTCCGGGGTGTTACATCCCACCTCAACAATTCCGGGGTGTTACATCCCACCTCAACAATCCCGGGGTGTTACATCCCACCTCAACAATTCCGGGGTGTTACACCCAACCTCAACAATTCCGGGGTGTTACACCCAACCTCAACAATTCCGGGGTGTTACATCCCACCTCAACAATTCCAGGGTGTTACATCCCACCTCAACAATCCCGGGGTGTTACACCCAACCTCAACAACTCCGGGGTGTTACACCCAACCTCAACAATCCCGGGGTGTTACACCCAATCTCAACAATCCCGGGGTGTTACATCCCACCTCAACAATTCCACAATTCTCTGTTATTTCAGCACCCTTACCTTGCACAAGCCAAGGCAACCAGGGCAGCAGCAGCATTTTCCTTCTGCTTGTAGGGGATGTGCTGGCCCGAGGGCGCCGTGTCCTCGAGCCAGGAGCAGAGCAGGGACTCGATGCCGTTGAGGCAGTCGGCCGGTTCCTTGGTCAGGCTCAGGGGCTGGCAGTCCCGAAGGCAGTTCAGCAGCACCTCGGCTGTGATGTTACACAGGGACGGGTCTGTTCTGCTCTGCGACTGGATCAGCGGGAACACCAGCAGCAGCCCCATGCGGGAAGTGAAGGGAGCCTGCTCGGGCTGCTGTAACAACCCCTGGCGCTTGAGCAGGGCCAGCGCCTCCTCATCGCCGGAGCTCTCGCGGTCGTGCTGCTCCTCCAGGGCCAGCTGGCGCTGCGCGTTCCAGAGCCCCCGGAGGGCGTTCAGCCGGTACTCCAGGAGCCGCGCGTACGCGTTGCTCTGGTTCCCGCACACCGAGCGCAAGCGCTCCGCCAGCTCCGTCGGGTTCTTGGTCTCGAAGGTCAGGATCTGGGAAAGGAAAAGTGGGTATTTATAGAGGTTTTAGGGAGGAAAAAAAAAAAAATTCCATATGGTTGTGGTGGGGTTTTTAGATCAGCTGTTCTTTACAGCAGATGGTGGGGTATTATTTTTAATTTTTGGGAATGAATAAAGCCACACGGGAGGCCAAAGAACGGGTGAGTGGTGGTGTGTCCATCTCGGGATGGTCATAAACTAAAACTCGTGGAACTCCCCCTCAACATGAGGAAGAACCTCTTTCCATGCAGGATGGCAGAGCTCTGAACAGCTGCCCAAGGAGGGTGTGGAGTGTCCCTCTCCTGTGTCACCTGCAGGGGGTTGAACTGCGGGATCTCCAAAAATCCCTTCCCACCCCATTATTGTGGGATTCTGTGAGCCTGTTCCTGCTGACCCAGCGTCCTCACCGAACTCAGGCTTGGGGCTTGCTGAGGGGGATTTTTAAACTTTCAAAAACAACAACACAGATTGTAAACAAAAATACACACATGAAAGAGTAGCTTGGAAAATAAACACTCCCCTCCTCTGGAGCTTTTTTCTGTAATCGAGGCAATTTTGCTAAAAACTTCAAGAGAACTGCGAGGCTGGAGGGCCCCAGGGGTTTAGAGCCCTTCTATGAAAACGAATAGGTCACTAATGTTGTGTAATAAGAACGTGCTTGTTCTAGTTTTGGGACTCTTCAAACAAACAAACAAACAGTTGTCTCCAATTCACCAAGAGCTCTGTTACACTCTCTCCCTCCCCTGCTTTCTTCCCTTCTCAATTTTATCATCTTGCACTCAGCTACACCTTTCTCAAAATACTTCCAGTTGCTGCCGTAGTTTAAAACCCTAAAAGTCTCCTCCTCATCATTTCAGACAGAAGAAAGAGGCTTTTTTGGCACTTCTAAATAAAACTGGAGACCAAGTTGGAACAACAGAACACAAGCAAACCATGACACAAGAACGTATTTATGGTTTAGTACCCAGCCTGGGACTGGAAAACTCAGAATTTTAAGTAATTTACAGACAACTTTTCTCCTTCCAGCAAACAACAACAGTGGAGATCAGCAAAGTCACTTAAGCTGTGGCAAGCTCAAGGAAAGCCTTGAGCCAAGCATTTTCTGATCCTCTGGATCCAGTGTCCAAAGGGATTCGGTGTCCAAAGGGCTTCTGGCCACATTCCAAAGTGCCTCATCTCAAACACAATCTCTGGCCCGTCTTCATGCTGTAAAAGTGTCCTGCTCTCATTCAATAAATAAATATATTTGTGGGAAGGGCAATGTGAGAGACAAACTGCGATGGGTAACGGCATCCAGGGCTGTTTGTGTTGTGGGGATTTTTAATTGCAGGCAGGAGTCAGAGAGATGATGAAATAAATGTTTCTGGCTAATTGCAGACTCCTGAACAGCTTGGAAAAATGCTGCAGGACAAACCACATCTGCCAGTGCCACACAGCCCCTGACTAAAGGCAAGCAAACAGCTTTGCAGCAGGACATTTACCAGGAGAGCCAGGAAAAGTTCACCTGAAAGGAATTCCCAGCGTAATTACACTTGAATGGATGTTGTATTGAGCTCCTTATACCTAATAAACCTCCTTTAATTAATTTCTCTGAGAGATTATGAATATTAATTCCTAAACCACGTATTATACATTTAAAATAACCACCTCCTGATAAGTTGTGTGTTCTGCTGTCTCAAAAATAAGTTTGCTTCCTGTTATAGATGGAATCACTTTCTACAACAGTTGGCTTTGGATTTTCTTGAGCTAAACTGGATGGATTTTCCACAAAGTGACAACAAGCTGCAGAAATGGAGGAAAAAGAGAATTCATGTTTGCATTTTGAGAGTGAAATGCTGAAGAAAACAGGTCTGTGGTCTTTGTTAATAACAAAGATACCACCACAAAAGACAAGCTGGGATGCACTTAGTGTTGCATGTCTTGCTCCTCAAATCCCACAGTTTAACAGGAAAATTAATATTTTTTTTTGCCTTTGATATGGCTCTACAGCTCTGTGTCTGTCTTGTAGCAATCAGGACGAGTCAGTGTCAAATATGTGCAGTTTTGCTGATGAAAAGCCTTTTCCTGCTGAAGTTTTAGTTTCTCCCTGATCTCGCCGTTCCCAATTTGCTTTAAAAGCGTGTATGGTCTGCCTGGGATTGGTAAGAGTGTTTTGCTTTGGTCTTTCACAAGGGAAATGAGCACTAATTTGGGTAAATGATACAGGAAGAACATCAGCTTCAACAGATTTACAAGACCATTCCAAAATGGGACTTAGAGACTTTTGATACTGCAGTTTATTTTCATACACAGCTTATGGAAGCAGTGGAAAAAAAACCTTAATTATTCAACATCATCTAAAGGTCTAATCAGGCATTTGCACTTGCAGAAAATAAGAGGGTATTAGAAGAAAGGTGTGAGGTCATCTGCTACACAGGACACGTCAGCAAATTAAATTAGAGGCTGTTTTCCTCAAAAGCCTTTTTACTAGAGGTCAGAACTCAGAGCTATCTCCAAAAAGGAGCTCCAAGACCAAATGTTCCCAGTGAGGCTCTGACAAACACCCCAGGAGCTCCCAGGGTTTGGACACATCCCAGGGAACTGCTCTGGCTCTCCCTGGGAGTCAAACACAGCCCTGCCCACCCCAACACTGACAGAGCTGCACTTGGTCCCTGCCACATCCATCAGTGCTTCCCTCTGGATACCCTGAAGGCTCCACTCAGCAATCCCAGCCCTTGCCGGGGTCTCCTGAGCACCCTGCCTGCAGTTCTCCTATCTCCAGGCAAAGCTTGTCATCTTCCAACTATCTGAAGTCAAAACAAGTTAAAATAAAATGCAAGGAAACCCCCATCGTGTGCTTTCACAAATTCTGATGCAGACAACACAACTACCAGTGTTTATAAATGGTAAAATTCCCTTTCCTGCTGCCTCTGGGCTGCCTCAGGATTGATACCTGAGCTTGAGCTCTGATTTGGGGCTGGTTTCCAGCACCTTTTGGGGTGCCTCAATACTTCCCTGTGCAACACCTGGGGAGGTGTCGGGGCAGGCACCAAACCCAGCCCAGCACAAGCCTCACCTGAACCAGTCCCTGATCCATCCCTTCCCAACTCCAAACCCTCCTGACTCCTGTTCTGCTTGAACAGAACCTCAGAGGCTGAAGAGGATGTAACAAACATCCCTTTGCCACAGAACAAGGTACCCAAGTAGATACACACAACTAAAAACTGTGGTAGTAGAAAGTTTAATTGTCACTGGTTTAATTTTGCAGTATCTTACCCATACACGTTATTTCCTTGTTTGATCTTTTTAATCAATTTTTGTCGATATTTTAATTAGAAAATGGTAGAGCCAAAGTTCAATCACTCTAATTGGTCTCTGACATCTTCTTCAACATCGAGAAGCACAAAAGGGATCTGATTTTAGAACAACTATGGGGAGGTGTCATTTTTCCCACTATATCCAATATTTGTCCTTTTCCATCCTACTACACGACCTTACCCAGGTAATTCTTCCCATCACACAGGATTTTTACCAGATCTGCTGCAGAAAGGAGTGGCTGCCATTCCCTGTTTTCAGGGCAGCATGTTGCTGTGCTGATAGTAAATACCAGACCTACTACAATTAACACACACTAATCTACACGAAGAGTTTTAGCCTGAGGTTTTATGACCCTATTAAGTAAATTTAAATGTGAGCTGTCACTAAAAGGCAGCTTTTTCCTCTGGCTACAGCTCCTGCCCCTTGTCCTCTCCCTGGTGCTGGCAGGGGTGCCTGTGGGGTGTTTTAATTCTGCTGCACAGGGAACTGAGGAGCAGAGAAGCTGTGCACAAAGTGGGGGGGTTATTCCTGAAGTTGCATACTGGAAAGGGAAGCCTCTAAATCTTCCCAATAACATTGAATTCCTTCGCTCCAGAATTCAATTCAACACGTGAAGATGAAGATGATGGAACTTCTATCAGGGTCAATTACATCCCTAACACCCCCCTGAGTATTAAACTTGGATTATTCCCATCTCACAAGAGGTAGAAACCAGACAGAAAAAGAGAAGCAACTTCAAAATTGTAAAATATCTTAAACAGCAGCATAAAAAAAAATTAATTCTATTACTTTTAGCACCCCATTAGAGGTATAAGGTCGTTCCTCTTGCACAGAGTTAACAGAGGCAGCACCACTCATTTACTTGGCCCTTTTGTCTCTGAAAACACCAATAAAACAATGTACAAAGACTGAATTACAGAAAGCATGGATTACTCTGTAAGAGAAAGAGCACAAGTGACTGTTTTAAAGGTACCCTAAAGATTGAAATACACATCCAAACTGAAAGTGCTCCATAAACAGCTCCCTGTTCTTACTCCTTGTCTCCCACTCTGCTGGGGAACAGATTCCTGCTCCTGGCATTTTCTGGGACATCCAGCACGAAGTTTTGCTGCAAAATCCACCTTAATTTCTTCTAAAACATTTTCCTAATCCCCCCCTAAGGCCTTTTCCTTGCTACACCACGTGTCAAATATATAAATATGTGTGAACATTTTCTCCCTGATGTTTTAGCTGCTGAAATTTTATGGGTTCTTAGCAGCTGCTGCACTTTACACCATGCTTTAGTGTTGTAGTTAAAAACTACAAGTTCCAAGGTTGTTCCAATTTTTTCTGCTCCAAGAAATTTTAACCATATCCTCCTGTCCAAAGCCTCTGCTGAGTCCTGTGTGGAGCAGTGCAGGTTTTTAACAACTCAGCTAAAATTTTTTTTTATGAAAGCCTTAGAAATCTCATTGCTCAGAAATAAGCACTAAGACACCTCTGTCTTTTACAATTTTATCCCAAACAATTTTTGTAACCATACAAATTTCCCAAATAACCTTCATATCTGAGATGAATTACAGAGTGAAAGCAAGCTGTAAACAAAAAAATTATGCTGTAAAGAAAAGTGGTATTTCTTTATTTGTTCATTAAAATATTTCTTTGGCTCTTACTCAAGTAGTAGGTGAAAATGGCTGCAAAAGGTGAAGGAAAATCTTTGTAATTTAAACATCTGAGAGTGCAGATCACTGATTTAATCAGCTGCAACTGGTAACAAGATCTATATTTGGGAAACAGATTTGCAAAATCATCCTTGAGAAGTTTCCTAATGTTTCCCTACAAGGTTAACTGAAATACGACTTCACAAATCCAGAGTCAAGGGTACAGTGGTTCATGTTAGAGAAGTTAAATGAATTCCAAGCCCTGGCAGAGGAACCCTGGAGCACTGGAAGGGGGTGCAGGGGCAGGGTGAGGGTGTTCCCAGGCTGCCACACGCCTGGATCAGCAGCTCCCAAGCCAGAGGTCACAACCCCAGCAGGGGTCACCCACTTAGGAAGGAGTCAATTGTTGCTGGTGGCATTAGGGACTTTCAGCTTGACAGAGGTGACGCTTGTAGATGGCAGCAAGGTCACAGGCAGAAAGGTTTGGGAAGCACTGACCCAGATAATTGCAGGGAACTGCTCTCTCCTTCAGCAATCAGGGAAAAGTGACAAAGTGTTTTCTCTGGGCCGAGAGGAAAATGGGTGAAAACTTCCCAGTTTAGCAGAAACCTTCCAGTCTAAATCATTTACAGTCACAGGACTGGCACGTGCTGAGAAAACAGCACTGGACTTCAGCTCTTCAGCCTCTCTGTGGAGGGCCAGCTCAGGCCACACTGGGGGGAGGAGGAAAGGCCACCACTTTTTCCTTATTTGTTTCATTTTTTGTTACTTTTTAAACTTCCACTCGATTAAAGGTTGCTGTTTTCAGTGCAGAGCCACAGCTGCCCAGGGGCACCTCGCTCTGTCCTGCAGGAAGAGCTGAGCAAGAGTCCAAACATCACCTGGGGACAGACAGACACATCTCAAACAGCTCCTGAGGGAGGAGGAGGATGGTAAAATCAGTGGAAGGTTCCCTGCCCATGGCAGGAGGGAAAACTGATGATCTTTAAGGTCCCTTCCAGCCCAACCCATTGTGGGATTCTGTGGGGGCTCTGCAGAGCTGGCAGATCAAACCTCCCTCAGCCCAGCCCTCCTGGGGTCACTGACTCCAGGAAAGATGCTGGGTTGGGAAGGTTCTGGAAGTGCTGCAGTTCCCACTGGGGCACAGTAAGGAACAGCTCTTCCCCCACTGAATGTCCCTCCTGGGTGGGCACTGACCGGCCAAATGTCACAGCAACACCTCCAGCTCTGTCACACAGGGCTGTCTCCAACAAGGAGAAGACTTTGCACCTTGAAAAGATTTCTCTGTGTGAAAGGGTTTAAAAGAAGAGTCCAAAGGCTTCTGTGATCACTGACTAATCCAAGTCTCTCCTGACTAGAGGATTTTAGTGGGAAACCCACACCAGGAGCAGCTCTTTCATGCATATCATTACAAAACTACCAAATTTAAACCAAAAAACCCTCACTTTTTGTAAATATGCTGAGACAGTCTAAGAAGTTGGCACAAATCATCGCAAAGACCTCCACACTCTTTAAAACTCAACATACTCCTAGAACGAGTTGAAAGAGAAGATTAAGGCTCTTGTAACCTACCAATAAAATATATGTGTATAAATACAAGTGTACACAAATACACAAAAAGATAAAATCAAAGCTGCATGGGAGTCAAAATAACAAAATAATAAGTTTTCATAAGCCTTTCTTGGCGTAACACCAGCACTGTAACATTTTTTCCTCTGCTCTTCTTTTTATAAATAGACAGAACCTTTGAACAGAAGGACAAAGGAAACACATCCAAACACACTGACATTAGTCACCAATAAGCTCTTTAAAGGGATATTTAAGCAAAACAGACCAGAATGATACTTCTCCACCCAAAAAAAGCCATTAAAGTATTAAACATGATACATTTTTAATTAAGCACTTCAGCTCAGAAATTCAGCCAGGCTTCTGACCACCACTGATGAAGCACAAGAAGTGAATTAAAGAAGTTTCCTAATCAAAGCAGCAGCTGCAGCATCTCCTACCCTTGGCCAATAGCACATCCCAAGAGATTTCTGCTTGGACCATTTTCAAAGGTATTTATTACACTGCAAGTAGGAGTAGAAAGAGTGTAAATGAGCTCTTGTGTAGCAGTCGATGGCATGGCCACGCTTCAATCAGATGTGTGCACCTATTTCCACAAAATGGCTCCTCAAAGCCATTCCACTACACCAAAGTAGCCCCTTATTAAAAAAAAAAAAAAAAAAGGCATTTTAAAAAGGCAGAGAAAAGTTATGAGCTAAATATTTTACGTTGGTGCCACGTAAAATTTCATTTTTTAAACCCTCTCCCCTCAATACCAGAACTTTAAACCAACTTGCAGATAAGATCTGAAAAATACATTGATCACTTGTGATCATCAGTTCGACCACTGAGAGGAAATAAAAGGTTTTAATCAGCTTTGACTGAAGAATAAAGATCAAAATAAGCCAAAAGCAGTACTTATCAAAAATAAGCACCACAGCAAAAAGTATTATTTAATTATTTATTTAAAAGTTTTGCACTGCAAATATGAACAACAGGAGAAGAATCTCTGGAGCAGGAAAAATGGTGTGAATCACTGGCATTGGATTGTTGAAACACTCATTATAATAAATGCCATAAAGCACAAGACACTGTAGCACCAATTCCATTCCTATCTCTCCCAAACAACTGGAGTTTTAGAACATTCCTAACATTAAGGAAAAATTCTCCAGAGCCGAAGTGTTTGTCAAGTGAAGCTGTGTGTCAAGTTTCAGGCTTGAAAACACTTCTGGCCTGGCTGGCAAGATCTGACAATAAGGTTCTGTTTGTTTTTTAAAGGATATCCTCCTTTCTTAGGATATAACACGAAAAATGCTGTGGGAGCACATTGTTTTCCTAGCACAGTTTTCAGACTCGACGCTGCTTCTAGAACTATGTCGTGGAATCAAAATATTTTCTTGCATCCAAGCTGCACCGAACGCCAGAGCAACTCTGATCACAAGGGAGAATCATTCCACATTTGTACACACAGAGATAAGTCAGCCACCTTAAAAGTCTCCCTTTTCCTGTCCATGTGGTATTTGCCAACATCCATTTCACGGGAGCAGCTGATTTTCCCATGCCAGTCCCCGGTGTCCCAACACACAGGGCAGGAAACGCAGGTTCAGCAAAAAAATATCTTTCCTCAGATAAGGCCGGGGGAAGTTTCTCCAAAGCCCGTAAAGATTTCCAGGTCACCCGATGAACAATGATGTTGTCAGGACTGCTCGTGGGTTCTCCTCAGCAGCTAAAGCCTCGCTAAAAAGGGGTTTTCAGCCTAAAATGCCTGGGAGCAAACACAGCCCGGAGATAAAGCTGCGGCTGGACCGGCCCCTGTCCGCTGCCACCGCTCAGCTCCGGTGACAAAGCCCCTGTGTCATTGCGAGCCACATTGCCGGGGAGGAGGGCGGGGTGAAAGAGGAGAAGGGAGGCACACAGGGGGAGGAAAAAAAAAAAATGCAGTCTACAAAATAGATGCAACCTATAATCCGTGACATTCAGTCCTTCAGCGGCTCCTCCTAAGATAAAACAGCTGCACCGCCCGCCTGCAGCCAACACCACGGGCAGTTTGGGGAAGGTAAAAAGCTGGGATGGAAATCTGGGCTGCCCTCCTGGCTCCTTAAGAACGATCGCTGTCAACAGCTGACTAAAACACCCGGGCATCCCTGAGCATCTCGTTGTAAGGCTGATTAATTACAAACCGTCTAAAAGTAACAGCAAGAAGACATAAAACCTTCAATAAAAATAAACGGGCCAAAGGCCACACTGAAATCCGTGAGTGCGGCTCTGATTTCCAAACCTTAGGGATCCAAAACAAGAAGGACGCACCAATACTTCACCCTCCATTTACATCAGCACCTCGCCACCCTCCTGCCCGGCTCTACTCTCATTATTATTTGAAATAAATTAGATTGACTCGACACAAGAACACCTCGACACCGGCTGGCTCCGGACTCCAGATCCCTCACGCTGCATCCGCACCCAGCATCCTCCATCCATCCCGGCCGCCCCGTCCTCCCCGAGTCATCCTCGCTGCACCCCC
>VZTJ01005455.1:48297-65228 GCA_013397795.1 Orthonyx spaldingii | reverse complement strand
CCCGTCAGCGCTTCACCCGCACCGGCCGCGCGCCCGGCAGCGCCTCAGCCGCCCTCAGAGCGTCACCCGCACCGGGCACAGCCCCTCACCCGCCCTCAGGGCTTCACCCGCACCGGGAGCGCTCCCCTCAGAGTGTCTCCCCGCTCACATCGCACCTCAGCGCCTCACCCGCCCTCAGTGCTTCACCCGCACCGGGCACAGCGCCTCACCCGCACCGGCCGCGTGTGCTCCCCTCAGCGCTTCACCCGCACCGGGTGTGTGTCCCTCAGCGTTTCATCCGCACCGCGTGTGTGTCCCTCAGCGTTTCAGCCGCACCGGGTGTGTGTCCCTCAGCGCTTCACCCGCACCGGGTGTTCTCCCCTCAGTGTCTCAGCCGCACCGTGGGGCGATCCGCTCAGCGCCTCAGTTCATGCCCCAGGGACTGCTCCCCTCAGCGCCTCGCCCCGCTCGTCCCGCATGGAACGATGGTCCCCTCGGGGCCTCACCTCGCTCCCCCGGCACTGACCAGAGCCCCGTCCCTCTCCGCCCGGGTCTCGCCCCTCACTCAAGGGACGTTCCCCTCTGCCCCTCACCTCCCCCCACCCTTTGCTCGGACGCGGAGCTGCTTCCTCATTGCTGCTCCCCTCAGTTTCCCTCTCCAGCCTCTCACCCTCTTGGTTCGACTTTTTGGGCCCCTCTGAAATTCCCCATTTTCCTCCAGGGCTGATCCCTCTTGGTCCCTCATGTTCCCCACATCTCCTCTCCTGCTCACCCCTGTTTTGTCTGTCCCCTCACAGAATGATTTCCCTTTCTCCCTTCCCCTTGTCCCCCTCTGTCACTGCCTTGCAGAAATCCTGTCACCTCTCAAGGAGTCTTTTCCCAAAGGAGCCGTGAGCGAGCAGGTATGTCCCTTAAAATCCATACCTCTGGATTTATCTATGTACCAAGGACTCCAGAGGGTGTAAAGCAAAAGGGCTGCAACATCTCAGTGTGTGTGGAAAAAAGGGGATCCAAAGGAAAACTGATCCTTCTTTCTCAGCCTAATTTCACCCTCGGTTCCGCCAGACCTCGCCCTGAGCCCGTTCAGAGGCACAAAGTGTCACAGGCAGCTGTACCTGGATGTTCAGCAAAGGACGTGCTGCTGAGATAAATCATGTTAATGAGAGAGACGTGGTGATAAATGTTAAATAGTTTTAGTGAATAATTGCTGTGGGGATTCCCATTGCAAGTGTCTGCTTTTCATGGAACACTGACTGTGCACAGCCGAGCAGGGATGGAGCTCAAGGCATTTATTTACCTGTTTGATCAGATTAAATTATTTAACATATTAGTGCATTATAACAAATGCGCTGTGCTATTGCAGGAAAAGCCTATTCAGAGCTGGAGTAAAATGAGATCTACCACCAGTGCTTTATATCCTATTAAATCTGGTTGGGGAGAAGCATTTTTTTCCATGTAATGGATGACCACTCAACATAGGACCCACGCAAAGCCCTTTTGTAGCACTGATTCAGCAGTGTGAGCACTCACACCATTGTGTAGCTTGTTTTTGAGGCCAGTTCAGTTGACACGGGGTTCAGGTAAGTTCAAACAAGCAGTAATTTAGAGATCTGTGTGATAGCTCTGTGCACTGTTTGGTAGGACATCCCTGCTATTCATGTATTGGAGAGCAGAAGAGTCTCCAGGCTTGGTTTTATTCTAGAAATAGTTATTATTTGCCTCTGTGCAGCAGTAATTTTTGAACAGGGAGAGTGTGCAGAGCTGCTATCAAAGGTTTTTATGAGGGAGAAGCTTCATGGGCATCTGTTATTTTGGTCAAGACGTGACAGAGAGAACAACGGCTGCAGATGGACCCTGATCCTCCCGTGGGAGCCCTGGAAGGACTCAGAAAGAGAGGAAATGCTGAGATTGGAAGATTTTATGGCAGGTGGGACGTGGCAGCTGAGTTCTGGTGGGGGAGATAAGCCAGGCTCCTGAAAGTTCCTTGGAGCAAAGGAAAAGCTGCTGGGGTTGGATTAGTCACAACATTTCACGGGGAGACAGCCACGGGTGTTATTGTTTTGTTACCAGAGTGGGAGTTTTACATTGTTTTCATTCATCCACATGTGACAGGAATAGAGGGAGAAAAACAAAATGTGTGTGCATTTTAGTGGGAGTAACACTCCACCAAAAAACCCCATCTTTAGATCTTGTGGTACTATCACGGTGCTGGCTGAGTATCTTCCACAAAATCAACACAAACAGCAGAGCTGGGAGTCCAATGGGATGTTCCCTTCACAGGCCAGGAAGGAAATCAGCAGGAGGGGTTTGCAGTGTTTTCCAGAGGTTTGGATGCACCTGTTCTCCAAAGGAAGGTTCCACAGGTAACCCCAGGCTGAAAATTCTCTGTCTGCAGCTCTCCCGTGCCCTTTCCAAGGCCTCCTGGACAGCTTTATTTCAAGGAATGTGGCTGCCACAGCAGCTCTCAGATGGAGGATCCATATTTGTTATGGCTGTGGACTCAATCCACTGCCTTGGGATGCAAGCCAAGGCCTTTTATTGGGATGAGGAGCTGACTCTGAGCCAGGAGAGGCGAGTGAAGCTCTGGAAGCTTCCACAGCAGGTGAGGCACTGAATGTGGTGTGTGGCCACATTATTTCCTGGCCAGGGGCTGTGCTTTGTCCTTTGTCTGGGAGCTGGTGACAATTTCTCCCAGGAAGGATCCTGATCCACGTGGGTTTCTGTGGGAAGTACCCTGAGCTGCCCCCAGTGCAAACAGCCCCCACATTGTGCAGATGTTTTGGAAATCCTCCTTTTAGCCATATCTGTGTGAAGACTTCCCAAGCTGAGCAGAGGGGATATTCACCATTTTATAGTTATTGATTTGCTTATTTGGAGTTCTGAATTCTATTGAGCTGACAATTCAAAGTTGAAAAGCAGTTATTGAATGAATGTGGTGGAATAAAACTGAGAAACGTGCCCTGTCCTGCTGCAGTGCAGGTAAATAAAATAATTACTGGTAAATGTAATTTCCTAAATTATTTGAAGTGCCTGCCATTCAGGATTTAAGAGTGTGTTGTACAATCTATAAGCTTGCATAGCATGGAATGCTGATAGAGTTTCCTACACAGAATTTTCAACATTAGGGCAGTACTGGATGCAGCAAACTCCATGCAGTTTGCCTGGCATCCCCTGCAGAAGATGTTGTGTAATGTAATGAAAAAAATATAATATTTGTGTTCTGCCTGTCACCAGCAAACGTCAGCCACTGCAACTTCAATGTGCAGTCAGAGGGGTGCAGCAGCAACTACAAAGAAATCTTGGACTACTTTATGGGAAGACTTAAAAGATAGACCAGAATAACTTTGTGACACAGATCATCAAGCTGAAGGAATAAAATCCTCAACTTGTAAATAGGCTCCTACAGAAAACTGCTGTTTTGTTTCCATTATTTTGCATTTTTGCCATTATTTTTGTGCATTCTTTGAGCTGCTGTGGTTGCCTCTGCCTCTGGTGGCAGGATTTGGGATCAGCTCCTCCCTGTGCAGGTCTCCTGTGTCCTTGTTCTTCTCTGGACATTGCAGACACTGAGCTTTAGCAGAAGATACTCGTGGTCTGTGGGCAAAAATTCACTCCTGAGAGCTGCAAATGGAAATTCCCTATTCCTGCTTGGAATTTGCCTATTATGCAATGGGATTTAAAGCAACATTGTCTCACCCTTCACTTTAATTTTACATTAACAGCTACAATGTGTGGGGAGAACTCTCTTCATCCCAAGGCTTTGCTGTGCATCTTTCTGTTCATTTAGAAATTACACTTTCTGTTTCAGTGCCCATTGTGGCACTAAGAAATGTGTGAAAAAGAAAAACAAGTTGCTATTTTTATGTGGTCTGCACTCACCAGATTTCCAGACCCTGAATCCTGGCTCCTCTGCCTGGTGCTTGTTATTTAGGGAGCCCAAATGCCATCATTAATGAGGCCACTACCCAAGCAATACTGGCATTTCTTGGCACATTATCTGGGATTTAAAAATACAGTTTCTCCAAGTAAAACTTAGAAAGGACTGAAGTGGGGGGAAAAAAAATCAGTGTTTGATAGAGGAGAAGGAAGAAACTAGACAGTGAAATAAAATAATTCCAAACCTCAGAAGTGCATTTTAATCGCAGAGGGAAATATGCACATTTTTCTCATTTAGAAGAGCAGTAATTGCTGAGGATTGCAAGGTGGGCTTGAGGGAGGAAGAACAAATAGATATTTTTATTACAATGAAGAAGTTATAGGAAACAAGAGTATGAATCACTGCCTTGCAAACTTGGCCTTACTTAAATTGGGCAGGGAACAAATGTGAACTATGGAATCATAACAAAAATGCTGGAATGTTTCCTCAGAGACAACTGAATGCAGTGCTGTGACACACACCTGGCCCATCTCAGTGGAGACTCCACCTGCAACCACAGGATCAGGGAATCCTGGAATGGTTTGGGTTGGAAGGGACCTTAAAACCCATCTCATCCCACCCCTGCCATGGGCAGGGACACCTTCCACTACCCCAGGTTGCTCCAAGACCCGTCAGCCTGGCCTTGGACACGCCCAGGGATGGGGCAGCCACAGCTCCTCTGCTCAGTCTCTTCCACTGTTGAACTGTCGACACCTTTAGGGAGTTTTCTGATTCATAACAACTCCTGTTGCTGCCATTTAACCCTTCCCATTTACTTTTCCAGCTGCTGCAGGCACAGAGAAGAGTTTATTTCCTCCCTCTCCTGTTGTCTTCACCCATGAGGGCCGTGACCAGACTTCTTCTCCATCATCTCTGCACTAAACAATCCCTCAAACTCAAAAGTCCTCTCAAACTTTCTCTGGAGACCTTTCCTCTGGGATTTCCTGCAACTTCCACATCTCCCTTGAGCTGCTGGCATTTACCAGTGCTCTCCCTAATCTCAGGTCTCATTTTCTTACTCAGGTAGCCTTTTCTAGAAGTACCTGAATGCTGCCCATCAATGAGGAAGAGTGGTTGGGAGCTGAGCAGATCCCTGAGTGGTTGTCCTGAATTTCTGAATCTCAAATGTCTCAGAAGACTCATTATTACTATCCAAAAATAGGTAGGTTTAAATACAGCTATTCCATGCTGTTTTAAAATTCAACCTCTCTGAAAACTGGTGCAGTAACATGAGGGATAAATAAATGGGAAAAAAAACCACATCTGGTACAATATTCTGCTCAATATTGTAAACACATAAACGTGACAAGGTGGCATCTCTGCCTTCAGATTTACCCCATATTTTATTTAAAGTTTTATTTAAAACCCTTGGAAAGAATAAGTGTCATAAGCTGTTTTTTTCTTAGCCTATCAAGGAACAATTTGAGTTTCTACATTTGTATTTCAAGAATTTTCTCTAATTTCCCAGGTGAATTGGTTGAAATGCTGATCCTGCAATCCCTGTGTTTGAGGGATTCCCTCACACAGGGATTAGTTCAAACACAGGGGAAATTCCTGTTACTTCACTCTGGACACGAGCTGTAATGGCCAAATTCCAGAACTGATATCCCTGGGAAAGTTCTCTCTCCCCACCTGGATGGCTCCATGCACACATTGGTCAAAGCTGGGATCTGGGCAGAGCTTTACAGAACATTTATTAAAAATGTTCAACCCCAATCAGAATAAAAAGCTGAGATGTTGACATTTGCAATGTAACATTCCAGGGGGAAAAGTACATTTTGGGATAATTCCCTTGTCCAAGGCCAGGCTGGACAGGGCTTGGAGTGCCCTGGGACAGTGGAAGGTGTCCCTGGAGAGTCTGAACCAACAGGACACCAAAGAAAAGAGGGAAAACAGGATTTTAAATGAGGATTATAAATGAGGTGGCTTTTGAACTTTCATCATCTCTGTCTTTTACTTGCAAGTCATAAATCAGATCCAAGACTGAATTCCTAATTAGCAGGTTTGCACAGGCCCTGCAGCACCACCAACCCTTTCTCCTGACAAAAGGAAGGCAGGGCAGTGAATCCCTGGCCCGAGCAAATGTGAGCCTGTGCTGATTTTCTCTTCGGTGGCGACAGGCATTCAAAACAAACCTAAAACTGAAAGCCACTAATTGAGAACTGAAGCCAAGCTGTGCAAAGTGGAATAAGTGGAATGGTTTTCCTCTGGGAAGAACAATTTTGCTCTCTGTGTGGTGCTGCCTTGCAGCTCTAAGTGCCCCCATCTCCAAAGGTGCTCTTCCCACAGAGCCTTCCTCCCCTTCCTTTCTTTCATGTTCTTTCCAGTATCTCTTTCCTCTATTTCCAGCCCAGAATCTACTTTTAAGAGAAGAGTAATAACAATTATACAATAAACTCCCAGTGAGTGAACAATTTGACAGGATATAAATACAAGGGAAACAAATAGAAAAGGCTGGAGATGTGCTGTGGTTCTGTCAGTGAGGGGATGCTGCTGATTTATGTGAGAGCTGCACTCCTCTTATGCTCTCTCTCACTCACCTGCTTTTCCCTGTTTTCCTCCCAGCCAGATGGCACAAACCAGGAAAGGCCAAAAAATTCATCATTCCACACTGGGGCTGGACTGGCCCCTGGGTGCAACCAGGATGGTTGAAAATCTTTTCCTGCTGCTACAGGTAGGAGAATTTCTTCCTTTGTGATGTGGTAGAGGTGAGTTTATGGTGCTGCAGTGCTTACAAAATCCTGGTCCTGACAGCGACTAGAAATTGTTTTTAAACCTTCACTTTATGCTTAACAACAGCACAGTGTTTCTTTAAAAAAGAACATCACCAGCAGCCTACAACAGAGAAACCAGGAAGAACCAAACTTCAACTAAAATAACCCCACAAAACAATCAATTAATCACCAGAAGAACCAGAGCAGTGCTGTCAGTCACCCAAAGCCACCAGCATCATCCCTTTCATGAAATTATCATTTCCCAGACAGGTGACAACAGCCCAGCCCTCCTCCTGCAGCACAGGGACCACGTTTTGTGTGCTGGGCTCCATTCTGTTATCATGTGGCTCTTGATTGGGCTTGACAAACACATCAAAAAGCCATTTTTTAGGCTTGATTACCCAGGCTTGGGGTGGTGGCAGTTGAATGACATGAAAAGTTGAAGCTCAGGGTGACAGGATGGGAAGAGTGATAGAAATTCTAATGAGAATTATAAATCCCCAGGAGCAGCTGCACTGCCTGGCTCACACTGGGACACCCTTGTCAGGCACTTGTGAAATCAGCAGTTATTTCAAGGGAGCCCAAACCACACAATTTGTGCTGTTATTTGTGTTATTTTAATTTATATTTTTTATTCAAGCTGTCAGGCAGTTTGGGGATTAATGGGTTGTCTGTGTTAGAAGGCAGTCACAGAATGATGGGAGACATTGCCCTGATGAAGTTCTGTTTAATTACGAAGCAGGAAAGTCTTTCCTGGAGTGCTGGATTAAAGAAACCACACATTTTTATGCACAGTGCTTTGACCAAAGCCAGGATTTGAACAAAAAAACCCCAACCCTCTCGAAGTTTCTCTTGCATCAGCAGCCTCGAAAGGCAATTTTCCTTTTTCTCCCTCTGTGTCCCTGCTCTGGGCATGTGTTTGCCTTTTCTCTCTCCCACAAACACAAAGCTCCAGGTTTCCAGTGGCCTTTTTGCACTTTGTCAGGCCCCAGGGAAGCCATGTGGACGACGTGCAAAGCACAGGAGCTCTGCCATGTGCTTCTCCTGTGAGCAGGAGCTGCTGTGCTTTCAGTTCCCTGATTCCACAGGGGCATTTGTTCAGGTTTTTTTGTGCTTAATTGAAGGAAGAATTCTGGTTCCCCACCAATTTCTATGAAATCCCACAAAAGAGATTTTCTTTCAGCTCAGCAGGATGCTCACACCGGGGGTTTGAATGGTGACATGGTTTTGAGGGTGCATCATTCTTTTTAGGGCCTTACTCTGAAAAATGCCCTTCCTCCCTTGTGAGCCCAGGACTGCTTTTGTACATTTTATCTTGTGTTTTATTTCCTCTTGTGAAAATGGCCATTTTGAACAATAGGACCCCATGTACAGCACGTGGTGATACTTGCAAGCCTTCATTTTAAAAACAATCACATCCTAAAGCATCTGCCAGGCCCAGTGGAAAAACTCTGCATCCAGCAGGACTCACAAAATAGATGAAGTTGTTTCTGGTTTAATCTTGATTTTCTCCATGAGATTTAGAGCCTTTCCTTGTGCTCCTTAGGGTGGTTCTCTGCATCCCACTGGCTTCTTCCAATGGACTGGAGAAACCATTTCACCTTTGTGTGGTTTCTTGGTGTTCTCATGGCAATTTTTCACCTGTGCTGGGTGTCACGAGGCCAAAGTGCTCAGCAGATGTAAAATATGAGAGGCTGGTTATGCTCATCATTAAAAACAATCTGCAGGCAAAGCACCAGGAACTGCTAATTGGGCAACTGCAGAAACACACAATGGCTCCAGAGGCTCTGAATCTTTGAGCTCTGCTGCCCTGTACAAATAAAACATTCTAAATTCTGCAACAAATGACATTAAAACTGATGAATGGGACTATGAGAACATTTCTTCTTCGTGCCACCTGTGCCAGTCTTCAACACAGCACAATGTTTGTATTTTTCAGTCTGCAATGTTGATGTGATCTCACAGAACGAGATCAGATTAATGGATCAGGTCCCCTCTCAGTGTCAGCCAAGCAGAGACTGCTTCTTCTTTTGTGTACTTTAGAAAATTGACATAAATTTTCCACTTTCTCAAGTTGAAAACACTTCTTGAGAGCAGACATGAGAAAGTCTTTCTGCTTTCTGCAGTGCACGAGCCCAGACCTCACTGAAAATAAGCTACCTTCTCAGAATCACACAGAAAATCAATATTGCTGAGGAAAAACCATTGAATTTCTTTCATCTCAAGTCCTATTTTGACTATTGTGATTCCTCTCTCCTCATCACTATTACAACTAATGGGTGTTTGTATCTGCTGGAGTGTGAACCATGCTTAGGTCAGAGAAGCTGCTGGCTCTGTGTGCAATCCATCATGCAAAGTCACTTCCCCTGAGACAAACATTGAAATAATGGAGGGAAAAAATAGATAAAATGAGCAAAAAAATCCAGCCAGCTGACAAAAATGGGGGTTTTGACTGGTAGCTGGGAGAGGGTTAAGACTGCTCTGGTTTAAACAGTCCAAACAATAAAGAACTAATTAAAAAGTAACTAAGTAAAGAAAAATGTCCTGGTTGCTGACTGGCTCCCATGTCAAATTCCACTTGAAACCATCCCAGACCCACCCTCTGCAGTGACTCAGGCACTGCCTGGCTTGGCCCAACCAGCAGCTTCCAGAACAAAACATAGCAAGGACTGTTATGAATAAGATCCTTATAAAAATAAGGATTTAATTGCTCTCATTGCTTAAGCAATGAGTTGTCAAGTGCTTAGTGCAGACTGCAATGCAGGAGAAGTGGAGAAATCAAATTACCAGGTAAATAGTGGCTGGGAACTTCAGTTCCTGTTCCCAAACCAGGACAGGAGCAGGAGCTCTTATCCATAGGATTGGCATTTATTTGATTATTGAGCCGGTGGGGACATCCAGAGTGATTTTTTTTGCAACAGTTCTGAGCTCTGAGAAGAGGGAGAGCAGGGATCAGGTGCAAGTAAGTTGGGAGAAAAAGGCTCAGCCTCTCCTTCATGACAAGGCACATCTTACAGCACAGGTGAACTGAGCAGCCAGCCCCTGGATATCTGGGAATTTGGCAAATTTTCCTCACCACCTGGCCCAAAAGGTGTGGCAGTCCCATAAAAGCACCTTCACACTCTTAATTCAAGTTAAACTCAAGAGTGTCACAGCTGAAAGGCCACAGGTTCTCTCCAAACCTGGCACTGGGAAAGACTTCGTGTTGCAGATCAGCCTCAGTTTCTCCTGAGCATCCTGGTCCCAGAAGGATCCTCATTCCAGAGGCAGTGTCTGCCTCCCTGAGCCCACGGGGCTGGAGCTGCAGCCACCAGGTCGCTGCACAGCTGACAGGTACAAACAAGGCATCACATCTTATTATCAATTCCCTGGGAAAGCCAACATCCCTCTCTCTTTCCTCTCCAAAGGATGCTCTATTATAATTACATATCACTTTATTAGGCAGCTGAAGCAAAGAGCACATTTGATGCTAATGAAGTGCTGCTGTGGTTGAGTCTGTCACTATTTTTGGAGCTGCACATCTCCAGCACTTTTCATTGGGTGATGGAGGCTTTGGATGTCTCTGGCTTCTTCTGTGGGGGCTGCCCAGGGAAAAGCAGTGACTCAGCGAGCCCAGGCTGCAGAGCTGTTCACATGCTGGGAATGGGAAACGCTGGGGACAGCCAGAACACACACAAAGGCTCTTTATGTGCTGCAAGAGCTGCTCAGGTAGTGCCCAGCACGATCTGGATGGAAAAATCCCTCTGTGCTGGTCACCTGGACCGGCCTCGTTTTTCCTGTTTTCCATCCCACACCCTGCAGCTTTTCAGAGAGAAGAAAGCAGATTTCACACAACTCGGGGAAATATTTGGGAGGTTGGAGACAGACACATCACAGCTGATCACTGGCTGCCTCTCCTTATGGAACATGAGGGTTTTGCCATCTCCTTTTCCTGCAGCAAAGCCTGAGGAGCTGCTCGGCCTCGGGCAGGCGGGAGTTGGTGTTCCAATTTCCCTGCTCCCACATCCCTTGGTGTGACACTGGCATCCAGCTGGGCCAGTGACTCAGCTCAGGGACTGAGAGGAGCAGAGGGGTTCCTCCCTCCCTCCCTGCCCACCTTGCAGGGTGTGTTACTGTCACCACCTCATCACACACGTGACAGGAATGGGGCAGTGGCAGCACGTGAAGCCATTGCTCCAGAGCAGCACCCATTGACAACCAACTCCCATTTCCAAATCACTTCCTGACAGCAGACAAAGCCTCCCCTCCCAGGAAACAAGGAGGAATGTGTCAGAGCAACCAGGAATTACAGAGAACACCGTTGCATCTCCACACCCCACTGTTTTGGGGGCTATTTTGCTACTGCAACTTCCCCACTCCCAGAGGGAAGGCAATGACTGGGGCATTAATACCTCCTCCAGTTTTCCCTCAAGAGCACAAGTGTGTGACCAAATTTGGGGTTGCAGACTTTGCAATACCCCATGCTCATACAAACTCTTTTGATTCTCCGTGCTGGATGGAGCTTTTCTCACTCCAGTGTTTCCATGTACAATTTTTACATTAAGTGACCTTTCTAAGCATATTTGGTGAAGATTTTTCTTAGCCCTGCCTTAGCAGTAGCAGGAGATATGTGTAACCCTTTGATTTATGTCAACAGGCCATTCCCAGAACTGCAGGAAAAACTCCCCTTAACTTAAAAACCTCTGACCAAACCCATTATCCACCAAACCACACAGGAGAGAAGACGTAACCAATCACAGACAGGGAAAACACGGGGCAGAGCAAGAGACACCTCCCAGCCAGGCCAGGAATTCTGCATGGGACACAGGCAGCTCACTGCCTCCCTCTGCTGAGCCTCACCGACACTTCAGAGAGAATTCCAGCCTGGTTTGGCTTGGGAAGGACCTTTCAGCTCATCCTGGTCCAATCCCTGCCAATTCCACTGTCCCAGGTTGCTCCAAGCCGTGTCCAACCTGGCCTTGGACACTTCCAGGGATCCAGGAACAGCCACAGCTTCTCTGGGCCCCCTGTGCCAGGGCCTCACCACGCTCACAGGGAAGAATTCCTTCCCAATATCCCCTCTATCCCTGCCCTCTGGCAGTGGGAAGCCATTCCCCCTTATCCTGGCACTCCAGGCCTCATCCCAAGTCCCTCTCCAGCTCTCCTAGAGCCCCTTTAGGAACTGGAAGGGGCTTTAAGGTTCCTCTGGAGCCTTCCCTTCTCCAGGCTGGGCATTCCCAGCTCTCCCAGCCCATTAATTATCAACAGGAGGATGGTGGGAATGCCCAGTGCCTTCACTTCCAGACACTTTTAAACACCCACCAGCACCAGCCCGTAGCCCCTTGGTGCAAACCAGGTACTCCACAGGTGTCCAAATTCTTTCAATGCCTCTGGAGCACTCCAAGTCAATTCCTCTTTCCCCCTGAGCACGGTTTCCACCTCAGAAAGGGCTGTATTGTTCCCTTTCCTATCCCCTTTCCATGGAGCCTGCAGCAATCTGGTTAAATCGCTATTTCTCGTCAAGTCTGACCCTGTTGGCTCCTTCAGCTCAGAATTACTGGGCAGACAGATGGTGCAGTTACATAAACCTGGATTCCTGCAGAAGGCTGGCTAAGGAAGAGCTCCAGAGTGCCAGACTTGGTGATCTGTACATCCCTGGTTTGTGTAAGAGCAGAGCTACTGTTACCCAAGCATTGATTTCTGCTGAGTGCAACACAGAGGAAACAAAGGAAGAACTTTCTCCACTCACTTCCAGCCAGTTTTTAAGACAGGAAAAACTAGAGACTCCAGAAGTCTCCCAGGATAGAAAAATACTTCCCTTTCACAAAAAGAGGTTGTTTTTGAACCAATTTCCAAGCCTACAGAATTAAGATCATGCCTTCTGTGATATATTCCTTATATTCCACAAAAATAAAGAACAGGAAAGGGACACACACTCCCAATTTTGTTACTTCAGGAATAAGTTATCCTGCAAAACTGTGGAGTATTCCCAGCATTTCCACTTCAAAATCCAAGCACAGCTCCTGAAATACCTCTACAAAGTTCTCTATTTGCTGAGGTTCAGCACAGACATGTTTTATCCACATTTTATCCTGCACTATGTCAGCCCAGCACGATCTGCTATTCCCAAAGCAAAATCTGTTCAGGATCCCTCCCCAGCTCACTCAGTTAAGAAAGGTGAATTCCTTACATATAAAATAGATAAAAAAATCCAACAACCACCACAAAACTGTAACAACCAAACATCCTACACCCCAAACTCCACACACTCCAAATTCTGGTCACCACGTGCAGCACCTCAGAGTTTCACCCCACAGTAACAAGCACTGCAAAAATTGTGAAAAACAACTGTGTAGCAATCGCTGTTACAGACTGCAATGAACACACCGTAATTCCTTGCTTTTTTTTTTTTTTTTCCTTTGGAAATTTAATGTGGTGCTTCCAGAAGGCTCAGAACACCAATTTGTGAGGATAAACTCCATTTGAGAGAGAGAATGTGGAGCGCAGGTACCCCCTGAGCTGAGGCACCTTCTTGATCCGTGCCAGGATCTGGGAATCCACGGCCTTCTGGTCTGTCTTGCGCTGCTCCGTCAGCTCATATTTCTGCAAAGCACCAAGAACAACATTAAAATCCTGGGGAGCAGCTCCAGAATATTCTACAGAGAGGAGAAAATTCAGGGCGAACTCTGAGTTTTGGGATTTTCAAGAAATCTTTTCTCTATTTGTTTCAATAATGGGAAGGTTGTGGAGCAATGAAGCACCCCCTGGAGCCAACAGAGTAAAGGTGTTTCTTGGTCAAAAAAAATTACATTTAACTGGAATAATCACTCCTCCTCTGAGAAAAACCCCCAAATTTAAAAGGGGTTATCTCATTTTAATGACATCACCTCTCTTTATTAATGACTAAAAACCTAACTGTTTGTTTCCTGCTAATTCCCCCTTTCCAGCCTGGCCTGGAGCACTCAGAAAGAAGGAACTACCCTGTCCCTCCCCTTACTTCTTTCTCAGTGTCAAAGATCTCCCCTTCCTGGTGCTTGGGCTTCCGCAGCCTCTTCTTCTTGAAGTAGGAATCAGTGAGATGCTTGGGAATTTTCACCCCAGTGAGATCCACCTTGGTGGATGTGGCGATGACGAATTTCTGGTGGGCCCTGCGCAGGGGGACTCGGTTGACAGCCAAGGGGCCTGAAGACAGAGAAGACAAGAGAGAACAAGATCAGCTTTTGTGGTGAAAACCACTGCCTTCAAGCTGAAATGTTGTAGTGTGTGTGATGACCAGTTCCTTCAGTTGCCTACAGCTAAAATCTCAATAGTCAAAGCCCTCTAAAAATACAAAAATCTACTTCCCGAGCTCTTCCAGGTAGTCAGATACTAAAGCTTAATTATCTCCACTCCACCTCCCTGCAAAGTCACAAATGACAAAATCATTAAGGTTGGAAAAGACGTCCAAGATCATTAAGTCCAACTTTTGCCTGATCACCACCTCATCAATTAGAGCAGAGCACTGAGTGTCACACTCAGTCATTCTTGGACACCTCTGGGGTGGTGAGTCCACCGTCAAATGGGATTCCACACTGATGTGCCAAACCAAATACAAGCAGATCTGGTGTGCTACTGACCCCAGAGACAAACCTGAACTTAAAAACCTCACCCCAAATCCGCAGAACCCCCCCCAAACCAAAAATACCATTTAAAAAAAAAAAACTTTTACCTGTAACAAGCAGAAGGCCAGTATCAAGCTGCTTCAGGAACACAACACGCTGTAAAGAAATGAGATGTGACATCAATCCTCAGGTCCCAGTGCTCCCAAACTGGGCCAAACTGGGACTGTGCCCACATTAGCCAGCTGTTACTGGTACAAGCACTGCCAGTGCTCCAGCTGTGGGCCAGCTGTGCCACCTGAGGAGCTGCCACCCTGTGATCCAAGCTGCAGCACTTCCAGGTACCTCCTCTCCATGAGCTTTATCTCTCCAGGCTGAGCAAAGCCAATCACTCCAGTTTTACTCTTCCCCCATCCTACAGGATGGCAACAGCCATCCCATCACCCAAATCCTCTGTAAAAGTTAAAGGCAGGAACTGGGTAAAAATCACAAGGACCCCACATCACACGGTTAAAGCCATCCCCCAGGTGTTTTGTTCCTTCTGGTCAAGTTTTCCTTCTCTGACAGCATTCTTTATTGGAATGTGACATCAAAGACAAAGAACTCAAGGAAATAAAGGATGTGTTGGTGACTATCCTGAGGATGGAGAACCCAATACAACAATCCAGTGTGACCTTGACACTTAGATTAAGAATGAAACTCTAATTTTTTCCGTTGCAGTAACTGCTGTAGGAGAAAGCTTTGTGTTTGCTGCTGCAGCAACAGAACCAGGCACTGTCAGCTGCTCTGCACTGCAGCAAGACTCAAAACACTTTGTTCAAGCAACTGGCTGGGCCTGTTTCACTTCCAGCTCTGTGCAGAACAACCTTAATTTAACAAACATCTCAACTCTGCCTCCCCTAAAGGCTGGACAAAGAAAACACCCAGACAGAAGCCACAGACTCGCACCCAGCAGGGCGAGATGAAACCAGCTGGGAAGTTCAGGGTGTGTGAGCTGCTGCCAAGGCCCTGGGAGCAGGAGCTGTGCCCACCTTGCCGCGGTGCCGGCCGGTGAGCAGGATCAGCACCGTGCCGGGGGTGATGGACGCCCGCAGGCGCCGCTTGTGCTCACAGAACGGCTTCTTGCCGTGGCTCAGCAGCTTCCGGGGAACGTCCTCCGTGGGGTAGTACCTGGGCTGGGGAGAGAGGACAAACATCTTGTACCTCCTGCTGCAGCAACCCCTCAAAAACCTTCTCCCTGTTTCCCTGAAGTTCAGTTTTCTGAAGGATTTCTGCTGCAGAACACAAGGAGTGTTTTCTGGAATATTTTGTGTTTGGCTCTGTGTTTGTCTGTGCTTCCACTTGATGCCATTTGGTTTTTTTCCTTTTATATATATCCTCTGTATCTTTTACATATATTTGTAGCTTTGTAGCTTCATATTGTAGCTTAACTTCAACATTTTCTTACGCAGAAAGACAAAACAAATTCTAGGATCCCTATTCTATCTTGGTTCTCCTTAGAAACCAAGGTTGAAACCAGCTCTCTGAGATGTGCTTTTGTGAACAGGGCCTGGATCTCGTCCTAAGAGGGAAGAATCTAGAAGTTACTAGAACTGGGAGGATGACTTCACCAGACAGGTTCCTAATTAGGAAGTTCTTGTCAGATATGCTAATTTTCAGAATCTGTAAAAACTGTACACATGTCATGTGGGGTGTGCTCCTTTGGTATTTTCCACCTGAATTTGGTGCACCTGAGGATTCTCATGTAAAGGTACCCCTTTTATCACTCTAACAGTGTCTGGTTTGTATTTTAGAACCAGAGAAAAAGGCATCACCACCTCAGCACAGAATTCCCACCTGAATTCCCACCATCTCCCAGGAACGCTGGGTCTGTACTCAGGGAAAGCACAGCCAACACTGAGGCACAGCCAGGCTGAGCACCCCACACCACCCCAGGCACGAGGCTCATCTCCCAGCCTAAACCTGCCTGGACCACACCACGAGCATCCCAGTGCTTTTCCATACCATTTTCCGGATTTTAACCACCCGGCTGCCTCCGTTCTTGTCTCCACCCACTGGCTTAGTGATGGTGGCGCGGGGCATTTCCTTCTTCTTCTTCTCTATCTGCGTGCAAAGAACAGGGAAAACTCAGCACATCCCAAACCGAGGGCACCACGACAAACACGATTATTCCCACGGCGTTTCCCACCCCACCTTTGTCTCGGGGGCCGTGTACTTGCGCTTGTACAGGGCTTTCCTGGCGTACATGGCTGAGCGGGAATACCTCCCGATGCCCCGGGCCAGGACGGGGTTACGGCTGGCATGGTACTTCTTCACCCTCTTCTTCTTGTCCCCTGCTGCTTTCTGGCTGGGCTTCTGCTCCGCCGGCTTCTTCTCCCCTGCCTTCTTCTTGGCCGGCTTCTTCTCAGCTGGCTTCTTCTCCGCGGGCGCCTTCTCACCCGCCATCTGCGATCATTGACAGCAGGGGTTAAGCTTCGTTACAGAGTAGAGAAAATAAAACAAAAGAATCCAAGCGGTCCTTTACACGTTTCTAGGAGCTGTCAGCCACCTCCTCCAGCCGTGGCTGACCAAGCGCTGCTCCCTGCGCGCCCCTTCGCGACTTCAAATGCTCCTGCACGCTGCTTACAACACCTCGGGACTGCCCCGGCCCCGCAGGGCTGCCAGGCCCTGTCCCTGCCCCAGCCCGGCTCCCGGGAGGCTCCGGCGCGGCCTCCGCAACCCGCCGCGGCCTGGCCCGCCCGGACC
>VZTJ01005455.1:26387-47533 GCA_013397795.1 Orthonyx spaldingii | reverse complement strand
CGCCCACCGCGCCCGTTCCCGCGGGGATGTCCCGGAGCCCCCTCCCGTCTGTGTCCGGGGGTGTCCCCGTCCTGCAGCCCTCACCCTCCTCGTTCCCGGGGGATGTTCCTACTCCCCGATCCCGCTCCCCGCCCGTTCCCGGGGGGATCTCCCCGGGCTGGAAGGTTCGGGTGGTTTCGAGTCTCTCCGGCTCCCGGAGCTGCCCCGGTGCCCCCGGTTTGGGGGCGTTTAAGGAGTGTCCCCACGGAGCCGAGGGATGGATTGATGGTGTGTGGGACCCGCTCAGTGCCGAGGCCCGGGCTCCGTGTTCCATCGAGGGCCGGCACCGCTGATTTACCGACCTTAAAACATGACCCAGCTGCAAAAAGAGTGTTCCTGAGCTCCCCATGCCTGTGCTCTTAATTAATTGTCACCATTCCCTCTAGTTTCAAACCCTTGTGGCACTGTCAAACCACGATGAAAACCAGCTGAATCCATTTCTTTGTTGTAGCTTCTCACTGTCCTTAATGTATTTTGGTATTTGTCTGGTACTGGTGTCCTTTTGGGCTCAGGGGTTTGGGTGAATGTTGGACTTCAGAGCAATTGTTGCCGTAGAAAAAGAGTATAAACATATTTATCGTTTTTAACAGACCTGTTCTGAGATTCATGGCATCCCAGAATGGTTTGGGTTGGAAGGGACCATAAAAAATCATCCCATTCCCATAAAAATCGTCCCATTCCACCCTCTGCCATGGGCAGGGACACCTTCCATCATCCCAGGTTTCTCCAAGCCTCGTCCAACCTGACCTTGGACACTTCCAGGGATGGAGCAGCCACAATTTCAATTGATTCACCTTTATAAGTAATATCTATTAAATTATAATTTCTCCAAGGATAAGTTGTCCTCTTCGTCTGCTCAGGATGGTGAATCTGGATGAGTTGGTTTCAATCCATGGCCGTTTATAGTAGGATTTGGGGTTTTTTGAACTACATGGAGGATTTTGAGTCGGTGTTGAGTTTTCTGGATGTCCCTGCTCACACTGCGAAGGAGAAGGTTACAAGTTACCTTTTGGAAACACCCTGAACTTCCTCCTTGCCAGGAGTAACACTGTTACTCTGCTCAGAACTCTAACTTGTAACTTGTGAGGGAGCCTGAAAAAAGCTGGGAAATATCAACCGATGAGCCTATAAATAGGAGTAATTAAAGTACCCGTCAGCACATCCCCAGTGCTGTGGCTGTGACAGCTGAGACAGAGCTGATTTCATCTCTCCTGCTCTTGCAAAGGTGATTAAAAAACCCAATCACAGCGTGGAAAATTGTATTGATTTATTGCCTTTTGTTTGCTAAGAGGGAAACGCGGTGGCAGCGTGTGACTTAGGGAGCACAGATCCTGCTGGTCTTCGCTGGACCGTGATAACAAAAAAGGGATAATTGTGGGAATGATGGATTCCAACAGACAACAGACCGCGTTCTTTTGGGTTTTTTTCATCAGAAGGTTCCTTGCTTTGCTGTTACCCCCTTGGTTCTGTAAACGGGCCCCTGCTATTTCACTGGTTGCCTTCCTACCAACATTCCCACCTTGCTGTGAAACAATTTGGGATTGGGAGCGGAGTATTCCAAGCCCTGGGCTGGGAATTGCCGCGGGAGGGACGGTGAGGAGCCGGTTTGACGCCGGCGTGGGTTTGGGTGACTTCTGTGATTGCATTCAGTGCCCTTGGCTGGGCCAGCTCTGCACCTGCTCCCACGGAGATGGGGAGGCAAAGCAGGATAAAAAGCCCAAAATGCATTCCATCCCTATAAAAGGCAGCGTGAGAGCAGGTCCTGGCTGGGGGGGTGGCGTTACTGGGGAGCTCCCAGTTTGGAAGGGCAGCAGCCCCAAGGTTGGGGGCACAGGGGGATGGCAGAACTTCAAGGAGGATCCTCCTCCCGGCCGGAACCGCTGGCAGCGATCGCTGACACCCCCATTCTGCTATTTGGGGTGGCTGACAAATGCAGCTTCCTACTCACAGCCAAAAATACGGAGCTGAGGGAGCAGGAGGACGAGGTGCCAGCAGAACCAGAGTTACATAAAGTGCCACAAACCCAGGTGGAGCTTGGCTTTGCTGCATCTTTGTGTGGATTTGGGAGTGAGATTTTTGGGGTTTAAACCATTTATTGCGTGTTTAAATGATTGTTAAATAGCAGGTTATTTGTAGTCGCCTCTGCACATAAATTATTATTTTTCCTTTGCTGTAACAACTCGTGTACAGCTCCTTCCTTAAGGTTCAGGGTGGGATACAGAAGATATTCCATTGGTTAAAGTTTAATGTCAGTATAATAAATCTGAGGAACCAATCCCAATAATTTCTCCTCTCTCGTTTATACATTTTTTGATATGAACTCCAAAACTTCTCTTGAATTCTGTACATATTTAAAAAGCTTGTGAATGGTTCAAATTATTACTGCACATTTTGATGGGGTTTTGATTTTTTGGGGTGGTTTTTGTTTTGTTTTGGTTTGGTTTTTGGTTTTTTGGTTTTTTTTCTTCTAATGGAAGTAAAATTTTGGGAATGGAAACGTGGCAAATATGGTAAATATATTATTATCAGCTTCTGCAGGCAAACTGTTGTAGGCTGAAATGTGTTATTTAATGTTCAGTTCATCCAGGTACTGATGCTTGTGCTGTTTCTTCTGTGAGAACTTTCCTTGACCTTTGAATAATCCTTAGATAAATGTAACATTATTAATTAGTTCATTCCCATTTGCTGTGATAACTTGGAAGTATTTTTGAATGGTTTTTTCCATGTCCTGTGCATAAATTTGGTATTTTCTGTGTTGTTCCTCAGTGAAAGGTGGGGACTATTCACTAAATTTTCGTGGTGCAAACAGAGTGTTAATAACTAGGGGGGAAAAAAAGCAAGATTCACAAGAAGATTCACACAATTTACTTCTAAAATGGATCCTAATTCCCATTTGAATGGCTTGCTAGAGATCTGGATTTTCTAGAATCCTAAAACTCCAGAACATTTCTGAAGAGAATGGTCTGGACAAGGCTTTGGTGGGAATATTGGCAGCTTTTCAGTAGAGAAGGAATTGCTGCAACAATTGAAATAATAACCCTAAATTTAGACCTGTGCTCTCATATTTTGCTGATTTAACAATTTAGCCTGAAGTGCTGACTGGATCAGGAAGGGTCAGGAATGCTGTTCCATTTTTCTGGATATAACACTCCTCTCTCTGTGATGAGCCTGATTGTGGAGGTTTTTTTGGATTTTTATGCTGTACTTTGGAAAAACCCAGAGGTGTGCAAAGAGGAGCAGAGTGAGTTCTTTCTGCACACGAGTATGAGGGTTTGACTGTGAAAATGAAAGGTAATTTTTAATTGCCAAGTGCAAGTGTGACAGAGCCTGGGCTTGGGGTGCTCCCACCCCTGCTCTGATGGTTTATTTTTAGAGTTTGGCTTCTAAAATCCTCCCCAAGCCCATCCATGCAGAACTCCTTCGGGGCTGCAATAAAAATGGGCAATTCCAGATAAGAGCAGAGGCAGCGGTGACGCCGAGAGGCTCCAAATAAAGTCTCCAAAGTCAATGCCAGAGGTGGGGACAGGGAGCTGTTGGCCACAGCCCAGCCCCAGCTCTGCCTGGGCTCTGGGATAGTCATTGAGGGCACTTTGTGGGTGGTGAGGATCAATAGGAGATTCCTCTGGGGTTGTATTTAAGAGGGATAGATCCGACCCCAGCTCCACATTCCCGGGAGGAAGAGCACTGGGAGTTCCTTCCTGACCCCCTCAGCTGTGCCCTAAACCATGAGGTTTTGTTCAGTTTTTAACCTTCAAAGTGTTGTCAAGTGTCACTTTGGGTGTTTTGTTTTATTTTTAGGTATTTTTCCTGTTTGTCTTTCAGCTTCTTTGTGTGTTGTGTTTTCGTGGAGTAAGGAAATGCCACTTCTGCTCTGTGTTTATGTTGTGTTACCTTTGATATCATTTTAATCCAGGCAGTCAGAGTGTGGATAAATGTAATTCTTGGGCTTGCAAAAAATTGCAATCTATAAAGTTGCAATATGAAATTAATAACAAACAGAAATTTTATTACTTTAGGTACAAAACTCAGTTTGGAAACTGTCAGATTGCTCTGTGTGAGTTAACTCAGGAAACCTGCTGTTTATTTATTAACATTCTTTATTTCTGACCTCTTGTAGATGGTTTCATCCAAATATCACTGGGGTGGAGGCAGAAAACCTGCTGTTAACAAGAGGAGTCGATGGCAGCTTCCTGGCACGGCCCAGCAAAAGTAACCCAGGAGACTTCACACTCTCTGTTAGGTGAGTTTGGATCTTCCCAGTCTTGGGAATGATTTTAATTTGCTGCTGTCCTGTGGGGAAAGAGCTGTGGATGAACTCCTTGGAAGAGGTGAAAGAATGCACAGATCACTCTTTAGTCTTGTTCACTTTTCCCTCTTCTTTTTCTCCTATTTTCCCTGAGGAGTTTCTCAGATCCTTTTACCCAGCTCTAGGCTGGAGGGGAGTGAACTCTGATTTTACAGCAAGATAGAAAAGTTCAGGGGAAACAGAAATAGTTTGATAACAACATTGCTTTTAACCCTTCACAAACCCATTTGATCACCAGCTGGAAGCAGCAGAGGTGTTGGGAATTGGTGATCCAGCAGGAAATCCAGACTCTCCTCGCACAGGAAAAGTCAGCAAGTTTTTAAGGGCAACTGTGGCTTTTCCAGCTTCCAAAATAGGCCTTTTGTGACAGTTATCCCCTGCCACTGTGTGGTAGGGATGGGGAAAAGACAGCAAGAGGAAGTAGATAAAGGGAAAGGGAAAAGTGGGATTGGTGATAAGGGTTTGTGCTGCTGGGATACTTGAGAGATAACGGGCCTTGTGGCACAGGAGGGGATTCCTGCTGGGAGCTGCTCTTCCTTCACATCACAGACCGTGGCAAAAAACGTTTCCTGAGGGAGAGACCTCGGGAGGTGCTGGGAATTCTGGAGAAAGGAGCAAACCAGCTCTGCTGGGTCTCTCCACAATGCTGAGTTCCCCTCAGCCTCCACCCCTGTGCTTGTGTGTGGGATTTTGGGTGGGTCTGAGGGCTTTCTGCTGGGGCTTGTGAGGCTGCAGGGTTTAGGCTGCCCTCAAGGATCCCCCCAGCATGGAATAGTTTCCCTGCTCTCCCTGGCTGGTGGGCAGAGAAGCTGAGGCAGAGACAGCTCAGCTCTCCTGCAGTAGTTCATTGCTGGAGTTGTGAGTATGGATTCCTCCACCTCAGGCATCACCAGATATAAAAGTGATTGATTGATCAGCTGACTTGGGAAGGGTTTTTTTTTTGTTTTTGTCCTCTCTTTCAAATATCAGACGAACTGGAGCTGTGACCCACATCAAGATCCAGAACACAGGTGACTACTATGACCTCTACGGGGGAGAGAAGTTTGCCACGCTGGCTGAGCTGGTCCAGTATTACATGGAGCACCATGGGCAGCTCAAGGAAAAGAATGGAGATGTCATAGAGCTGAAATATCCCCTCAACTGTGCTGATCCCACATCAGAAAGGTCAGAGGAGTGGTGGAGCCTCACTGTGCTTCTCAATAAATGGTGTTTTTATCCCTCTCAATGTTCAGCCTCCATCTGGGAAAAGGGTGGCCACAACCTTGGGTTCATTTCAGGGAGGTTCCTTGAAAAATGGAGGAATAAATGTGGTTAAAGGTGAAGCAATCCAAGCCTCAGAACCTGTTCCCTTCAGCATTCTTCCTTGGGTGGGACAGGACTGAAAAAGAGGGCACAATTCCCTTTATTTTTACTGGGAGAGTGTTTCATTGGAGAAGTTCTCCTGATGCAAAGAATTCCTGGGGATATTTCTGGGCATAACTTTTTGTGCTTTTCCTAGCAGTGGGTAGAAAGTGAAGGCCATACAAATCTTCTGAATCCTCAAACTCCTGTTTCCAGGAATGTTGTTAAGAAGGAAAATTTACTCTGGATTTGAGGAAATGTCAGGGGTCAGAACTAACCCAGCAGATACCTGTTCATTCCTAGAAGTGAAAAAACAAGGGAAAATATTCAAACAAGTACTCTCACTCCTCTGAATGGCTTAACAGAGGTGGGGAGAATTGATGCTTTTCTGGCCTTGTTTCCTGAAGAATTGAGGTTGCTGGGATTATCCTCTCCAGTTCCTGATGGGATGGAAGGGTGAGATCTCAAAGGTGTGAAGTTCCCACAAATTTCATGGTCCCAGGAAGGTTTCATGAAGGAAATAAAAGAAGGATGAATGCTGTGGCTGAGGGGAAGCTTGCAGGGTAACCTGGTGTTTATTGGAATCCATTGGGATTGTTGTGAGGGACTCAGATCAAAGTTTCACTGGAAGCTTGTGGGAAACTCCATGGAAGTGCTTTGAAGTGTTTCTGTCCTCACTGGTGTGCACCTGGACACTTCCAAGGCTTTTTTTATTTATTATTTTTCCAAACTGAGGTTTTCCCTAGACCTGGCCACTGCTGAGTGAACAGAAGGATTTCATTTAACAATAAATACCTGGAACGAGTGGATTCAGCTGGAATGCTGAGCAGGATGTCTCTCTGTGTTGCTTTTTTTTTTCCAGGTGGTTTCATGGGCATCTCTCTGGGAGAGAAGCTGAGAAACTCTTGACAGAGAAAGGCAAACATGGGAGTTTCCTGGTGCGGGAGAGCCAGAGCCACCCTGGGGACTTCGTCCTCTCCGTGAGGACGGGCGACGACAAAGGAGAGAGCAACGATGGCAAATCCAAAGTGACACACGTCATGATCCACTGCCAGGTAGGAAAAGCAGGGAATCCATGGGCCCAGAGGCTCTGGAAACATCCCCCTTTCCCTGGGAGTCATCCCTTTGATCAAACTGACTCCTTGGATGGCATCAGAGTTCCAGCAGGGATTATTTTTTGGGGGCTGCTTGGCTGAGCGACTCCTGTCAAGGGCCTTCTGGCTCAAATCACGATTTGCTGTGCTCAGGGAGTCTCCTGGATGGATTCTCTCAAAATAGGAGTGATTGGATAAGTGGAGATCCATCCAGAGATGTCTCTCTCCTGTCAGTTCAGGCAGATGATCAAATCTGTGAAAAGGAGCGCTCACTCCAAGGAATGCCTTGAAATCGAAATCTTCACTTTAATAGAAGCTGGGTTCTTCACTGAAATGTTATTAAATCACAGTTTTGATATTTAATATGTGCCCATAGGTTGCTATTTAAAAAATAATCGTAGATTTTTTTTAAAAATCATAGATTTTTGTTGATCTCTTTCATTTCTGCTGTGCCAAAAGACAGTGCAATGACTTCATTGTATACAACCAACTAAAATGCAGTAACAGAAGTAGTTTGGAGGTAGAAATGGCCCACCAGGACTGTAAATGCTGAACTACCAGAATATTTTTATTTTTTCAAGGAAACCTCTCTGATTTGCAGTTAGCATTTATGCCATTGAGCAAAATAACTTGGTATTGCTTCCTTAAAATCAGGATGGTGCCAGGCAGTACCAGCCTGTCAGGACCCAATCACTAATTTTGGGAATCGTTTCATATTCCTAATTCCTGGATTCTCACCCTGTAGCTCCAGTATCTGCTTGGGCTGCCTGCACCCCAGTTCAGAGGGAATCAACTCTCTAAAAAAGGCAAATAAACTGATTTTCAAGGAGATGGCAAAAAGGGGATGTCCTGCAGATGTTTCTATTTATTAAAATTCTATCCTTTAGCAGAAGGATGTGAATAGAGTCTTCTACACACGATTTGAGAGATTATTTCTGATGCAAGGCACAGCCTGGAGATGTTGTGGTTGTGGTGGTGGGAAGTGCATTTATTTTGAGGAGCATTTGTCTTGCCAGGACCTCAAATACGACGTTGGTGGAGGGGAGAAGTTCGACTCCCTGACGGATCTGGTGGAGCATTACAAGAAGAACCCCATGGTGGAGACTTTGGGCACCGTGTTGCAACTCAAACAGGTGAGGCCTCACCCCTGAGCTTTGCCACCTCCAGGACATGCTGTTGAAATGCAGTTTTTCCAAACTTCCTGCAAGATTTGTTCTTTTCTGAGGGGAAAAAATGAAGAATTAAACTTCTGGAAATGGATGACAAAGTCATTTGAATGGGAACACTTTTTGTTGTGCTTGTGAAGGGATAAAGTGTTGCCTGTGATGTGCAGAATTTCCTGATGTCAGCCTGGTGTGTAGGAATTGCAGCACAAGTCCAGAAATGAGACAATTTAATGCATTTAATAAAAACTGTGAGACTTAAAACTGTTCACCATCCCCTTCTTCACTGCCCTTTGTTTGAATGCCAAAGTTCTGACATCCAAAAAGATGCCTGGATCCTGAAAATTCCCGTAAAAACATCCTTATCTGAGGGGATTTGTGTTTGAATTGTCTTTTTGTGGTTGTTATCTGCTAAGCCTGTGCTGTTTGGGGTCTGTGTCCCTCAGCCCCTGAACACCACCCGGATCAACGCGGCCGAGATCGAGAGCCGAGTGAGGGAGCTCAGCAAACTGGCAGAGACCACGGATAAAGTCAAGCAGGGATTCTGGGAAGAGTTTGAGGTAATTCCTGACCTCCCAAGTAACGTTTCCTCCAACTCAGGGTGGGTTCTGCCCTCCTGGCCTTTCCTCCTCTCTGTCACTTCACATCCCTGTTCTTGCTCTCATCTCCAGGGTGTGAAATTTTGCCAGTCCCACCCTTGGGGCTTGAAATATTTGCCTTTTTTTCCTGATTCTGAGGGTGCTTTTTATCCAATCCCTGGCACAATCCCTCCTGGATATCCTCCCGTGTGTCTGTCCCACCAGGATAATCCCTCCAATTCCGTCTGCTGTTTGGGAAGTTGGGAACCATTCCTTCAGGGAAACTCCAATTTCTCAGTCGATACATTGCCCTCGTCCTTGTGGCTTTTTGATTCTAATTTTTGGGGATCCTAAAGCCATTGTGAAGTGGTAGAAAGCTCTGGGATGGAGCAACATGGATTGTATGCATTTCTTGGACTTCTGGAGATTCATTTTCGTTTTGTTTTGGTGTTTCATTTCTCTCTGCAGGCAAAATTCCAATTTTCTTCCAGAAAGAGTGTGTAGTGACAGGACAGGGGGAATGGCTTCAAACTGCAAAAGGTTTAGGTGGGATATTGGGAAGGAATTCTTCCAGAATTTGGAAGAACCTCTTCCCAGAGAAGCTGTGGCTACCCCATCCCTGGAAGTGTTCAAGGCCAGGTTGGACAGGGCTTGGAGCACCCTGGGATAGTGGAATGATTTGGGTTGTGAGGGATCTTAAATCCCATCCCATCCCACCCCTGCTATGGGCAGGGACACCTTCCACTCTCCCAGGTTACTCCAAGCCCATTCCAGCCTCTCCTGGAACCTTCCAGGCTGGATTTTGGACTGGTTTATACCTCACACACACACAGCCACCAGTGGAGTCTGGAATTCCACCAGCAGATGGCAACAGGAAACTGGGAAGTGCTGAGAGAGCTCCAGAGAGGCTGATTTGAGCTGTGTGAGGCTGGTTTGAGAAACTTCCTGAATAGAGGTGGATTTGCAAAGTGAACATCCTTGGAGAAACCCTCTTTGATCAGGAATATCCATCAGCTAAATGCACTGTCCAGTGTGCTCTGATTACTGCCAGGGGAAGGAAAAGAAATCCTTGAAAAGTGAAGGAATTAGCCCAGAGGTGTGTGAAGGGAATATCAGAAGGTGAGGTCACGGCAGTGGGAAATGGCAAAATGAGGATTAAATTAGGATTTCTCCTTTCTCTTCTCAGAGAGAGGGGACAGTCCTTGATCCAGGGCTGCTGAATGGTCAGAACAGCCAGAATTCCATCTGGGGAGGGAAGGAATTGTTGGTTTGGCAAAATACAACTGAGCCACCAATCCACAGTTCTTTCCTGACCTCTGGTCCACCTTGAATAAATTTGTCTTGGAGTGGATTTCTCAGTGGGGCCTTAGAAGCAAAGAGATTTCTGTACAGCAGGAAAAGTCTTACAGGAAAAGTCAAGAAATGCAGGATTTTACCTGTGGGACACTGCCCTTCTCTTCCCCCTTCACTGCAGTCAGTGAGGTCAGCACTAACCCTGATTTTTTGGGGAATGAAGCCCTCTCCCAGCAGTTTTACTGCCCTGCTTTTCCAGTCCCCTCAGGGAAGCTCCAGCTGTCCCCCGTGGTGGCAGGAGGAGGGAGCACACTCCAGGTTGTCCACAGATCCCTGTCTGTGCTGCTCAGGAGCTGCCAGCCCAGATGGTGGATTTAAATTACTTGTCCCCAGGCAGGAACGAGCCTCTTGTCCCAGGAACCACCAGACAGGAAAGCTGGCAGTCTTTGTAATGTTTTTTTCCTTCTGAAAAATGGTTATTTCTGAGCTCAGTGCTGGGATGTTGCAGTGAAATCAAGGATATTCCAGGTTTATGGGTGTGTTGTTCCATCCCTGAATGGGCTTGCTGGGAGTCGCTGCTGCTCGTGGATCTCTCCTCAGGGATGCTCCCAGCAATAATAATTAACTCTAGGAAGGAAGATGTGGTTTCCACACATTTAATTGCTTCAATTCTTGAACTTGTTGGGAAAGTTTAGCTCTCAGTCCTTTTGCCTGGAATTCCACAGGCAGTTCTTTGTGGGGATGTTTCCTGTCCTTTGGCACGAGCTTGAAACTTTGCATCTCTTACATTTCTTTTGCTTTGCCTGGCTTTAGGATGAGCCTGATTATCCAAGGTCATTAAATGAGGGAGTATCAGACTGAAACAGGAGGGAGCAAATGTACCTGACATGGTTAAACTTTAAATAAAAATAGTCTGGAGGGTGGGAATGATGAGAGGAGCGGCTTCCAAAGCCCAAGTGTTGCTTTTAGTGGGGCCAGAACTGCTTTGGGGAGAAAAACTGGGAGCAAAGCTTTGAGATCCTGGTCCCTCCAGCTCCAAGGAGATTTGGGAGAAGGGAGATTTACCATGAAACAGCGTGGCTGTGAAATTGTGGAATTGCTGCTGTCCTTGGGACATTGTGCTCCAGAAATCCCCACTCAGGGTTGTTCCTTCCCTGGGATAATTTATGGATAACCCCATTTGCAGTCACCTAATGCCCCTCTCCTCCCTTTTCTCTGGGGGAAGGGGTTGCTGTGAGGATGGACCAGCCCATGCTGCTGTTTCTGAGCCCCCCTGTCTGTGCTGTTTCCCCTCAGACCCTGCAGCAGCAGGAATGCAAACTCCTCTACAGCCGCAAGGAAGGGCAGCGCCAGGAAAACAAGAACAAAAATAGATACAAAAACATTTTACCCTGTGAGTATTGATCCTTCATTGCCATTTCAGGGTACTCTGCTTTATTTTCCTCGTTAATACTGGGTTAATTAAGCACCACTGGGCTTTGGCTTCTCTTTAATGATAATTCCCCCTCTTATCAGGAGTACCCCGTGATTTCCAATTTGGGTTCAAACATTTGCACTTTGTAGATATTTTGTAATGTTGTTTCTCATCTTCAGCTTTCATTTCAAAGCCTCATATCCCTCAACTGTTGCTCAACAGGCTGGAATGCTTAAATTTAAGAGGATTAATTTGGGGGGACAAAACTGGAACGTGCAAATCCCGAGGCTTTGCCTTGCCTTAGTGTTGGAGTGTCCCTGAATTCCCAGGACAGGGACACGGTTTGGTCCAGCTGGTCACAGCCACTTGCTTAAAGAAAGCACAAGAGGCAATTTGGAATATTCTAATCACTAATTTATTAAGTTGGATAATTAATTAACAGCTCCTGTGTGTTCACAACTGTGGGATGCCAGTGCTTGACACCCGTGTGTATTTTTGCAGTTGATCACACCAGAGTTGTTCTCCACGATGGGGATCCCAATGAACCTGTTTCAGATTATATCAATGCTAATATTATCATGGTGAGTGTATCCCACCTCCCATCCCTTGGCTCCTCTTCCCTGAATCCAAGGAAATCTTGTCACCATTTATCAATTTTTTTTTTCCCTCTAGCCTGAGTTTGAAACCAAGTGCAACAACTCAAAGCCAAAAAAAAGCTACATTGCTACCCAAGGCTGCCTGCAGAACACAGTCAATGATTTCTGGAGGATGGTGTTCCAGGAGAATTCCCGAGTTATTGTCATGACCACGAAAGAAGTGGAGAGAGGAAAGGTAAAGCCAGGCTCCAGCTGGCCTTGGGAAAAGTTTGGGTGCAAGGAAGGACTAAACTGGCTGGGATAAATTGATTTATTGCTGGGATCTGGTGTGCCACCAGAGCTCTGGGAGGTCTGAGTGTAAAATGTCTGGGATAAATTGATTTATGGCTGGGAACTGGTGTGCCACCAGAGCTCTGGGAGGTCTGAGTGTAAACTGACTGGAATAAATTGATTTTTAGGTGATATCTGGTGTGCCACCAGATTCCCTGGAGCTCTGGGAGGTGCTGAGTGTAAAATGTCTGGGATAAATTGATTTATTGCTGGGATCTGGTGTGCCACCAGAGCTCTGGGTGGTCCTGAGTGTATACTGGCTGGGATAAATTGATTCATAGGTGGAATTTGGTGTGCCACCAGATTCCCTGGAGCTCTGGGAGGTGCTGAGTGTAAAATATCTGGGATAAATTGATTTATAGGTGGAATTTGGTGTGCCACCAGATTCCTTGGAGCTCTATAAGGTCTGAGTGTAAACTGACAGGGATAAATTAATTTTTAGGTGGGATCTGGTGTGCCACCAGATTCCTTGGAGCTCTGGGTGATGCTGAGTGTAAAATGTCTGGGATAAATTGATTTATAGCTGGGATCTGGTGTGCCACCAGAGCTCTGGGTGGTGCTGAGTGTAAACTGGCTGGGATAAATTGATTCATAGGTGGAATTTGGTGTGCCACCAGATTCCCTGGAGCTCTGGGAGGTGCTGAGTGTAAAATATCTGGGATAAATTGATTTATAGGTGGAATTTGGTGTGCCACCAGATTCCTTGGAGCTCTATAAGGTCTGAGTGTAAACTGACAGGGATAAATTAATTTTTAGGTGGGATCTGGTGTGCCACCAGATTCCTTGGAGCTCTGGGTGATGCTGAGTGTAAAATGTCTGGGATAAATTGATTTATAGCTGGGATCTGGTGTGCCACCAGAGCTCTGGGAGGTGCTGAGTGTAAACTGGCTGGGATAAGTTGATTTTTAGGTGGGATCTGGTGTGCCACCAGATTCCCTGGAGCTCTGGGAGGTGCTGAGTGTCCTTTTTTATTGGTGCCTGTGGGAACTGGGGGTACATTCCTGTCATATCAAGCCTCCCTTTCTGAGGGATTGCCTGCTGAAATTTGAATGTGAATTGTGTATTTCAAACTTTGGGAAGGGGGCACTGGGATGGGAGATGTGGCCAAGCAGGAATTCCGGGTGCTTGAAGGGGAAAATTCCCTGCTCCTGGAGCAAAAGTCTTGCTGTTTATTTTATTTATGTATTTATTTATGGACCTCCCTTACAAAGCAGAATTATGGGATTTTATTACTCCAAGACTGAACACAGAGATGTTGCTTCTTAGCTGGGAACTGCTCTGGCAGGATTTAATTCTCTCAAAGAGGAATTTTTCCCCAAAAACCTCCATTTACCTTTGGAATTCAGGAATCTTGTCTCGCTCCCTGGCCTCTGGCAAAGCTGGGGATATTTTGCTTTATTTCTGGTTTCTAATGACAAAACCCAGGAAAGAATAGGAGTAGTGGAACACTGATGTGCTGGCAACAGCCACATGCAGCTTCCTGGGGATTGCATGGATTTATCTTTGGAATTTGTTGCTTCTGATCTTTTTTCTCTTTGATAAACACTTTCTGTTCCCTCTCCTTTTCTTTCCTTCTCTGCTTCTTCCACACACCACCGTCCACCTTTTCACCTTTTTCCACATTCCTGTGATCTGTTTCCAAAGGGAAAGCTGTTGCTTTTCTAAGGGAACAACACTTGTGGAAAAAATAAAATTAAAAACTGGAGTTTTTCTGGGGGGTGACTGATGATTGCAGGGGTTCCTCACCCCCAGGAACTTTGTGTGTGTGGACTGAAGGCAAACAACAGAAGATTTTACAGGATCCTCTCCCTGACTGAGGTGTCAAAGCTGCCACTGGTGCTGTTTGTTGGAGCCATTAGACTTTGCCTTGTGGATTTATTTTTTTTTTAAGTCTTTTTTTGGTCTTTGCAAAGTTCTGCCATTTCATCACCCAGAGAAAGGGACAGGATTTGTGTTTCCTTCCTGAGAATGCACTGAAGGAGGGAGAAGCTCCCCCTTCCCAGTGATATTCTTTGTTTTGGAAGAGAAGAAATAAATTATGGGGTTGTTTTGGCAGAGTTGACTTGAACACACCTTCCTTCCTTCAAGTTATTTATTATTTTTTAAAGAACCTCCTGAAATTAATTTTAATTCTTAAAATCAAAAAAATTTAAGAATTTTTTCTTACAAACCTGAAAGTTTTTAAGAACCTCCAGGCCTCTGCTCCTCTGCAGTTTCTCCATTATTTTCCCTAAAGTTTGCTGAGCCCTTTTGCTGGAGAAANCTTCCTTCCTTCAAGTTATTTATTTTTTTTTAAGAACTTCTTGAAATCAATTTTAATTCTTAAAATCAAAAAAAAATAAGAATTTTTTCTTACAAACCTGAAGGTTTCCAAGAACCTCCAGGCCTCTGCTCCTCTGCACTTTCTCCATTATTTTCCCCAAAGTTTGCTGAGCCCTTTTGCTGGAGAAAACACTTTAATTCATCAGTGCTGCATTGATTATTCTTTCTTTACCCTTGATTGATTTTTGATGCTTATTTAATTTCTTGAAACCTTGCAAATACCAGTCCTGATGTCAAACCAAGGCTTTTTTATCTCAGGCTGAGCCTTTGCAGAGCTGCAGGAAGGAGAGAGCCCTTTGCAGCAGAGCTGCCTCCATTGCCTGAGGAAAGGAGGAACTGTGGAACATCCCAGCCCTGAACAAGTCCTGGATGTGCTTTAAAGTGCAGAAGCAGCAAATCCTTAGAAATAATTAAAAGAGTGGGGTTTTGGAGGCAGCTCAGCAACCCCTCCAGCAGAGCAAAGCTTATTTAACATCGTGTTGCTGTTCAGACTTGCTCAGAGCTCTGCAGTGAAAACTGCAAGTTTTTCCTGCTGGCACCCCCCAAAATCAGTGTTTTTGCTTCTGTTTCTCCCCTTGTGACAGGGAAAAAGGGCAAAAATAGCAGAAAAATGTCTTGTTACCTACGTGGGCTTGTGTTCAACCATCTCACTGTGCCCTGGGCTGGCAGAAGGAGCTTCCCTGTGCTGTGTTTTCTCCTGAATATTCAGAATAACTGCAAACAGACCCCATTGCTCTCTAGGAACTGGTGTTTGGTGTGTGTTTGCTCATGCTGGAGGCTGCTCCTGCAGTAATTTCTGCTTTGGTGCTGCATTCCAAGGAGCTGCCCTTTCCTGACCTGTCACGGGAGCCAAACCCAAGTGCTGAGAGGTGAATCCATTCCTCAGTGGATGGAATTTATCCCTGGGCAAAGATAAATCTCGATGGAGAAGCTGCACATCAAAAATACTGCATTTTACAAGCAGCCCATCAAAAATTCTGCATTTTAGAAGCTGCAGAGCCCTGAACTGCTCCCTTTGCAGGAGCCTGAGCCCTCTGTGGTGTTGGAATCAAAGCTGTGCCAGCCCTTCCTGCTCCAAGCCATGGAAAAGCAAACATCCAAGTTTTATTTCCACTGGAAAGGATTTATACCTTTGACCTGTACTTCTTTTGCAGCCTGTAGGGTTTGGGCAGTGAGGCTGAATTTTGCTGGAATTCTGTGTTTTGAGACCTGGGGCTGGGGGGAAGAAATAAAAAATGTTAAGGATTTAAGGATTTTAGGCTCCAGGTTTTGAAAATATCCAGCCACAAAATATCACACAAGGTGCTAAGAGGAGAGGTGACCTGGACCTGCCTGGAATTATCCAGTGTTTGTTATGGAGAGGAGAAACTTCCCAGTAAAACGTTCTTTACCTCGTCAGCGGATTGTCCTCTGCGGACTCTGAAATGAAAGCTTCAGGGTTGTTGGTGTTAACCTGACTGGTTTTTCCTGCCTGATTATTCCTTTTTTTGTTGTTGTTGTTGTTGTTGTTTTGGGGTTTTTTTTAAAATATTTTGAAATCTTGCAGAGTAAGTGTGTCAAGTACTGGCCGGACGAGTATTCCCTGAAGGAGTACGGAGTGATGCGCGTGCGGAATGTGAAGGAGAGTGCAGCACACGATTACACCCTGAGGGAGCTGAAACTTTCCAAAGTTGGCCAGGTGAGTACGAGAGGAACTCTGCCCTTTTAGCTCAGCTTGTGGATCACAAGGAAAAAAAAAAAAGGCAGGAATAGCCCCTTTCTCTGGAATCAATAAAAGCACTCGAGCCCTGTTTTTCTTTGAAGCTCCACTTTTCATTCCATCCATTTTTCTCTTTGCCCTTGGGATAACTGAAGATTCTCCTACCTAAGCAGCTTCTGGCAGGAGAGGCAGTGCTGCAGAGCTTGGAGGGAATCTGGGAGGAGGGATAATGCTTTTAACTGAGGACACTTCAACCCAGCCAGGAATTTGCTTCTTGTCTCCTGGAGATGGAGGAGAGGAGAGGAGAGGAGAGGATTCAGGGTGTGCAAAGTTCACTTCAGGGAAGGATAAAAAGGTGAGGAAACAGTGTGGAAATAATGTTAAGGAACAGTTTGGATCAGGGAGGAGAAGCAAATAAAGGCATTTAGTGACTGATGTGCCAGGCCAGGAAGGGCCCTGGCTTGTTCCCTCCTTTGGGAATTGTGGAGCTGTGGGTGCTCAGCATGGATTTGGGATATGCCCCCTCCCCATGGGACTCAGCCGTGCCCCAGAAATGCTTTCTGAGCTGCATTTTGACCTGAGGGGTTTTGTTTCCCTGGCCCTGCTCGCAGGGGAACACGGAGAGGACGGTGTGGCAGTACCACTTCCGAACCTGGCCCGACCACGGCGTTCCCAGCGACCCCGGGGGCGTCCTGGATTTCCTGGAGGAGGTGCACCACAAGCAGGAGAGCATCCCTGATGCAGGGCCCGTGGTGGTGCACTGCAGGTGAGCCTTTCCCTGGGAACTACTCCGAGTTCCCTCTGGTTTCTGTCTGTCCAGTGTCACATCCTGGCACAGGGTCCCCTCGGGGAGGGATTTCAGAGTGTGCAGCTTGGTATAAATGAGGATTTCTGCTGTTGGGTGGGAAGGTGGGACCTGTCCTGGCTGGAGCATTTCAAGTGCAGGATCCTGGGAATTCTAGCATTTCATCCCACCTGGGATGTTTGGATCATCCTGTCTCCTTTTTGGGTGTTCTCAGCTTACACATGAGGTGCTTTTTAGGCAAGGAAATGTTAGATCTGGCCTTGTGGTTTCTGATTCAGGGGTTTTGTAAACACTGAGGGGCAGAAGTGCTGATTTCTGCCCCGTCCCTGAGGTCTGTGCTCACTTTTGGCTCTGTGGTTTGACTCTGGCTGGCATTTGGAAGCCTTGTGTCTCCTAATGCCAGACTCGTCCTCAGGCTGCTGTTATCAATGGATGTTATGGGGTTTAAATAATTTTCTACCTCAGCTTAGGCCTACAGCAGTAGATAGTGACTCCTGAGGTGGCCTGCACCCCAAAACCCACTTTCATCCACAAGTTCTTTTAATGATGGCTGATTTGGTGTATTATAGAAGAAATCATTTCTTCAATAGACACAAATTGAACAGAATTAAAGCAGGATATTGCTACACAGGGAAAAGGAAACTATTAATAGTTAAATATACAGTGCATGATAAGGTACCATTCTTTTAATACAGCTAGAGAAAAAAATAGTATAGATCCTTTCTCCACACGAATCCTTTTTCACTCAATTTCTGGAAAAGTAACCATGAAGATGCATCCAGCCTCGGGGAGAAACCCTCTAACACACTCCCAGAGGGTGTGCAAGGCAGTTTCTGACTTTGTGACAGTTTGTAGGACTTTTATAGAGTAAAACCAGGCCTTTTGTCACCGATACCTCTCCCCACATCTGCTCTCCAGACTGAGATGTTGGTTCTGGGCAGACCTTTTGGTGCCAGGGGAGATGATCCTGCTGGGCTTTTGCCCCTCGGATTCTCTCTCCCATTTGCACCTGTTGCCTCAGGGGGAGATGGGGAAAAATCATCCTGCAAAATCCTGGGATTTCGGTGTGTGTTCAGAAAGAGCAAAACAATTAAATTCCCTTTTTTTTCCCCCTTTCTTCCAGTGCTGGGATTGGACGAACAGGAACTTTCATTGTCATTGACATCCTCATTGACATCATCAGAGAAAAAGGTACCTTTTCCCCTCTGACTCCCCTGCCTACCCACGGATCCACCCCAGGAACGCTGGAGGATTCGCCTGAGCTCCGCTTTTCCCATTGCTGATTTTCCTGCTCTCCCCACTGCCCTGGCTGTGCCCAGGTGTGGATTGTGACATCGATGTCCCCAAGACCATCCAGATGGTGAGGTCCCAGCGCTCAGGGATGGTGCAGACAGAGGCCCAGTACAGGTTCATTTACATGGCAGTGCAGCACTACATCGAGACCCTCCAGCGCAGGATCGAGGAGGAGCAGGTGGGTCCATCCCAAACACCCAACAGGATCCCAACAGGGAGCAGCCTTGGTGGGGATTTTTGGGGGGAATTGTGTTGTGGGAAGGCTGGGTCTGAAGGTGTGAACCCTCTCCTGTATTCCAGTTCATTATGCTTAAAAATGAATTAAAGTATCAGGTGGAATCCTCTCCTTAAATTGAGTGGAATTCTCTCCTTATATTATCAAGCGGAATCTTCTCTTTAAAAGATTGGATGGAATCCTCTCCTTAAATTATTAAGTGGAACCCTGTCCCTAAATTATCAAGTGGAATCCTTTCCTTAAAATATTAAGTGGATCCTCTCCTTAAATTATCATGTGGGATCCTCTCCCTAAATTTCCAAGTGAGATCCTCTCCTTAAATTACTACGTGGGATTTTCTCTCTAAAATATCAGGTGGAATCCTCTCCTTAAATTAAGTGGAATCCTCTCCCTAAATTATCAAGTGGAATCCTCTCCTTAAATTACTAAGTGGAATCTTCTCTTTAAAATATTGGGTGGAATCCTCTCCTTAAATTATCAAGAGAAATCCTCTCCTTATATTATCAAGTGGAATCTTCTCCCTTAAACTATCAAGTTGGATTCTCTCCTTAAATTATCAGGTGGAATCCTCTCCTTAAATCAGGTGGAATCCTCTCCTAACATTATTAAGTGGAATCCTCTCCTTAAGTAATTAAGGGCGATTTTCTCTTTAAAATATTAGGTGGAATTCTCTCTTTAAATTATGAAGAGGAATCCTCTCCTTAAATTATCAAGTGGAATCATCTCCTTACATTATTAAGTGGAGTCCTCTCCTTATTAGGTGGAATCTTCTCCTTAAATTAAGTGGAATCCTCTCCTACCCTCCCCTTCCCCAGCCCTGCCCCCAGATCTCAAATTTCCTTCCTGTTATCAAATTTCCTGTGCAGGAAGAATGAAAGATAAGGGTCTGTTAATTAAAGCAGAACCTCGTGATCTTTGTGTTTTAATGAGATTTCTGAGCTTGTTCCCTGCCTTCCTGAAAGGGGAAAATCAAATGCTGGTCACTGCAATTCCAATTTGGGAGTTTATTGGTAGGAAATCATTTTATTGGAGTGGAAAACAAAAGGGTGAGGGTGGTGATCCAACAAAAAGCACTTCCAGGAGCGTGGTGGGATCAGAAGTGTTTGGGGATAAGTGGTGACAGCCCCCACAAGACCTTCACCTCCCCCTTCCTGTTCAGGGAATTCCTTGCACTCCAGTTCTGGGGGGTTTTACAGCACTTTCCTGGTTTTGTGATGTTTTCCCCCTGTCCCTGCTGCTCCCTGCCCTGACCTCAGAGCAGTTGGGATTTATACCTTTCTGTGCTAATTAATCCATATTTTTACTCTTTTTAGTATCTTTTCCCCCTGCTGGGGACTTTCCAACACACGCTGAGTTAATTCCTCTTTATCAGCTGGTTCCTGCAAAATGTCCCTGTTGTCCATTCCACAAATTCTGCATTCCACGTGTCCCCCAATCCCTCTTTCTCTCCCAGACTTTGTTCCTTGAAGCATCTCCAGGTTTGCCCAACCAAACTTGTCCCACAAACAGCTGAGGACAGCTTTGCTAAATGCTGGCTGAGAGTGATTTAAGAATCAGCAGAAGGAGCTGAGTGAGTTCTGAGCGTGTTTCAGGAGACCATCCTGGAAAAGCTTCAGTCCCAGGAATGTTCTTAATGGGAATTCAGGAGCCAGAACTTCCCAGAGACTCTGCCAGCCTCTGCTGTGAGATTGGGTCAGGCCCCAGGACTTGTTGGAGCATTAAAAAAAGCCCAAATAAACCCAGGAGTCCCAATTCCCTGCAAAACTTTCATTTCTGTGTTGTGGGTTTCGGTGTTTTCAGGCCTGGTGAACGCCTGGAAATAGGAAAAATCCTCTTCTTTCCTGGTGTAGTTCCCAGGCAGGAGCTGGAGCTGGGTGCCAGCACAATTGGCTGCAGCCTGGAGCATATGTGCAGAACCCAAATAACAGCTTGGCTGCTTTTTATATCACCCCTAATGGGCTCAGATATTATTTTATTAGAGCTCCTGCAAACAACGGCGTCGGCCCCGGCTCCGAGCTGCAAGTCAGGTCAGTGGGAAGCCCCCTGGCTGTACAGGAATGAAGTGGGGAGCTTCCTGCCAAGGAAACGAGGATTGAGCACGTTCAGAGGGCTGGTGTGTTCTGCTGGAGGTGGTGGGATGGGGGGAAATGAGGATTTTCAGGTTTTGTCTCAGCAACAGCTCGAGCCAGGCTTTAGGTGCACTCAGCCAGGCAGAACTGAGCTCTCTCCTCACAGACAGACCTGAAAACACCCATGGTTGTCTCCTCTTGGAATTTTTGCACTGCTTCAACAATTGTTTGCTGGGATTAACCCCAAACCTGGCTTTTTTGGTGTGTGTTTTGCTTCACAGAAGAGCAAGAGGAAAGGTCACGAGTACACAAACATTAAATATTCGTTATCGGACCAGACGAGTGGGGATCAGAGCCCTCTCCCCCCCTGCACCCCAACCCCAACCTGTCCAGAGTAAGTTCACTCCTGCTCTCAGTTTGGAGCTCTTCTGTCTCATCTTCAGAGCCCTCAGAGAGGCTGAGTTACCCCAAAACTTGCTCAGTTGTCCTGGGCTTTGCTCTGAAAACAAATCGAGTAAAATAAGTTGTCCCTGAATTATGCTGCACGTACAATTCGATTTTTTTTTTTT
>VZTJ01005455.1:11246-26254 GCA_013397795.1 Orthonyx spaldingii | reverse complement strand
TTTTTTTTTTTTTTTCTCAAATGAGGTTGTTGGGACTCTAAATCCTGATTTCGTTTCAGAATGAGAGAAGATAGTGCTAGAGTATATGAAAATGTGGGGCTGATGCAGCAGCAGAAGAGTTTCAGATGAGAAGATGTTCAGAGCCTTCCAGGCCAAGGCAGGTGGGTATGGCCAGGGCAGGGTCTGTGGCCAGCCTGGCTTGGGAGAAAAATGTCCCCAGAAACGCCCAAAATGCTTGGAATTTATCCCCATGGGGGTGCCTGAGTTCCAAAAGCTGACTTTAATTTCATTTTAATGACATCTGTACACAATCTCACCTTCTCCTGCCAAAGCACCCGCTCAGTTTCTAAGCCAGGCTTGAGACTTTGGGTTGAGTTTAAGCTTTATTGAGTCACAACTGAGCACTTCTGTACAGTGCCTGAATAAGAAACAACTACTGAGTCTTTTCCTAAATAATCCTTCATTTTTTTATTTTTTTTTTTCCTTTCCCAGAAATGAAAATGGTTTTTCAAAAAGGTCAAGAAAGAGATGGAAGAAGCTTCACGTGACCTCTGAACTCCGAGGGCTCGGTACCTTCTCATTTACGGTTTTAATCCTTCCGTAGGCAAAACTTGAGAGCATCTAAAGATTGTTTTTATCTCTTCTCTCCAATTTCCAATTGCTCGTTTTCCAAATAAAAGGAAATCCTTTCTACAAGGCAGACAACTGCTTTGTAGAGTCAGTTTTGAATCCTGCAAACTGTTGGACTGTCATCCATTTGGTTTTGGGGTTTTTTTTTTTAAAATAGTGTTTTGGTTTCACAGTATGGCTGTTAGNCAGTGGGAGGGGGGTGGGTGGTGGGAGAGCAATGCCATGGATCAATCCATGACACAAAATGTAAAATACTGATGGGAACAATGTGGATTGTTGGAAAACAGTGGATCACCAGCGTGGATAGAACCAAGTGCATGATCAAATTAGTCCTGATACATTTCAAACTCAGACTGAGCTTCCTGGGGTGAGCAGTTCTTGAGATGAAGGTGCTTTCTTGTGATAATTGGTGGCTTTGATTCCGATTTTGCTGAGTGGCTGGATGGGCTATTTTGGAGGAATTTATGCAAAGTTGCTTTTACATCAAACAAAGGTTTTTTTTTTCTGTGATCTCTGCCCAGAACAGGAATTCCCTGTGTCCTTCAGGAGACTCAGTGACCTGGGGGTGGTTTGTGAGGACGCTCTGTGGTGACTTTGTGCTCAGTTAAATGAGACTGAACTGGTAGAATCCAGGTCATTAATTAAGAAGTTGCAGAATGTCAAAACCAGTGAGACCAGTACCCCACTGCTGGTGTCAGGGAATCCTGCTCCCCTTGTGCTGGGCAGGAGCCTCCTGGATTTTTGGGAAGGCTCCTGGAGGTGGTGTGGGGAAGGAGGAACCCCAGGATTCCTCGGGGGACAGGGAGCAGCGAGGCCACACCGGGGGCACTGATCCCACCCCAAGTGCCTTTGGGAGCTGCCTTTGGATCTTCCTGTCCCAATCCCAGGAAAAACCATCTGGAACCCCCTTGTGATGGTCAGGGAGACAGAGCCTGTGCCAGAGAGTCCCCAGGGAAGATCTGGGGAGCCCCCACTGGACCCCTTCCCCAGCTCTGCCCGGAGTCCTGGCCCAGCAGCTCCCCTGGAGCGGGACCTGGTGTCTCCCCAGCAGCTTCTCCCTGCTTCTGGGGACTTTCTGTGGCTCCAGTGGTGTTCAGGAATAATTCCCACCCTCCCACAGGATCCCCAGCTGTGTGTGCAGGGCACAGGGCAGCTGGAATGGGGTTATTGGCCTTGCTGGTGGAATCCTGCTGGAGCCTGGCATGGAATTTGTGCAGCTTTGTGAGAGGTGAGGTGGCAGAGTCCATTCCCTGCTCCTCGGAGTGCTTTGCAAACTCCAGCATTTGAGCTGAGTGAAGGTGCTTCCTTCATACCATGCCTTGGCCTCTTGTCCTTTTTGGTTTTTGGGGCTTTGGGATTTGATTTTTCAGAACTCCTGTCACCAGCACACCGTAAATGTGTTTGACTGTCACAGCCTCGTGCTCTGGCCCTAAATCCTGGTGCCCTTCCTGGACTGAAATAGATGGTGAGGAGAGAGAAATGGGGTTATTTGGTGGTGAGATTCCTGTTCCCCATCCCCTGCCAGCCTGTCCCTATTCCCAGCTCCCTCCTGCTGAGCAGGGATCACTTGGAGGTGTTGGTATTTGCATGGAGCAGTGAAATATTTGCCTCAAACTCTGTGCAGAGACAAATTCTGCACTTCAGAGGTTGGAGCAAGGTGGGGACACACCCGGGTGGGGTTTGGAGCTGCTCTGCTCCAAACTGGGGGGAAAAGTCAGGAGAAAGGAAAGAGAAGAATCCTGAGGGAATCTCAACCCTCTGCACTCAGCTCTTGTGAAGTGTCTGAAAAGCTGGAGCTGTGTGAGCAGCAATCAGCCCATGGCCAGCACGGCGTTGCCTCCTGACCTCGCTCAGAACCTGCCTCTGCAGGATTTTATTTGGAATTGTTTTCCTTGGAAGCAGGGAATCCCTGCTGCGGAATGTGTGTGACTCCTGGGGAGCCTGTGGTGGGGGAATGTCCCTGAGGGGGGAGCAGGGGCTGAAAGGTTGTGGGTAAAGGAAGAAATTCTCCTTTCTGAACCAGTGTTGGGCCCTGGTGGGACCCCTGCACCCTAAAATCTGTCCCCAGAGACAGGGAGGGCTCTTAAAGCATTCCCTACGTTAATTCCAGCAAATAACTTTGGGGTTCTGATAGGTGAAGCAACAGAGAGAAACCTCCTGTGGCTCAGGGGGGATCAGTGACTGTGGGATTCAGGGATCCCCAGTTTCAGGGAGTGCTGTTCTGGAGCGGGGATGGGGAAGGGCTGCAGGGCTCCGGTGTCCCCTGGGGAAGCCCCACGAGGGGAGTTTGCCCCAGCTCCCGAGGCTCAGTGATTCCTGCAGGCTTCATTTGCTGAATGTTTTAGAGAATTACACTTTCATTTCAGCTAACTCCTGTTAGGCCTGACGGGTTCTCCCATTAACCCTGGCCAAACTTTCCTTTTTTCCTCCTAAAAGGTGTCTTTGAGACACGATTAACCAGGACACAGCTAACAGAGGTATCCAACCTGTTCCCTTTCCTCCTTGTAGGGCTGGGGGAATTCTCAGCTGGGACTAAGATGTGTTGTCAGGGTTTGATTTTCTACCCCTAACTCCAATATTTCAAATTAATTGTCCATTTCTCCCTTTTCAATAGTGAAAGGTAATGAATAATTTCAAGCCTGTTTATTTATGACATTACTGTGATTTTTTTTTTATTGCAGTACTAAAGACTAATGAAAAAGGATCTTATTAGGTGGAATAGGCCTTGCTTTTTTTTTTTTTTTTTCCCTGCAATGTATGAAGTATTGTACCAGAGTATTAAATGAAATGTAATATTTTATTGCAAAATTTCTGTCCTTTAAAAGGAATGCATTTAGGATGTCATCAATTTGATGTGAATCATGTAAATGTTGAGAAATGAGCTGTTTGTTCTACATCTGGTGTTTCCAAAAGATTTCACCTCTTGCCTTTTGCCCACGTACAGTCTGTAGCCCATTTACAGTTGTCAAAATGTGACATTAAATAATAGTTCCTGTATAGAAATAGTGGTGGTTGTCCATTGTTTTCTGGGCTGGTATTTATGGGGTTTAATTCAGTTGCAGTGGGGTTGGTTTTTTTTTTTATTTTTATTTTTATTGCTGCCAAGCTGTGTTATCAGGAATAAACCATATCTGTAAACAGCAGAAATTCCATTTAAAAAAAAAAAAAAAAAGTAAAAAGAAATTGAAAAAAGAGAAAAAAAAAAAAGAGAAATAAAAATCATTTTCTTACCATGGTTTGTCAGTCCCTGTGTTCTCCAGCTGCAGGCACCAAGGAGGGGATCCTGGGAAGGAATTCTTCCCTGTGAGGGTGGGAGGGGCTGGGATGGAATTCCCAGAGAAGCTGTGGCTGCCCCTGGATCCCTGGAAGTGTCCAAGGCCAGGCTGGACAGGGCTTGGAGCAGCCTGGAACAGTGGCAGGGGCTGGAACTGTGGATGATCCTTAAGATCCCTTCCAACCCCAGCCATTCCAGGATTCTGGGATCCCGTGCTCAGAGCTGGATGGGGCTTGGCCTCTCCGTTTGCTCTCAGTGAATGATCAGTTTTAACTGGGAAGGGAGGACAATCCCGTTCCTTGTGTCCCCACATCCCCCTCAGCCACAGCAGCTCCTGGGATGAGGGAGAGCAGCTCTGGCTGCTCCTCCTGCAGCTCCTCCCTTCCACCTTCCACCTCCTGCTCCCTTTGTTTTCGGGGCTCTGCTCTTCCCGAGCTCCCTTAGCTCCGGCCCCGTGCAGGGACTCCAAGGAGGGATCAGAGCTTGGAGCAGGAGCTGGATCCTATCCCAGGCTGCTCTGCCAGCTGCTCCTCCTGCCACCCTTCCAAGGCTCTCAGCATTCCTGATTCCCTTGCGCTTGGAGCCAGGCCCTTCCCAAAATGTCACATTCTCCGGGCCGGGCAGAGCAGTGAATGCCTGCCCCAAGGTTTCCCACATTTCAGGTCCATCAATACTGGTTTTTCTGGTTTTTCCTTCTCAAAGCCCTTGGGAATGTTCCCACTAGGGATGGCCTTGCTGTTGTTGATCCCAGAAATCAGCCTGCACGGCTCCGAGGTGATTTTGAATTCCAGAAAGGTTCCACCGAGTGTTGCCTCTCCCTCCATCCCTCTTTTCGGGGCCGAGCATTAAAAACTGGAACTGGAACTTTCCAGGGAATAAATCAGCTCAACCTGAGCAGTGCTGATGGAACAGCAGCAGAATCTGGAGTAAAACAAGCTTTAATCTCCAAGGCAAAGGCCCATCCCGGGGATAATCCAGTGAAATGGCAGGAAGGAGGCAGAGCCCGGGGCTGGCAGCGGGATCCGAACGAGGCCGGGAGCTTTGTGGAGCAGCAGCTCGGCTCTAAGGCGATTATCCCACGGAGGAAGATTGATTTATTTGTTTTTATGAACGCATCCAACAGTTTGCATCCATCTCTGGGTGCTTTTATAATCCCTGCCCGGGCTGGGGAGGGAGGGAGGGAGAAAAGGAAAAGAAGGAAGGGAGGGACTGCTCCAATCTGAGAACTTTGACAAAGATTGAAAGTGATGGTGCTGGGTCTCCTGGTGTCTCCTGGCTTTGACTCCTGCTTGTGGAGACACTTCCAGCCCCTCCTGCTTTGAGGTGACACTTCCAGCCCCTGCTGCTGCTCCCAGCTCTCCGTGTTTCCCACGTAGGTGAGTAGAAATCCGTTCATTCTCCCGGCGTTCTCGGTGTTTGTACGAACGGAGGTGATCAGATATTGCTCAAGGACGAGTTCCTTATCTCCCTAAATCCTTGGAACTCTGGCTGACTTTTCTCCAGGGGGAATTCCTGCGCACTCTGGGTCAGGGGAATTCCGGGTCATGCGGCTGCTCTGCCCAGCAGGGCAGGAAAAGGGAAGGTGTCCTTCAATCCACACCTTTGCCGTGGCCTAAGGAATTGTTCTTCCAGCCCAACACTTTTAGCAGAGCTGGTGCAAACCAGGTTCTGTTTTCAGGGTGGCAATTCCTGTTTTGTGTCCCTGGTGGTGCCTTTGGAGCCTGTCCATGCCCATCCCTTTTCTCGGGATCACCCTGGAGCTCAGCACGTGGCTCCTGCCTCGACTCCCAGAAATCTTCCTTTGCCTTCAACAGGGGCCTGAGGCTCGAGTGTGTCTCTAATTTTTTCCCTTTGCCTTTGGTAAATCTTGGGAAGAATACCTTCAAAGGACCCTTCATGTGCTGCTCTCTCCCCGTTTTCCCCACGGAGCCAGGCAGCAGAACAATTCCAAGATCAAAACGTTTGATTGGAGAAATCCCAGCTCTCCCAGGGAGCGCCTCGAGTGTTGGAAGGGCTGTGACATTTTCAGCACATCTCATCCTGACAACCCCCTTGCTTTTCCTGCCTCCGTGCAGGTTTGCTCCTGATGGAGGAAAAAAATCTTTGCATTCTTCTGCTTTTCCCACTCTCCTTATCTGTGTCGTTGGGAATGGGAGGGGGAGGAACTCCCTCGTCTCTCCTGTGCTGGAAATCAGGCTGGGAAGTGCTGTGATTCCTTCTGCTCTTTTCATTTAACAGCCTTGTGGCTGAGCTGGAGTTTAGGATTGTTTTCCTGGCTGGAGTTTTTAATTTGATGGCAGTCCCGTGGATATTTCCAGCTGTGGGTGACACTTGAGGGATACAGAGTGCTGCACGAAATCCAGGAGAGGAAAACACGGGCGAGTGGTGGCTTTTCCAAACTCCTTGACCCCACTGACCTTTGTGCATTCGAGTTTTGTGTTTGTGGCGTGGGTGTGGGATGTGCTCCCGTCCTTCAGGCTCCCAAGCCTGAAATCCCATCAGAAATTTGGGATATTGCATGTTGATTCCCATTCCTCGAGGCTCCCGAGCTCAGGGAAGGCAGCACTCAGAGAATCCCTGTGGATCTCTGCCATTCCCGGTGTCCTGGCCTTGTTTCAGCCTTCCCAGCTCCCTGCTCCGGAGGCTGCTGCCGTCCTGTGTTGGAGAGGGATGGGGGGGATACTCACCACTGTACTAACGAGGGAAAAAAGTTAAAGGAAAAAAAAAAACCTAAAGGAAAACTCCTTGTCTCGTGCTCTCTGCTAGAAGCCGAGAAAAAGAGAATCTCAGAGCACCAACTCTCCCTGTATTTCTTTACTCTCTTGTTGCTGGAGTTGAAGAATGCAAACATAAATATGAAACGGTGTTGGTTTTCTCCTGACTGAATGAAAGGGACAAAAACTGATTTTTGAGCACAGCAGATGATGTGGAATATGTAGCATAAAGCACATAACATAAAATCACCCTAGGACATGTTCCCAGGAAAGAGAGTGGGCTCAACTCTGCCTGGAATCAATCCCTACGGATTCTCCCACGAGGATCTGCTGGAAGTCACCCTTATGGACCCACGGCAGCTCGGCACTGTCCAAACCAGCAGCGGCTGCAGGGAATTCCTGCTCTCCTCGGTCCATTTTCCTTGCCCAGATCCACCCAGGAATGTCAGTCTGGGAAACTGCTCCTGGGATTCAGCAAAGGGCCCTGAGCGGTGACTTCCATCACAGGGGGGACACTTCAGAGAGAATTCCAGCCTGGTTTGGCTTGGAAGGGACCTTAGAGCTCATCCTGTTCCAACTCCTGCCACTTCCACCATCCCCCAAACCCCGTCCAACCTGGCCTTGGGCACTTCCAGGGATCCAGGGGCAGCCACAGCTTCTCTGGGCAGCTGTGCCAGGACCTCCCCACCCTCCCAGGGTGGAATTTGTTCCCAATATCCCACCTAAGCCCCCTCTCTTTGCCCCCACGGGCACCACAAGAACCTGAGCGAGACATCCAGGTGCAGTTCCCAGGGCTGGATCGCCAAATCCACTCCCCTGGAAGCTCCAGTTTTGGAACAAAGGGGATTATTCTGGGCTCTGGTGCCACCAGCCCCCAGCGCCACCCACGGACTCCAGGGGAGCTCCCAGCAGCGTTTCCCAACCCATCCCAGTGCCAGGATCCCATTCCTTTGCATGGCAGCCTCGCTCTTACAGGCTTTTATATCAACCAGTTGTGCTTTAAATGTGCGAAAACTGCTGTGAGTTCGTGTTTTCCGTCTCTGCCTGCCCCTGCCCGCCTTCCCTGTGGCTGGAATTCCTGTTCTCCCGGCGTTTTCCTGGGATTTAGCGGCGCTGCACAGGCACAGAGCTCCTCAGGCCGGGGCTGATCCGCGCTGGAGCCGTTTTATCTCTATTAATAGCGATTTCCTCACGGAGGATTTTTCTGCTTCCGTGCACTTGGGGGAAGGCTGCTCTCAAACCCTCTCCCTATCGCTCCCGATAAACGGTGCGTCAGTTCCAGGAGGAACAGGCGGGATGGGGAAAGGGGTTGCCGTGGCAACGCAGGGATGTCGGCGATGGGTATCCATGGCGATTGTTGCTAAATTCTGAGAGGTTTTAAAACGCTTTTTTTGGTTTTTTTTTTCACCGTGACGGGCGTGCGGGGCCGGCGCCGCCGGGAGCACACGCGGGGGTGTGGCCGCGCACGTGCCGAGCCCGCTTCCCGCAGGGAATTCGGCAGGGAGTTTATTTTAAGGCCCTTCGGATGCTGTGTCATGTGCGCATCATCGCCGGCCCTGTCCCAACCTGCCTGCGCTGGGATCCTCCTCCAGCTCTGGGAAGGGGTTTGGGAGCGTTTTTGGGAGGCTGGGAAGGACACCCAGGGCCGCCTCCGCGGGGTTGTGGCCACGGGAGCGCCTCTGGGTGGGCCAGGACCTCGAAAAGCTGCCGAGGGAGCTGCCGTGGGATGCCTGGGCTGGTGTGGAGCGGGGCTTTGGAGCTCAGGGTGTGTCCCTGTGCTCTCAGCGTGTTTGGCTTCTCCGCAAGGAACGGCCCGGCTGGGAGCTGCCCTGGGAGGCAGGGGGATGCTCCTGATCCCGCGGGATGGAGCAGGGCCGGGAATGGCAGCCTGATCCTCCATGGGCTCGGGAATAAACGTGAAAAAATCCCTTTTTTGCAGGAGCTGGGGCTGTGGGAGCTGGGCGGGTGTCCGGGAGCGGCCGGAGCCGGTGCTGCTCCCGGCGCTCCGGGGATTTGGAGGCAGAGCAGGAGCAGCTGCCGCTCACCTCCACATCCATCCCGGCCCGGCGGGGGCTGGGAACCTCCCGCGGTGCTGCCAATGAAACGCCTCTCCCAGAGCAGCCCAGCCCAGCCAGGAGCTGGCGTTTGTCAGCAGGGATGGGCAGAGGCAGAAACTCTTCCTCAGGGACCCAGCTGGTGCTGGCTTGGTTTTCCCTTTGGATCTCCAGGATGCCAATACTTACCCTGCTCTCCTGGAAAAGCTCCCTATGATGGGAGCAGGGGCCAGGGCAGGGAAGGTCCCCCAGCTCCATCTGCCAGCCCAGACTCCCAGGAAAAGCCCCAAACCTCCCTGTCCTGGCTCTGAGCAGCGTCCCGAGCACACCCTGGGGACAAAACCTCCTCATTTTGGGAAGAGCAGCTGTGAGAGTGTCCAAGGCCCGGGGATGGGTTTGGTTTAATAAGTGAAAGGACCTCACAGCTCATCCCATTCCACCCCTGCCGTGGGCAGGGACACCTTCACCATCCCAGGGTTCTCCAAACCCTGTCCATCCTGGCCTTGGGCACTTCCAGGGATGGGCAGCCTGTGCTGGGGTCTCACCATCCTCCCAGGGTGGAATTCCTTCCCAATATCCCATCTAAACCCCTTCTCTTTTGGTGTGAAGCCATCCCCCCTTGTCCCACCACCCCAGTTCCTGATGAAATTCCCTCTCCAGCTCCCTTGCAGCCCTGTGAGGTCTCTGCACAACCTCTTCTCCAGAAGCTTTTCACCTCTGGAGATTTTCCTTTGCTTCCCAGCCTGGTTGTGCCAGGGATTAAAACTCCTGCTGGTGCTTGGGTTGGGGTTGCTGCCTTGCCTCCCTCCCTGCTCCTCCGCTGCATTTTCCACCCCAAACCTCCCTGTCTGGGGGTGTTTTGAGGCCGTCCCGCGCTGATCCCGCCCCGGAGGCTGCGTGGGCTCCCCGGGTGGCTCCCGGCCCCGCGGCTTCCCAGGGATGAGACACCAGGGATCAACTCCGTGCCTGAACAGAACCCACCGAGCCTGGCTGGGCTCCGTTAGTGCCGCCTCGGTGCCGCCGCCGGTGTCACCCCGGGGGCAGCCGTCACTGGAACGGTGACCTTGGCTTTCCGCCTCCCTGCCCGCATCCATCGGCTGTTCCGAGCGAAAGGATCCGCCGTGTTCCCGGCGCGGATGGGGATGAACTCACAGATCTCCAGCCTTTTCCTGGGGAATCCGTCAGCCCCGGCACACGCCGGGTGTCACCGGGGGCTGACAAACGCAGCCCGTGCTGGGCTGGGGGAAGGAGCTGCTCCGCACAATTCCCTCCCCGAGCTCCCAGCCACGGCGAAACGCCGCCGTCCGCGCTGTCACCGGCGTAATTGGTTGGCAGGATGAGTCAGGGAAGTGGCTTCCCCCCTGGAATTTTCTCCTGACACTTGATTTAATTCCTGCTGACGTCCCGTCCGTCGCGCTGCGCCGCCTCGGCCTCCGCAGCCCCCTCTGCGTGCTCGGAGCGGGGACCAACAGGTCACGCAGGGAGTGAAGTGGTTGTTGCTCTCTGCAGAGGGGAAAAATCCCTCTTGGAGGGGCTAAAAGTTGGGAGGGAGCGGGATCCTCCTGCTCAAACTTGTTGGCACAAGGGGAGGTGGCTGTGCCGTCCGCGGGATGGGATGGATGGGGATGGGTCTCGAAGGAAAAGGGATTTAAAATGGGATTTAAACTGGGAGAGGAACTGATCCCATCCTCAGATTTAATCCAGGAGAGGAGCTGATCCCATCCCCAGCACTGCCACCACACAGGATTTAAACTGGGAGAGGAGCTGATCCCATCCTCAGATTTAAACTGGGAGAGGGGTCCTGATCCCGTCCTCAGATTAAACTGGGAGAGGAGCTGATCCCATCCCCATCCTCACCCTCCTTGGCTCAGAGGCTTCAGCCAGAGGGTCCCAGGCTCCCTCCTCCCCTCCCACAGATGGGTAATTAGTGCCAGCGTGGGGTCCTGTTAATTGCAGCCGTTGTCACGTTTGGATTGATGGGATAATTGCTGATATCTGGTGCGATGGTTTCCCCTCTGGATAGCTCTGCTCACAGGAATTAACCTCCTCCGAGGGGATCAGAGCTCGTCCCTGCATTCTCCGGGAGAAATCCTGCTGGGTGGGAATTCCCTGCAGTGTGTCCCCTCCATGAATTCATCTGGCAAAGCTCAGGCTGTGCTGCCTCGCCTCGGAACCAGCAGAGCTGCAGCCAGTGATCCGTGGTTTTGGGAAGAGCTCGGCTCCACGGGTCACTGCAGCTGGATGTGCATCCCTGGGTGTCCTCCCGAGGCTGAGTCACCTCTGGAGGCTCCATCCGACCTTGTCACTCCCTGGCTCCGGAGCCCTTTGGAGCCCGGAGCATCAGCCCTGACCTGACCCGTCCTTCCTGCTCCTCTCTCCTGCTTTTTCCTGGAGCAGGACACGGATGGAGCCTGGAGATGAACCAGAAGATCCTGTAGGGGTGTAGAACTCTCCAGGGAGCTGTGAGGGAGCGTTTGGGCCCTGCCAGGGGCCGGCTGTGGTTTGGGGATGCGGTGGGAAGGAGAAGTGCTCCCGATCCATTGGGAGATGCCGGCGCCGAGCCGGAATTGTGGATGGGCAGAAACCAATCCCGGCTTGGGAGAGGCCTCTGGAGCAGGAATCAGTGCCTGGGCAGAGCCCAGCGAGGAGGAGAGGACAGGGATGCGTCACCACGGGAATGCTGGAGCGTCCCTGTGCTCCCAGAGCTTGCAAACCCAAGGTGCAGCCGAGCTTTCAGGATGGATTCCCTGTCCTGGCACCGCTCCGGGAGACAGGAACGCTCTCCCGGGGGTGACATTGGAGCAGCTCGGGCTGGGCTGTCCTGCTGTGTCCCTGCTGTGTCCCATTGCCCCTCCCGGAGCCGCAGGAGCACGGGCGGGGTGCCGGGGGCAAGGAGGGATTTTTCCGCTCGCCCCGCGGAGACGTGAGGGGTTTGCAGAGCAGGAAGGAGCCTCTGCCTTCCCGCAGCCACGGAGCCGCTCCCTTGGCTCCCTGTGCCGCCCTTCCCCTTCCCCTTTGAGGATTCCCGGCTCTGGGATCCTCCGTGCACTCCATCCCCGTTTCCCAAGGGTGGCACTGGCAGCGTCTCTGCCCCCGTGTCGATGCCGCCCTCGCTCCCAGCCGGGCTCCATCCCAATTCCCAGCTCTTCCCTGCTCGCATTGTCCCAATAAGGGATTTTTATTTTTTTTTCCCCCCGTTTTTCTTTTTTGGCTGCCTGTTGCGGAGCTCGCTGCTGATTTCCCAGGAGAGGGATAAAAGCCAGAGCACAAATCCAGCCTGGAAAATCACGGCCAGCGGGCAGAAACGGGGCTGGAGCCCGGATTGGAGCTGCAGGGATCATCAATATCCCAAACTGGCTGCGTGTGTCCATCAGGACGGGCTGGGAGGAGAAGGAACCTCCAGCTCCGATTCCCCAGATGTTTCCCCATTCCCGAGCCCTCCGTGTTGAGGAATTTTTCTCCCTGAGCTTTGGAGCTGCCCGGGCTGTAAATCTGCTTTTATTATCGGCCCTCGTTATTCCAGGAGCTGTAATTCCAGGATGCTGTTCCCCGGCATTTGGGGAGCAGCTGCTCTGAGCTTTCACAGCTTTTCCTGTTGATTTTCAGGCTGTTCCAACTCCTCCATCCACAGCCAGGCCAAACGCCCCAAACTCGTTTGGGAATCTCCGGGAAAGCTGGGATAATGAAATCTGCTTTTCCAAAACGTGCCCTGGTCGGCACTAATTAAACCCCACTGCTTCATCAAGTGAATCTTATCTCAGATCTTCCCTTGTTTTCCTTCCCTTCCTTTCAATGTCAGCCCAACAACTTGGATTGTTTGAATCCACGAGGAAATAAATAACCCCGTTGGAACTCAAAGCAGGCTTTTCAAAAGGCCTTAAAAAGCAGGAAAATTTTTAAAACAATATCTACAAATAACTCCTTGGCCAGCGCTTTCGAACCTCTTCAATCCGATTGCTCCAGATCTTGCTGGTTTTTTGAGAAGTTTGGTGTTAATAATCTCCATTCATTGGTTTGCTTTGGTTTGTGTTGCAACACAAAAATATCTCATCAGGCTTTGGCACAAAGGAATCATCTCGGTGTTCACCTCCTGTATTAAATAATCCCAAATTTCTCTGCCTTGTCAGCAGCATTTCCACCTCCTGTTGGCTCCAGGGCTGGACAGGACCCACGGATTCCTTCCAAGCACATTTTGCTCCCATTCCTTTTGCTCCCTTCTGAATCAGCAGCTGTTTTGTCCCGTATATTCCATTTTTTTCCAATCAATATTTTAAGTCTGATTACAGCTGCCTCCTCAGCGGGGCTTTTATGATTCTGTCGCTGCAGCTTTTACAGTAATTAATTGTCCCTGAGCAGTGCCCAGCTCTCCCTGTTTTCCATTTAATTCCCTCCCTGAGCTGGCACCTCCCGGTTTTGTGTCCTCAGCCCTTTCAGGGCAGAGAGAGGAGAGAGAGGCTTTGTCAGCTCGGCCTTTGTTGTGTCCGAGCACAGCTCAACAAAGGCTTTCCAAAGGCAGGATCCTTTGGGATCCCCGTGGAGAGGCTCTGGGGACCTGTTGGATGCTCCCCAGGCCTTGTGAGGGAGGGGGGAGCTGAGGGATCCTGAGCTGAACTTAAAATAAAACCTGGGAGAGTGGAGAAACCATGGCAGGGAGTGGAATGGGATGAGCTTTAGGGTCCTTTCCAACCCCAATCGTTCTGGGGTGCTTGGATTCCCTAATTCCCTCTTGGATTCCCTAATTCCCTCTTGGATTCCCTAATTCCCTCTTGGATTCCTTAATTCCCTCTTGGATTCCTTCACTCCCTCTAGGATTCCCTAATTCCCTCTTGGATTCCTTCATTCCCTCTTGGATTCCTTCATTCCCTCTAGGATTCCCTAATTCCCTCTTGGATTCCTTCATTCCCTCTTGGATTCCATCTGCTTTTTGGAGCTGTTTGGATTCCCAGGAGCTGCATTTGTGTGGAAAGGCTGGACCAGGGGCTGGACTTTGCCATCCTTTGGGATTTTCCGAAAAGCCGATGGCTGTGCAGGTTTTGGGATGGGGAACAGCACAGGAATCCAACCTCGTGTCCAGAGGAATTTTGGGGGGGGCAGCTGCATCCCTGTCCCTGATTCCCTGGGAAATTCCAGCGCAGGGTGGGGCCTGGGCACTGCTGACAAACACATCCCAATCCGCCTCTGGCAGGAGTTTCGGTGCCTTTGGATTCTCCCGGTGCCTCTGGAATGGATTAGCGGGTCATTTTCGGGGGGGAGGGAAAAATCCCATCTCCTTTGAGAGGCCGCGCTCCATTCCCGGAGCGGCGCCGGGAGAGCTCCGAGCGAAGGGATTTGCTCTCAGATATTCACTCGGTTTGTTCCCTGCTCATTTTCCTTCTCTTTTGGGGCGGAAAAAGCAGGAAAAAAATAGGAAGAAATGCCTCAGCCTTGGGGGCGAAGATGCACAATCCGTGATTGTCCTTGAGGATTTTAACATCCTTTAAATTTCCCCTTTCCATCCTCTCTCTTGGAGCCTCCGGTTCTTGGCTCTGTGGGGTGAGAGGTTCCTGGATTGTTGGGAGGCAGCTGGAGCAAGAAAGGGAAAAACTGGAGGAAGGCTGGGAAAACAGGAAGGGAAGAAGAAAGAAGAAACGGGATAAAAAGAAGAAAGAGGGGGAGAAAAACAAGAAGAAAAAAGAAGAAAGGGAAAAAAGAAGAAAGGGGGAAAGAAGAAAGGGAATAATAAGAAGAAAGGGAAACAAATTTGAATCCTATGATCTTAGAGAGGCCTTTTCCAACCTCAACGATTCTACGGAAAAGAACAAAGGGAAGAAAAAGGCGGGGGTGTAAAGGGAGAAAGAAGGGAAAAGAGAAGAAAGGGAAGATAAAAGAAGAAAAGGGAAGAAAAAAGAAGTAAAGGGAAAGAAAGAAGAATCAGGCAGCAGAAGAACTCAATTTGCTTTCGTCTCTTGCTCCTTGTCTTTCTGGATTCCCCCGACTGCCCCAAATCCCTGGAGAGAATCCCTTGGGAAAGGGTTTATTAGGAAAGGAAAGGAAAGGAAAGGAAAGGAAAGGAAAGGAAAGGAAAGGATTGGACTGGATTGGATTGGATTTATTTCCTTCTTCCCCCGTCCAGGCAGCCCCGGTTCCCACAGAAGGCTCATCCTGTGGCCATGTCCCCATCCCTGTCTCCAGTCCCATCCCTCGTGGAAGGTGTCCTGGAACTCGGTGACCTCTGAGGTCCCTTCCAACCCACCCCACGCTGTGATTCCAGGGCTCAGCCATTCCCGGGATCAGCCCTGTGAGCTCAGCCCGGCTCTCTGGAACATGGGAATGCCCTTCCCAGACCCTGGAGACATC
>VZTJ01005454.1:3374129-3431482 GCA_013397795.1 Orthonyx spaldingii | reverse complement strand
GGGGGGTGGATATAGTTTAATTAGATGTATTCTTAAAGCGTGTAGCTGTGTTTGATCAAATACTAAATGCAATCATCCTGCAGCGGTGGTCCTTGCACAGTTTTAACATTTCCCTGAGCTCTTCCCCACACGCCTTGCAGATCCCTTGTTTGCAGTCGAGTCTGAACCTGGCTGGCTGCTCAGGGACTATGAATGCAGTGTGAAGTTATCCCAACATGTAGTCCTCTTCCAGCAACACCCTGTTCTGTGTTTTTAAAGTAGTGTTTTACAACTTGGCTGGTTTGACTCAAGGGATTAACCTGAATGCAGATAACTTGAGCTAATTCTGCGGGGAAGATGTGTGCCAAACAGACTTTTTGAAATGAGATGTGCCACTCTCTAGTAAGTAACAACAAAAAGGCTGGTGGAGAGAAGCCAAAGGAGCCACAGTTGCCTCTGCACCTGCAAAGACTGTGGGCAGCTGAGCAGACACAGCACTGCTAGAACTTCACTTTCAAGTCACCCTGTCACATAAACTACCCCTCAAACATGTAATGGCATGCTTTGCAAGAATGTCATCAGCAGACGTTCAGTCAATACAAATGCAGTCAACCAAAGGGTTTGAATTGACCCTTGGTAGAAATAAATTGTGTGTGGATGCCCATGGATGCAGATGTGTGAACGAATACACGGATATAAACTTACCTATTGCACAGTGCATTTATTTTCTGCATGACCCTCTTCAGCTGAAGAATTTAGTTTTCTGCACTGTAAAGACACAGTGTGCAGGTGTTTTGCTTCACTGGGGTAATTAGCCCTGGGGATACTGTTGGACTTTAAAGAAGCATATGCAAGTGAGTAAGGAGGAGAGTTTTTAAGGAAGAGTGTCATGCTGGCTGAGGTGTGATGAATGGGATTTTTGGATGGGGAGAACCATCCATCTGACTCATCCCTTCTCTTTCAGGAGATAAAACCCAGCATTGTAAGGGTCCCTAGATGCTTATCACGTCCAGACTCTGCTGCTTGTTGCTGCAACTACTTCTCTTGGCAGCCCATTGTATTCTCTAATAGCTCTGTGAACTGAAAGAGCTCCTCCTGATCATCAGTACTCAATAGGCAAGGACAAACAACCTCAGTTAAGCAAGAATTTCCCAGGAGCCTTGCTCATCTTTAGATCGAAGGGCAAAATCTTTTGGGTTTATTTAAGATTTAGGGAAGTCTCACCTTCATTTACATTCCCTGTTCTTTGTGCCGCTCCTGTTGGGGTGTGCAGATGAATGGGCTGCCCATGGTTCATGGCATATACAACATTTCTCATAAGGTGGGAAGATGTTCCTGACATGAAGATCTCTGAAAGAGACTCTCAGTTCTTTGGTTCTGCCTCTGCAGCCTGCTGACTTTTCTAAAACTGTGTTGATGGGAGTAATATGAACTTCTGTGATCTGACAGTACATAGATGGCAGAAACACAAACTATTCCTATGGAGACAAGTTCCAAGAAGGCCAAGAGAACTACCAATATTAAATAATTGCATTGCACTGCACTGCATCTCTCTTTCTAGGACTGATTTATTACACATATAAAAACATTATGATCTTTCCTCCCATTATTTCAAAGCAAAATGCTTAAAGGGCTAATAAAATCAGTATTTAGCGCACTTTTTATTTTGTAGTTCAAAACTTCAAGCTTGGCATAAAAACTTTACCTCTAGGGAGTGAAAATAGCCTTACCCAGCAGCTTCAAATACAATTATCTGAGTCATTCTTTCTTTTATTCCTTGCAAAATACCAAACTGAGGTAAAACTCCTTTTGGCTGATAGACAAAAGGAAATTACCGCTGTCTGGAGTTCAAAAGAGTTGCGATAAAACTTGAGTTATGGCAAAAATATACTGTTTGTTATTAAACTCTCAAAGTTCAAAATTAAACAACTTTCTCTGCATGTTTGATACTGCTTATTTTTCCTAGACGTATATTTCTGCAACATAAGGAGCATTTCCCTATTTCTGCATACAAAATTGTTTTATCCTCATCTCCTTATACACTTACATTGTGACTTTTTGTGACACTGTACCAATTTACAGTAGTTGAGAACTGGCTCCATTGAAATCATTAGCTAGGGCAGTGGACAATATTAAATACAACTATTCATGTGTGCATGTGTAGTCACAGCATTTGTTAATAATTTGCTGAATGTATTGTGGGAAAATGTGACTCCATAAGCAGAATATACTTTATTGACTACCCTGGGTAAAATGTAGATGAAGCATATTTAAGCAACTATGTACAAAGGATGAAGCAATGATTTGCTGATGGTGCTGGAATACTAGTTTTTAATTGAAAAAGTGCACTAGGGTTTCACTTTTGAATAGGATCTCAAGATTTAACAGGTGGTTGTTCACATTTTGTGTAAGAATGTGTTGGCAATTGTGTTAATTCCAAAAATTTCTTTCATGATTTTAAATTTTTCATTATGACCTATAAAACAAGTGGATTAAGGGGACCTAATTCCTAGTACTTTGAATTTAGCTCTTCATCATATTTTCAGCAGTTTATAAATGGTGGAGGCTGCATAAGCCCCTGGCATTGGTGCAGCTCCTCCAGCAATTGCTGTGCCCTTGTGGGGCTGAGGGCTGTGGAAACCACAGTGCCAGATCAGTCCAGTAACCCAGCAAACTCAGGATGCACTGTCCCATTTATCAGTCCTGGATTTTACAAGCAAATTTTCAAACAATGTTCATCAAACAGCTATTTAACTATGTGCCCAGAGGCTAAATAGCTTTCTCTTTCCACTTCAATATCTGCATGAGAGACTGATACCTAAAATTTTGAACTTAGAGCTCAGAATGTTTTAATTAGCCATAAGAGCACACTCTGTGCTTCAGATTCAAATAAATACATGTTGTGCTAATTGGCCCCTCACAGCAGGAAAACAATATTTAGCTTAAAGCATGTCCACTAAATGTCGCTCTCTTTTGATTTTATTTGCTTTCCCTTTATTCTTTTGTAGTTTTGTAAGAGTATTGTATTGTGCTCTGCTGACTACTCTAAACATAGTCTCTGTGTCACTTACATGTCTCACCTGCTCTAAAGTTGTCTTTTTCCTGGCTATTTGTCTTTCCCCTGAAGGAATGGTCCCAATCTTTGGAGTTTTTCTTGAGAATGGTTTCTTATCCCATAGTTTGGATCAGTGGTCACCCTCATCTCCCTCATCATCCACCTGTGAGCTCCTGCGTTTCTGCCATGTACTTCCAGGTGTTGGTTGACCTGAACAAAACACAGTGTACAAGATGAGAATATAACTGAGTAATGATTTTACTCCACCCCATTCCTGTATCTCAGTCTTCTCTTAGCTAAAATACAATAACAAAATCTTTTCTGCCCCTTAAGCCTAATTCAAAGCCTCTGAAATTTCTCCGCACCAAAGCTTTATATTTTAAAAGAAAATCTTTCATGTTTTCACCAGAGAAACCAATGTCTTTTTTTTAATTTTTTAAAAATTTTTTACTTTCAGCACCTTTCTGGATGCCTTTTTGATTAAAATAAATTGCTCTAGTTTGAATTTAACACTATTGTTTACATATTAAACTAATACTTGACACTTTATTTGAATGTGAATTTTACAAATACATAATTTAAAACTGTGTAAAATTGTTAATTTTTAAAATTTCTCTGTCTCTCTCACAGGCAATCCTGTTTTAATTGAGTTTTTCAATAATTTAAATTATTTTTTCCCACTCTTGGTTTATTTTTTTTTAATTTAATTTCCAGTCCATGATAAGACTTTGCATTTCACCCTTATGACTTTGTATTTAATCTTAGCATAAAGGAAACCAGAATTTCATAGCATATTCATAGGGGCTTTTCGACAAAAGTTGATCTTGGAGAAAAAAAATTACGTATATTGCAAAATTAGGCATTGTTAGCTCACTTCCATCTCACTTTAATGGGAAATAAATAACAAGGGATACCAGTATTCACTTAATCCCGAAACACTGTCTTGAGATGCTCATCATTCCAGTGATGTTACCACATACTCTAGGTATACCCCTCAGTGCTAAAAATATATTCTTACTCTCATTGATACCAATCAATCTTTGATTCAAATAGAGATTCAACAAAGCAAACAGACATATATAAGATACTTAGCTCTGGGGAAAGTTGTGGAAAATTATGATTTTTATTTAAATGCCTTGTTACTTTATTCATGTGCTAGAATACAGATATCAATATCCAAGAGGTTTCTTTACTACTAGGGATTGTCAAAGCTTATAGCCTGCCTCAGTGTGAGTGAAGACAGCCTAAAGAAAGACAAAACACCTATAATTTATTTGACCAACTATACAGATCTGTTTTATTATTAAAAAGAAAAAATTCCTTGATCCCAGCAGCAAAAATTGATTTTTATGAAGTACATAATCTTAGCACACATGACAGTGTAATTACTAGATAAAACAGGACTTACTATGATTATTTCCAGCAGACTGCAACTCTAAGCCATCTTTCAACACATCTTTTAGAGTATTTGTAGCAAGCTGGTGGCCTGGTCTGCCCAACACATCAGGAACACTGCATAAACATGTAACTTTTGAGCAATTTCTGCATGAAATATTACTTAGATACAGAGACATGCTGGGAGTTTAAAAACATTTGCTGTTTCTCAACATCTTGTCTCATTTTCTTCTTGCAGTTTCACAGCTCTGAAACTGTGCCTGCAGACATGTGTGCACTTCAGTGAGATCTCTGCCCTTGGGACCATGATCAGTCCAGCTCTCCAGTCCTAGTCTCCACAGAAGTGGAAAAGCTTAGTTCAGAGGGAGCAGCCTCCTGAAGTGGCTGGAGAGAACCTAAAACTACTCCAGCACCATGGGTGGTGTGAGTCCAACACATTCAGCCTTCTTCACATGACCTTCAGTGATTTAATGTGACATTTCCAAAGCCAACAGTCCAGCTCATCTTAGACTGTGCTAAATTTTATGCCCAGCACTGTGCTTGGCCACCTACAGCTTTCCAGTCTCAATGTCCAGATAACCTCGCTTCATCTCAGTTGACTGCAAGCCACCACCAGCATTCTGGCCAAACCTCAGGCTTACTCTTTCTGGATATGCAGCAAGTTGCTTGAACTACCAGGCCACCAGGTCCCTACACAGCTGTGTAGAAATAAAACAGCAGTACACAACAAGGGGTATTTCTTTCAAAATATATTGCCTTAATCATAACCTGATTTGATAGAATAAAAAATGCTGGGATAAACAAAAAAGGTGGGAAAATTAGTGTACCAGAGATACAGAATGCTGGAGACACAAATTTTCCGAGAACACAACTCTTCAAAAATAGAGCAATATTGTAAAAGGTTTCCTACCCAAATTAGGGAAGCTGCTGTGTACAGGCAGTGTTCAGCAGACTGCCTGACAGAAATACATTACTATTTCCATGAGTGTGTTTCTACTAAAGATTAAATATAAGAGTTTCAAAACGTCATTAAATGTTATTTTTCACTTTTAATGAGCCTGTTGTAGCCTCAGAGCTGAGAGAGGACATTCTTGCTAGACTTCCTCATTATATTTTCAGTAATAACTGATATTCCCAGTGCAATCTCCCCTCTGAAAACTCCTCCCAAGTCACTTGGTTCATGATGCTATTGTAAAAGGAAGGCATTAGAATGCGTAAATCAGAGCCTAATCATGGCTAAACCTAATGTTAGCACAATTGGGCTGGCAGCCACAACAGACACGTCTGGATTTGAATTAAATGTTTCAAGGGGCTTTATTTGGCATGTATACCATGATAGAAACTCACAGATTAAGCATCCAGATAGTTGGGGAGAAACTGGCTATATTTGATTCACTGACTCAAACATGGCCTTTTTTATATATATAAAAAGAGGAAATCTGTTAAAGAATTGTTGCTCTAGAATTGCTGATTTTGTAACTAACTCTTTGCCTGAGTTAACTCTTGCTGCATATTTCCAAAACACAGCAAGTGACCAGGAACTCCAAATTTAATTGGAAAAATTAATTGCTGCAACAGTGAGGCTACTCAGGACTCAAGATCTATGTTTAGGTATTTGCATTTAAAAGTATTTTGAGTGGCCTGCACTTCTTACTATGATTAATAAGTTGTGAATGCACTTCAGACCACTAATAAAATAAGACCTTTTCTGCCTGGAAAAAGCCAAGATCTACCAGACATAGAAGCCTGGTAGATCTTGGCTTCAAGAATACCTTGAATAAAACAAAATGGAAGCTAAATTGTGCCGTTCATATTAAGAGTTTTGAACATGATGATGAAAAAGCTTTGTGCTAGTGAGCAGGGAGGAAACTCAGGAAAATTAGAAGAATTGGGTAAAACCAGAAAGCCTTTATTAGTTCTCGGAAGATTCCTGCTTTGGTTTAATGGCTGAACACTCTTAGGGGAATACATGTATCGATCCCTTTTCTAGTCCCTGCAATGTCCTCTACTGTAATTAGTTCCCTTTATGTCTAACAGAGCCTGAAAGGCAGATCCAAAATGGAGCTCAGGGTCTTGTATCTGAGCCATGCTATAGGCTGCTGGAAACCAAAATAAAACAAACCCAAAACATGAGAAAAGTTAACTCAAATGAACAACTCTCTTTTGATTGTTTTTTAAAATATTTGTTATTGCATAAATCATCCTTTTGTTTAATATAATGTAATTTGTTACACATAAGCAAAAGCCTCTGAATAGCATTGTCTTTAGCAGAGAACAGACACTGATAATGAGGCAGAAAATTATGTGAGCACCCAAAACATTGATTCATTGCCTAAGCTTGTCTTTTAAACTGCTTATGAAAGTAGTGGGTAGTCTGTAGCGACATGCTTCACATGCCCCATCAGAGTTAAGGAGGACACTTTTCTTGCTCTCAGCTTTCTAAGATCTTAATGCCACAAAAATTCAGAAGCTGGTTCTTAAGAAAGCCCCAAGTGTCTAGAAAGATTCTCACAGTTCTCCCTGTGTGATAATTTGGCAGATTTGTCTTTTTACAATCCAGGGTTTAGGCTGACACTACAAATCAATGCAAAAAAATATAATGTACTTTCTTAAAGGATATGAATTCATTGTTCTTTGACAATTTTTGGGTTAAAAATCAATTGTAAAACCTTAGCAACTGAAGAAAAACAGATCAGGCAAGCTGAAGCCTACAAAAAGATTTCTTGAAAAGCCTTTCTGCAGGGTGTGGTGGCTTGGGAGCGGCAAATTTCCAGACACAGCAAAATGAAGCCATATGTGAGTTAGGTGAAATATAAACCTGGAAAGACACAGTGTCAGCTCTGAGGCGGAGAAAGAATTAGGTGGTTATGCTTTCACAGGGAAATCTGAAGCTTGGATTTACATTTAAGGAGAGGTAAAGTTAGATGAAATAGCTAACCTAAGGAGTTTTGCAGTTTTGAATAGAAGTCCTGAGACTCAGGAGAAAGACCCTGGGAGACAGAGATCCAAAAGAGCACTCTTAGTGCAATGGGAGGAAGACCTCTAGGAAATTGTGGATAGGGGCATGTTTAGTGCCTATGTGTTTAAGAAGCAGCAAGATCCAGCTCAACTTGCAAGAAATTGGAGACCGTGCTTCCTTGAGCACCCTGGAGCTTGGGGGTCAGGCACAGGTAGGGGGTTCAGTTGTGGGGAAGCCAGTCAGCAGTACCATACTTAGGGGGTGGATGATGGCATCCATCCTGTCAGGATCGTGGGGACCTGACACAGAGGAAATCCTAAAGAAATAGACCCACAAGGTAACAATGAACATTGAAAATACAACCACGGTCTAAGCAGTTCCAGCTGTGCAAATGCGATACCAGGATGGCCACCAGCCACACCAGTCACATGTGAACGTGATACCTAGGGTGGCCTCAGCCCTTGCTCTTAGACCCACGGGAATGATGTTCAAATGCACAGCTGAGAGGGCAGCTACAAGCATACTGTAACAGCAGGCAAATTCAGAAGTAACCATACGGCAACTGTCTCTATGCAAGTCACATTTTCCACACTGCTGGTGATTTTAGATTTGAGACTCCCACTGACTCTAAAAGAGAAATAAATGGATCTTGTTTTGTTTTCTGCAAACACTGCATTTTCCACAACCATTTAACTTGACAGGCCAGTGGCCTCCCTCAGGCCTGTATCTCTTACATAGACAGGTGATTTTTCTGCAAACAGGACTGTGAGACATGAACGGGTGTAAAGAAGACTTTTGCATCAACAGGTGTCCCTGGAGGTGTAGTTGATGTTCCCTTTTTAGGTCCTCAAGTAGTTTTAATGATCATAATTAGATCTTATAATTCATAAGAGCTGCTGAACTGTGCAAGTCTGTATGAAACACACAGAGTTCTGGGGTGTTTGCACTGAGTAGCCTCCTAAGAAAAATATTATTTGAAGTAGTTTACTGGGTGGGCTATTGTGCTTAGAGGAGGATATGAGGAAGCAAATACTCCTGATTTGGAGAAATGAGCAATAATATTAATTTCAGTAGATCACTGGACTTCTGAAAGGGCTATGATAATTTGGAACAAGGTTTTCTTTTAATTCTTTATTCTTTTAATATCTTGGTAGTCACCATGCTGATATTGAGAAAGATAGAAAATACCTTACCCAACAAGGTACATCTCCATGTATAGTCTCATCCACTTTTGTGGGAGTCTGTCTGGGTGCCAGGATTCACTTGTAGCTTGAATGACAGCAACAGTTTATATATGGTACATATGTATTAAGTTAAGCTGATTTAATATTTCACACCTTGTAGTTTACATGGCAATATATGGTATCTTTTTCTTCTCACCTAATATTTGTGGAAATATTGTAATTATGTCTTACCCAGATGATCATGTACAGTTTCTGCATGTAGCCCAGCAGACATGGCCAGAGTGGCATTGATCAATTGTGTACTACAAGATGAGAGATCACCACTATATAGTTGCTGCTCCCCAAAGTTCACATCCAGATCCCAGCAGTTCTTTTCCCAGTTTATTGAGCTGTAGTTAAAACAAAAGGGTTAGTTAAAACTAAGCTTGCAGGGAGCACTCATGGGAAAAACTTTGAACATTTTAAAAATATGGATGGCAATGAATTTGTTAGAATAAACTGGCATTGAAAATCAGCAGGAAGATGATGTCAATATGACAGAGGGAACTCATCACAGTCACTCTGTGTGTGTGTGTGTGTGTGTGTGTGTTTGTTCACACAAATTTGTCCCATTGCATCCTAAACAACATTTTAGCTGATAACCAGGTTTTATATTTTATACATTTGAGTGTAAGGACTGCCTTTCCCTGAAATACCTTTCCCATTTCAGATATTTTTGTTTCAAAAGATACCTTTTCCTTTGTTGGCTGAATGGTAGACCTCTGTCCTAAGAAACACGTGGTACTGTAAAGGAGCAGAATGGGTCTGCAACTATACTGGTCCTTGAGGAAACTTGGAAAACATACACTTGATAACTCTGCAACTTATTTTTTGTAAGACTGACATATGTGAGGATTCTCAGGAGAACAACAAGGGGAATTTTTTTTCTTCAGGAATTCAGAAATTAAACTGAAAGGGCAGAGTACTTAGCAACACATCCTGTTGAGCAAAATGCCCTGGAGTGTTGACAGATTGTCAGTACTAAGTTTTGCAACATTTGACTGAATTTTGCAGTGAGTTTATTAAAGTGATTTAGTGCAGCGCAAGCAAGTGCAATATGTGTTCCACCCATTTTGATTAAAACAAGGCAGAACACTGGAAAGATGCCAGGAAAAAAATTTAGTAATCCATTCATATCTTTTGAGAAATTTTCTACAAATACTTGCCTGGTTCATGAATGATGGGACATGCTGAGAACAAAAAAGTAAATAGTAATTGAGTAGGCAGCATAAAAAACTCTCCTTGTTTGTATTTAGGATTTCACAGTATGAGTATGTGGGAATAGCTGCTGACAAATATTACCCTGGGGAGCTAGATACAGCATTGTTGTATTAGGTCAGCTAAGCAGGGAGGCAGTTGTATGTCCATGTAAGGGTCTAGCAGGGCAAGCAAAGGCAATGCCCTTCTTTGCCAAATCAACTCGGCTAACTTTAGCAAAGATTGCAATGTAATGGCATGAAAAATCCCCTCCAGCTGTACCAGTAAATAACAAAATGGAAAATGAAACCCTGTTAACAGCAACCTGATTGTGTTTCAGCTAACTGGATGATTTATTGGGTAGAAGTTAGAGACTTTGTCAGTAGTTCAGTTAACAGACCTGATGCATGAGCTTCCGCTGGAAACACCAAGGCTAAAGTGGGCCTGTTGGAAAGAATGAGCAGTTAAGAGACAATGTTCAGGCTGCAGATCTGTGACAAGTGGCTTCTTAGAGCTAAATCACATACTATTAGTGCTGACCTACAATCTTTTGCCTTGTCAGCTGCTGGCAGAGTATCTTGATCTCGTTCTACCTATCTCTGACAAACACCCTAGCTTCCTACCCTTATTTTCCTTTGGCAGCCCGTATAAACTTTGATATGTCAATAGAATATTTTTTCATTGAGTGCTTATGAGAGATGAAAGCAGGCTTTTAGCTGAGCAAACAGTGCCCCACTTGGTTCTAAAGATTTCTCTGTATCGATGTTCTTGCCATCCTGACAAGAAGAAATATCATCCTGTGAGGATTTTGACACATATCACACTCTGTATACTTCTGGTTGTTATACATTTAAGATGTACAAAAGCCTATTGAAAAGATGCTTTTATTAAGTGTAGAAAATATCATCCTTCTGCAATATCACTGTACGTTGCAGTACAATCAGGGTTTGGATTTGTTTTTGTTACAGCCTTACAACGCCACTGGTTGGAGGGAAGATTTTATGAAACTGTCAGCATCCAAAACTGTCAGGGGAGCCAGGCTGAGGATATAACAACGCACAGATATTCAAACAGGATGCTTCAGAGGCAGCATAGCTGGCTTGTGCAACATATTGACAAAACTCAGCTGCTAAGCTTATCTTGATGGCCCGGGAATAACTGTGAGTCTGTGGGGGAAATGTGAAAGTGACAAATGCTTAGCACTGGGGCCCATGTAGCACTTGTTCAGACTAGGGGCAGACCCAAACTAAGGAGTCCTGATGAAAAGTAGAGGTATTTTTTTTGGGATACTAACTACACTGTATTGATGCAGTCATACTGTTTCACTAAACCAGTACCACTGCATCAGAGATCATTGGGACGTTAACTCTCCAGCAAGTGCGTAGAGCTATCCTGGGTTCATTTAGGTAGCATACACCTGCAAGAGTGGCTTTTTAATAACTCCTCAAGGCATAGTCGTCTGCTTATTTCCGCATGTCTGAGACAATAGGCCTATTCATAGCACATTGGTCTGTCTGGGATAGATCTCCTGTAGATCTCCTTGCCTTTTTTTAATACTTCCTTGTAACAACAGCAACATAAAGTCACGTAGCAATGTGCTTGTTTTGCAGACAGTACTTTGAACAAGCTTACAGCACCTGCGTTTGAGCTGCTTGTTTGTCAAGTTGTGTCACACCATGAGGTTTATCTAATATCCTTCCTTTGACAGCATTTTACTGCCTGACCTTAGGCAAATCACCATATCCTCCATTGATGAGTTTACCTCACCATTCTTGACACCTGAGATCTGGTGAAGAGCTCTTCAGAAGTGAAAGCACTTACCGGTATTAACTGGCGTGCATACACCAATGAGAAATATGTATAATGACCTAGCTATGGCTGGATTTCATAATCTTTATTCATCCTAATTAGCCTCTAAATTGGAACGGTCCATTGTTTCCAGTACTCCAAAAGACTGATAGAATATGTTAATTTATGTTGGAAATAGGCATTTTAAGAAAGCTAAATATTATATTGAAAGACAATGAGGTTCATATCCCAAGCTGCTTACCACAAGCCTACAAATGCAGTAATGTTTATGCAGCAATGTGTAAGTGCAACAGAGGTGTTACTCAGGGTTTAAAATACCATACATCTCTAAAGCATAGACACAGTGTGGGTTCTGTATCTCTTTGAACACGAGATTTGGAGGACATGTGCTATGTTTTATTCTACAGAGTGACTTTCCTTGCTTTTTCCCTTTTCATGCATAATATTCTATGTATTTTTTTTCTAGACATAGGGTGTTGGATACCAGACATAACTGTAAAAATCTGTCAGCTCAGTTCAAGTCAAATAATGCCCTTAGCTACTTTTATTTTCCAGTATGTCACAAATGACCACTCATTTCTTGACAGAGGTGTCTGAATCGGAACACGCCCAGCTTCCTGCTGGTAGCAATTAAAATTATCCACCACCCATGGGTAGATTTGAATTAAAGTATCAGCAGAAAAATTACTCTTGCAGCCAGTTAGGTCATGCATCAATAGCAAGGTATAAGCAAAGGTGGCACTAGAAGGTGAGCTGCATGCTACAAAAGAGTGAATGAGGAAAAAGGAGAAGAATTCTAACCTCAATGTCACATGAATAATGGAGAAATATTGCCACTGACATAAGAACAGGCTAGTGCAATGCAGGGAGAAAAGTGACACAGATGGTGGCTGTTAGATCTGGGAAAAGAGATGGAAGGGCCAGGTAAAGCACTGGGAATGCCAGCAAGGTAATTCCTAATTCTGAGAATAGCCAGGATCTTCCAAGTAGTGGTGAAGACATCATTTGCAGGGGATATAGATTTCAAGACAGGACATATGTGAAGGTCCTGTTCTGCCCTTAGTTGATTTCAGTAAGTTTCATGAGTTAACATAATGGCAAATGATCATAAATTGCCATAAAAATATCTTTTTAAAAATTCTGTTACAAATCAGTGTTTAGATATGACAGAAACAGAAGATGAGCAATTCATATGAGTCCATCTCTTGAGGTTTCCAAACTAATTTGTGGTTCCTGAACTGATCATGCTGCACTGTCTCTCTGCCTGCAGAGAATGGGGTTGGAGAGGCTTCACTTATTGCCAGGTTACACTAAAGCCAGATCACAGAATTATATCACAGAATCATAAAATGTTTTAGGTTGGAAGGGACCTTAAAGGTCATTTAGTTCCAACCTCTCTGTTGTGGAAAGGGACACATTTCACTAGACCAGGTTGCAACCAGAACCCCACCCAACAAGTAATTTTACTTGCCTATTGCTGAAATCCCTAAACAAGCATTGGTAATACAGCATGAGTTTATCCTATGGAAGAGAATGAAGACTGTGTTCTTGCCAATAAAAGTTGTTCCTATTTCCACCTCTTCAAAGCTGAGCATATTTTTCTTCATCTATTTAGATGATTCAGGGTCAAATTAAGAAGGAAAATATTTGTTCAAATTATTTTTATCAAAGTAATCTTACTGGAAACTGTAGGACTTTCAAAGCTATTTATGGCAAAAAAAAAAAAAAGGTGAAGGACATATTATTAAAAGTTGGCATGAACTTTTAATCGTGCACAATATTTTATTGCCTTGTATATTCTTCCCCAGTAGAATTTATGCCTCTAAGTAAACCTGTATATTCTGCAGAATAACAAAACAATTCTCTTCCAAGACTTGTGGTAATTCTAATTTTAAGGGGAACAAAACAAATGCAAAAAAAAAAAAAAGAAAAAGGTCCAGGCAATACCTGGGCTGAACTTAAGGTATTTGATATGTATCTAGACAGCTGTACTTAAACACATATCGAAAAACCCCAAACATATCACTGCATGTCCTTGCTCCTCATGCCCACTTATTATGCCCACTGGTATCTGCATTTGGATGCTGTAATCCAAACACTCATATTCCTTCAACAGTCAGGAGGAAGAGAGAGATGGCACCAGAATGCCATTGATTTATTTCCTTTTTACATTTGCTGTGAGATGAAACACAGACAGCATGCCTTGGCTGGGTACCTGGGATTTATATGGGTAAAATTAAGTTCAGTAAATCTTGATTTTGATGTCTGATAGTACTGATGCAAAGCTTTGCGGTGCATTCATAGAAACACAGTACATGAAGAAAAGTATGGTTTTTAATGATTATTACTACTTCCAAAATAAGAAATTCTTCATGGTAGTATCATTCTTTATTATATTATTATATATGTTTTTCTGCTTGCTAATATACTCTGCTAGAAAGCTGCTGGAGTGCTTGAAGTTCAACATAATGGGGTTTTGATCCCTTTTTCATATTTGGAAAACTCATCTATAATGGTAGAACAACATGGAAGCTATAGGATTAAAAAAACTTATGCACTCATCTCTAAAAGATTTGGTTGGTTACAATTTTAGCTGGTCTCATAATTCATCACCCAGTTTCCTTACCTGGACTTTCACATGGCTGAAAAAGAAATTAATTACATAATGGTTTCATAAGGATCTACCATGAAAAATTATAGATGCAAGATTACTATTTTATGGTAATTTATTAGTGCCACTTTGAGTTGTACGCATAAAAAACGCTTAGTCTCTCTGTAATCTATCTTCCAAGTTATGCTCAAGAACACAGTGATCAAAAAGCTGTGCACAGCATGGCAATTACAGTTGCGATTTTCCAAGAAAAACTTCAAGGCTGTTTGGATAATCACTATGACTGAATTAAAATCTGGAAAAATGAGGAAAACCCCCACTCAATCCTAGAGAAAACATGGCATTCCTACGACTCACCCCCACTGAACTCCCTTGCAGCCAGTGTGTACTTGTGCCAGAGAACAACAAGTAATGGGGCAAAGACTGAAGAGAGAGCTCTGGAAAGGTTTGATTATCCAGTCCATGGGGTATGCACCAAACCCCAAATAGGTTAGTGACTGATAGACTAATGGGGTCTGGTTTTCCATGGCTCTGTGCCTCATGAGACCCAGCTGAGGGATCCAGGCCTGAGCTCACTCCTGCCCAGCTCACCATAACCATCACACATAGAGGTATCTCACAGGTTCGGGAGTCAGGAACCTGTGGTTGAGGACTACAGGAGCCTATGGCCTCTCTCTCTCTCTCTCTGTATGGAATGCAGAGAGAAGACTTATTTTTTTAGAAAACCAGGCTACAAATGTCTAAGCATCAGGCATACCCCATTATTTAAATTCACTGAGCTAAGCAATCCTTAGCAATGCTAATATAAGAAGTGTAACGAAGCTAAAGGCAACACCAAAGCTGTGCATACTTTGAACCTCTCTGTTCGCCTCTGGAGTCACCAACAGTTATGGTTTTTAAGACTCCAGTGGCACAACATGAGTCTAATGCTGTCATCCTATATCCAGACTGGCATCAGAAGAACAAAAAAATCTCACCTTAACCCATTGCTTTCCTCTTCATAGTTCTGCTCTTTAACGTAGCAATGAGAGAGATGCTAAGAATTTAGCATTTTTCTTGTGGAGAAGATAATTGACTTTTTCTACCAGGATCTGAAACAAAGTTTTATCCAGATTGTGTAACAAGTCAGGAAGTGCCTAGCTGTGCGTGAATGCTAAAAGAAGTCCTGCTACATGTTCATGGATAAATCTTTTGTACTAACAATATGACCCAAATATACACTTGAAGAATTAACTCCAACAAATAATAAGCTCTTTAGTGAAACTGTAGTTAGAAGACAATACAGATCCTATACAGAAAACAAAATGTAACAAAGCTAGCCTCTTAACACACATTTATAGTATAAGTGTATCCTGCTGTTTGCTGAGTGAAATAAAAGTTACAAATGAGGTCCAAAATTCATTTACTCACATCCATTAGTAGACAGTATTGCTAAACCATCACATTTACAAGGAGAAAGGAGATTTCTGCTAATTTTGGTATCTTGAGATATATGTTCCTTGTCAGGCAAAGCAGCCAACATCATGATCTGCAGAGAAGTAATGGGCATGTTACTATTTCTATAAGTGGAGCACTGCAGACAGCAGAGCTCATCTTGTTCCACCTGCGGGAAGTGGTGTTGTGAGTTAACAGGAGACAGATTATGAGCCAAACTGTAATCAGCTGCATTAGCTCAACCCTACTGATTTCAATGAGGCTTAACAGGTGTAAATGAGGACAGACTTGCCTCTATCTAAGAGTTCCTCATGTCAGATAGAACAAGAATGAAAAATCCTTGGAAGTTTCTATCTTCTTCTCTTAGTATATTTTTTAAAGTGTATCTGTACAAGACTGTTATTGAAAGCAGGAGAGTGGCTACACTTGAGAGATAATATTGTCACAATACTTCCTAAACAAGGAAGTAGAGATGACTGTCTGTACTTTGGAGTTAAAAGGCAAGGTCTTGAAAGTTTGTATTGAAAGTTTGAATTCTGAGGCAAGGAAAACTGGACAAAATTTTGTCATTGGCTATTCATTTTATGAGAACATTAAAAAAAATATTTCGCATAAAAACCCCAAATACATTTCTTGCTTTTTTCCAAGGAAACAACTTCTGTGTTTTGCAAAGATAAAACTTCTGCCTCCAAGTGGGATGTAGAAGTTGAATGTCAAAGGGTAAATTCCATGAGAGATGACAAGTGCTGATGGGCTTGAATTTGCACAATCAGCAGCATTCAGCCTCCCTAGGGGAGGTAACATGGGGAGTCAAGGGAAAGAGGGAGAGAAAATGAGTTCAGACTGTCATCTCAGGAGGAAATCTTGGTAAATATATGTTCAGAATTCAGAGTGTACCAATGAAATTAGCTGAAATGCCTTAAAATATTTATTTGGTGGGTTTGTTAATGAAGAATGGAACAGTCTCTTCAAGTTCTTGTTTTGCAAAAAGAGGAGCTGGGTGTGGTGGGTTATAACCCTGGGAGAATTATTGTTGACCCACTTTTTTCTTTGTTTTAGAAAAACAGGCCTTAAGGAATGTCAGAAAAAAAAAAATCGACAAAGTGGGAAAAAAGAGCAGGATGTGATTTTTCATAGGGTTAAGCATCTACTTGAAAATGCGGCAGCGCACAGCTGGCTGTTATATCTCCTGTGCTATACGAATTACACAAGAAGAGAATCTGCTAAGAGCTTGTCTCATGTGAATTTGAGGTTTAAGGGCTATCCCTGAATATCTTTTAAACTAAAGATACCTCTACATGATAGAAATACCTTCAAGAAGAGGTGGTAATGAATTTCAAGTATGGTTATGAAGCAGTGCACGTTATAGCACACTGAAAGAAGGAAACTCTTTCAGCTCCCTGAGGAGAGCAGTTGTGGGGTCTCCTTTAGGAACATGTCCTGGTCCCCTCAAATTAGTCTAAAATATCAGATTGGCACATACTTGTATGTATATGGCTGCATATACATAAGTATGTACACACACACATCCCCACACACAAAGGATATCTGCAACAAAAGTAGAAGAGAAACATAAGTAATCCTACCAGAACAACTAATTGCTTAGGCTGCTTTTACCTCTGTTTCTGTGCAGTCTGGGAGCACAACACAGGAAGTCACTTTAAATGTGATGCTGGCTTTTTCCCCAGAAAAGTGTCTTCACATCAGGGGAAGTAGATGTAATACAGATCTCAGGTATAGGATAAAAACTAGTATCTATGTCAGCTGTATGGATACCAGACCAAAGTTCAGGGGCAGGAAAGACCAGTCTCATTACAGGAGAAAGGACTGTGAATGTGTTACAAAAGAAATGCAGCCGCATGCAGTGCTACAGTGTCCTGCAGAAACCTGGCTTTTACAGGGACAGATACTGTCTTCCAGCAGAGTTTTAGAGTGTTTTCCCTACTTCCAGAGGTTTTTAATGCAGCAGCTAACAATCTGGTTACCATCAGGCAAGGCATAGACATCTCTCACATGGCAGGTCTAGCTGAGGTCAATGCTGTGAGCCTTCCCATAGCTCATTACGCTGTAATGGAAGCTGGAAGCCTCTGCTTCCCCTGAGATTTTTCAGTGAGGCAACTGGTGTACATTCATTACCTTTTAGTCAATATGCACCTTTGGACTGGTGTAGATGTAATCTTGCTCTCAGCTTGGTTCAAACAACTGGTGTCCTCTGTGCTTCAAAGGCAGTCTGGATCTAATTTTTCCCAGACCTATAACCAGAACTCCTTTCAGATGGTATCGGCCTGTCCCCCACTGGGACAACACTGTAGGATCAGACTCTGACACAAGTGACAACTGACGAGAAAGCACTGCCAATAGGAAAAGACAGGAATCATAAGCCTTGCACAATATGAATTTCCTGGCCTATTCTGTGAAGGGGAAATGGGCCAAAATGGAAAGATGAGAATTCTTCATTCTCAAAAACACTAGGCACATGGAATCAAGAGGATGCTCACACTTCTGTTATTTGGAGGTGGGGAGAAACAAATACTCCATAGCGTGGAAATTACTGCCTGCTATATAACAATTTGAGGGTATATCAGTGATATTAGCTTGCCACAAAATTGAGGGAATTGAGTTATAGTTATAAACATCAGCTTGATATTGTCTTGACAGAGGAATTTCTGCCAGGGCTGTTTGCTAGTGCCTCTTTGAAACCTATTCTTTTATGATTGAGCAGAAGGATGCAGATAATATGGGCAGGAAACACTGAAAAAGGGGTCATCTTCAATACAGAATGATTTTAAATTATAATTTTTATTATCCTCTAAATATAGGAGAAAATATGCTCCAATTGTAAAAGGATCAAGAGTAAACATAACTTCTAGACAATATATTGTGTTGATGATATGCATGTGGGGAGGGGGACCTTGGGTTTTGCAGAATATCTTTTAAAGATATCAAGACAACTGTTTAATAAAATAAAACCAAGTATTGTTAAAGAGAAATAAAGAAGGAAAACATACTGGTGTTCATTTTATTGTAATTACAAGAGGAGCAGTGGAAGAAATTTAGAGAAGAGTTCTAATATAGGCAATATATCCATAAAGAATCTCACATTGGCCACAGTCATGAAGATGTCTGGCTACCTGTGTAGTGCCCTAGAAGCATTAAAAAAAACCATGAAAGTGTATTTTATGATGGAAATTTTCACAGAATATATGTGTGAGTGTAGCAGTCTGACAGCTCTGCCAGGTACATTCCTCCATTTATTCCTGGAGGATACAGAGCACAGGACTGTCGTGATTAACATTTATAAATGTCCAGACAGGTGCAAGGGCAGGTAAGAGCAGTGAATCTGCCCAGCTACAAGTCAGGCAGAGCAAGCAGGAACTAAACACTTAATGTGGTGTAGTAAGCTGGTAAAATCAACATCGGTATTGAAGAATTAGTACTTCTGTAACACAGAACAAGAGTGACTAGAAACTATTTTTATGATGATAACATAATAAAAATGTGTATTTCCTGCATTTCAGAAGATATGAAGTTTATTAAACAGCCCTATTATTGAGACATACAGGTGCAGAACCACCCTGAGAAGTCAAAAACACTTCCATGTATGCCGGAAATGGGGATTCGGTGATTGAGTTCTCAATTCAATCATTGAAATCATATCTAGAAAACCGCTAAAGAAATATGGCCTCAGTCTTTCTTGCTGGAAAGTACCAACCATCATATATCAAAACCTGGAAAATGACATTTTTATATTAATGCAGAGAAATACTTCTCTCTTAAATCAATGACTAAACTCACATTATTTATACGTCCCACCCATAAGCAAATGAAGAATGGATTTTTTTATTGGACTCCTCCTGTACAGAAAGCAACACTGTTGTTCTTGCATAGGCTTACATTTTAATTCACCACTGTTGGTCAGAATCATTTGTATCGATAGGAGTGAGGATTTCTGTGATAATGCAAATATCACACAAAGACACACAGTCATTCAATATGACAGTACAGGGACTTGTATCCTTTTTTCCCTAATTTCTTTGAGATACTCCTATGGTTTTCTGGCATGGATGCTCATGCGTGAAGGCTTCAGCTCCCGAATTAGATGAAGTCATCTGGAATATCAAGCAAGTCCAAAACGCTGCTGGTGTTTCCCTCTGGAGTGGTAAACAAAACATGACATGAGTTATTTGTAAGGAAGGGTAACATTGTTTATAATGCTTCAGAGACAGGATGAGTGAGGGCAGCATAGGCACTAAATCATGATAAGATTAGAACCCTCTGATCCGCCTATGCAGTAATTAAGAAGAATTCTTAGGAAGTTCTTGTTCACAAAAATAAATGAAACACCCATCTACCTAAAGAAAATGAACTTATATGGCATTAGTTTGAATTGCCAGTACCTCTTCTTTCAACTTCAAAGCAATGGATGGTTTGATGCTATGCAGAGGCTACTAAGGGGCAGGAAAAAGAGCCAAACAACATGAACTGTGGAAGATCCTTTAATCTAGTGGACAGTGGAGCCTATAGGTCTATTTACTGCCAGGAGAAAGCTGGAATGGCACCAGCTTCCATTCTGTCAGGGAGGGAAAGTGCACTGCAGAAAATGAAAGAGTTTCATTAACTATTTCCCTCTCTTTCCCCCTGAGAAAAAGACCTCAAACTAGTCATTTTAAATGAGGAGGTTATTGGGAATTCAAATATTCACATGACATTTACTATGTTGAGCCTTGCTGAATGTGAAGATCTTTGAACAGAAACGCAAGTGTCTGCAACAACCTGGCGAAGAAAGGTCTGAAAAATATTCACCTAGTTCAAAGAGTTTGCTTGTGCACAGAAGGCCATCACTTCACCATGTGCCTCCACTAATAGCAGAAGGCAACACTGGAGGAAAAAGCCGCACATCTGCTCCCCGTCATCCCAGAACTGCTTGTGAAGAGGCATTTTCCAAAATCAGCATGGTTGAGTTTTCTGTAAATAAAATATCTGGAAGTTTGGGGTTTTTTGTGTTAGATGACGCAAGCTAGGTTTCCTCACACCTTCTTAAGAAACAGAAAGGAAGTCTGAGGAATGGGAAAAATAGGATCTGAAGTTGGAATTTGAACCAGCAGGGAAGAACATCTGAGTTTAATGAGGGTTTGCTTGATATCAGCAGGAGTGTTGGAAAGCCAGAGTATACAGGATTAGACCTCAAAATTAATGATGCAATGAAAAGGAAAAATGCATAATTTTAGGGAAGATCATTTTGATGATTGATTTTATAATTATTCATGGCACCTAACGTGAATTATCTGGATATTTTTCTTGATGGCATTTATTAATGCACTAAATTTTAAACTGTGCTCTAGAAGACAGTATAATACAGGCAGGAAACAGAGAGGTCAAAATCTTACAAAAGAGGCTGAGAAATAAGGATGTTTCATGCAATTAAATGGTACATACGGAATCCAGCTACTGCTATGTCACTGTTTTAAGCCTAGTCCCTTATTACAGGGCTGATGCAACAATTTATGATTGAGTTATTACATCAGATTTTTTTTTGGTAGTATAACCAATCAATGAATCCATGAAACATTAAAAAAACATCCTTTCAAAGTGCAGGTTCCAAAAGAAATTTAGTTAAAGTCAGCTTAAAATCCCTTTATGCTGTATTCATGACTGCTTTGCTTATACAGTGCTTCAGGGATCCCAAAATTGTGAAAGCATTCCTCCAGTGTGCTAGTAGTTCTGACTTGCTTCCTTCTCACACTTAGTACAGATTCCATTGATTCTGAAGGTGTATGACTTAAATTCTGATTTTATCATGATCACAGCAGGTACTGGCACCCAAACCAAAACATGAAGTAGTTTTTCCACATACAGCTGGACTTACTACTCACCACACTATAAGAGATCAAAATTATTCATAGTGTGAATGGACTTGCTGATTCTGAAGTCAGAGGGTTTGCCTGATAAGAATTTAGTGGAGGCTGTCAATTTTTTAGTGCACAGACCCTATTCTGTCTTTGCTGTAAGAGAACTACAGCAGCTTTAGGACCTAAGGAAATCAGAGTTTCCTTACATCACCAATAGTGGGAAACATGGTCTATCAGTGTAGTAGGGTAACAAAAAATGTCTTCTGCACTCTTGTGGGTATCCAGCTGCCACATTATCCCCCAATAGCATTTTATCTTCAAGATGTAGAGGATTAGGAAACCCTGAATATTGAAGATAGTACCTTTGATGTTAAGGGATTTTCATTTCCATATTGCTCTGTGGAACAATACAAAAACCTCTACATCAGGTGAATGCACACCATGATTTGTATGCTATCCCATAGAAAAAGAAGGTTAATAAGACAAATCCCACTATAGAAGTTTAGACATTCCCACAGACTAGAGCTTTGTGAACTGCAATGCAATCTCAGTAATCTTTATGATTTTATGGAGCTTCCAAATATGCAATGTTTTCAGTAGTAAAATGGGCAATTTTCTTCAACATATTCCTGATGTTAAACACAGCACTGTTCCATGACAGCAGCACTGGCAGGACAGCTTTTGCAGGACCAGTTTGATTTGCCTCAGCTCGGTTTTCAGAAAAGCCTGTTTCTGCTGCAGCCAGGTGCTTGATAACTTTTTTTTCAGTATCTGACTGGCTGAGTTCAGAAGAATTAACTTGTTCTTGCTCTTCCCTTTGTGAAAGGGTGTGAGGAGTAAAGTCCTGAAAACCTGTCAAAGAGTTTAAATCCCCTGGAAAAAACCACAGAAAAACTGGGATTTCTTCTTTACAATAGCAGATAGCTAATCTCTTCTACTAAATAACAATAACTAGTGTGTAGTTTGGGTAGGCATTTGTACTATTATTGGGGAAAAGAAGCGTCTTGGAAATCTACATAGCTGCAGAGTAATAAGCCAACAATCCAAATTCAAGCTAAAGCACATTTTGCAGCGTGACCCAGCTGCTTTACATGCACCAATCTTCCTATAAAAATTGAGTAACAGCCTGTAATTTTTCCATTGGCTCAGTGCTTCAGCTGTGTATGATACAAGTTCTGCTGCATGAGCCGGTACTAAACATGTTTCCCTTTGAAACTCCTGTGGAAGAGTGTGAGGGAGGAGGGAACTATTTCTACTTACAAACCCACAGTTTACTCAGCTGCCCTTTCCTTACTCTCCAGTCTGATCCAGCACACAAAGCAGCCAGTGCTATCCAGGGCCAGATCTTACTGTTTTTCCTAGGGTTTACAGGGAAGCACACAGGGGAGGGCACTGTCTCTTGCTAGCAGCAAAGGGTTCCTGGTGCAGCTGCACACACTCAGCTCTGTGGGGAGGTCGGAGGAGGTCTGAGAATGATCTCAGAGTGGTATCGTTGGAAAGCCTCATGCTATGTGATACACACATGCTGTGTGTATGCCAGCAGAGATGCGTCATAGCAAGGCAAAGATGGGAGCACCCTATTTTCTCTGGCTATGGATCCACTGGCTGCAGCAAGAACACCTGTGCAGCGACTGAGGCAGCAAGTCTGGCTCATGCTCTGGTGTCTGCTCCCACCTGAGCATTCTCACCTTTCCTGCTGCAGAGAAAGCTGTACTCACACACAGGGGACGGATAAAACGCCCTCCAAAATACCCCTCCAGTCATCACCACTTAGGGAGGATTGTGTAGAAAGTTCTCAGGCTTTCGAATCTGTGTTTAGTTACAACCTGCCTGTCATTTCAAGAGGCCCTGGGCAGGCAGTCTCCAGCCAGTGTAATGGCTGCCCAGTGATCCAAGCGAGATCATCAGCACTAAATGTACATGATTTCAAGTCTCCTGAGCTACATTTCTTCAAGTGTGTGTCATTACTCTTCCTTCTGCCCACACTAAAAAGGAAGAGTGGTTTAAAGACTCTCACTTCGGCTGTTTATTAGCTGAGTTAACACAAACATTCCATTTTGAGTGCTTGAGCAAAGTTTATGGTTTCTCTTCCAGGGTGGCTGACCTGAAACCTCTCTAACAACACTCTTGAGGATGAGCATAGAAATGTTCTTAATAAAATCGATTTCAGATAGCTATTAACAATCACAATCTGTATGGCAATAGAAACCAAGATACAAACCTCGTTATAATACTTTCTAGGCTGCTGTGTGTGTAATGCAATACAGTATAGCTGTCTTAGAATTGAAATTTCTTTTGACAGTAGTATTACAATAGGATATAGTATACAAGGAGGTATTAATCTTGGCACCACTCACACCCTCTTCTGACCTAAAAATTAGAGCTCAAATTCAGGTCTGTGTTTTACTTGTCACAAGGTAGAGCAATGTTACCTTGTTTGTAGAACAAATGATTGAGTTCACAGTTGTTCTGCACTCGATGGATGCTCTTGCTTGTAAGAGAGATTCTAAAATCATGGTTCTTCAGAATCTAAACTTATATTCCAGTTAGTAAGACCATAAACAAAACTTTAAAAATTTGTGGTCCCTCTTTTCTCATATCAGTTAAAGGCAGACAAGTCTAATCCAGTGGCCAGGATGGTCTAATAAATGTTTAAAGTGTTGGTTATATGCATTCAGCATGAACCCATACAATGTTTCAAGCAGAAAATGACAGTCAATTTTTCAATGCAAAGAAGTCATCAAGATGTTACAACTCCTTTCTTTTTTTTTGTTAGGTTTTATAAAGCATTCTCTAAAGAAGTGCTTTCTTCCCACAAGAAAATTCTACAACTTGTCCTTAGCTTGTTTCTTTTTATATATTTCATGTATCCTAGATTAAGTGAAACAGCAGTCTGCATGCCAAATTTGAAGTAATGTGCAACCCCAATATGCTGTGATTGAAAATTATAGAGCTGATGTCCTAAACTAGATTTTAATAGATATTGTGATGAGAAGTCTTATTGTGTTACCAGCTTTGAATTAATTTTCATTATCTCTCTCTCCTTTAATTAATAATTTTTTCTCCTTCCTTTCTTGCACTGAGAGTCCAGTAAGACCTAATGGGCACCAAGGAAGTGGGGAGAGCGGAGAATAAGTGGAATATAGGATTGTAGAAGCAACAATTTTCTCAAATAACTGAGGCCGTATGAAGGAAGAAATGAATCTTTTAAATTAATTAGACACATTAAGAAAAAAGATTAAAAGGAATGGAGAGTCAGTGGCCTTTTGCGATCAGCCTAAATTATGAATCTTCCAAATTATACCTAGCATTATTCAATCCCTTCAAAATGAAACATATTTTCACATTTTAAACAGACTTCCAGAATGTGGGGCAGAGATCATGTTTTTAAAATTTAGTGGTCATTGCTTCAGAAAAATTGGTGAAAGGAATGAAAGGAAAACATAACACTTGTCTCATACATGTCTTAGAGGGTAATGGAGATCAGTCCATGGATTGTGTCAATCGCTTTATGACTGAAATATATTGAGGCTCACCCAAATTTCATGAAACAAACCCACTGCAGTTTTAGCTGGTACAAGGTCCCCTGCTTATCCAGAATCAGTGATAAGTCTTAGGCCACATTGACCAAGACACTTTCCATGTGCTTAGGAGTATTTTAGCTCTGGTTCAATACATTTGCCTTGATCCAGATCCAAGCCTCAGTGTCACGGAGGAGAACAAAGCCCACAAATTGAGTAGTGATGGTGATTGGAGATACCTTTTTATCTCTACTGACAAATGGTTAAGCCTTGAAGTATGAGATTTAATTATTTTCATTGTCTTCAGTTATCTACGGTATTAGAGTGTGTTTTGAATCTGAAAAAGAGAGGGTGAACGGGGTACTCTGCAATCTCGTGCTCCAGTCTCCCAGTCAGATGTCTCTTCATCATAACTGCATTATTAAGTATTTAAATTTCAGTTAACTCATTTCAATTTTTCAATTTTTTTCATATGGAAAAACTTATTTATGCAATTAGAAAGATTAATATTTTGTAGAAAGAAACCGGAAATCTAATAATCTAAGTGTTGCACAGATGTTGAGGAATTCTGATGAAATAAGAAGACATTCATCCGGGTTACTGTAAAGATAAGTAAGAAGAACAATACTCAATTCATAATGCCTTGGCAAGAGTTGAAGCAATGGCACAACTCATCGCTGCAGTGGAGCTGAGATTTCAGAGCCAGTATCAGTTGGAATTCAAGCAGCAGCAAAAAAGATTGAGTCACTGAGATAGAGAACAGCATAATAATATATGCCTAATAGGAAACCAGAAATAACAGTTTGACACTGGCCTAATTAATATCAAGTGTACAATTCTCTCTGTCTTTTCCAAGTTTAAAACAGTATAAGCCAAAACGGCACTTCTGACAAAAATTATTTGATCCCAACACAAATTCTATGAGCTCTGGATAATTCAAAGCCAGAACTGCATTCTGTGACTTTGAATGGGATGTTTACACTTAGAAGTGCTGGGTCATTTGGTAGGAGATCTAGCTACATAGTCAGAAGAAGCCTAGCCTCCCACTGTTTTGATCTCAGGCTGCTACCTTTATACAGTTGTCTCGGATATGAGAAACCATTTTCAGGTTCTCTAAGGATATTTCAAATGCTTCAATTTCATATATATTGCCATATATTCACTGAAAATAAAAACTCCCATCTCTCTCATAAAACCTGAGCAATTACCTTTCTCTGGCTTAGGATTTGGGGCAGCAGCTTCTGGAATACAGCAGCATTCCAGTGTGTGTAAGCAGAGGGAGATGCAAAATCTGTCCATGTGATTCCGTGGTGATTTGTTTTCATAGAATCACAGAATTTCTAAGGTTGAAAAAGACCTTTAGATCATCAACTGTCAACCCAGCTCCACCACCACGTTCAACATTAAACCATGTCCTCAAGTGCCACATCCACACGGTTTTTGAACACTTTCAAGGATGTGACTCCACCATTTCCCTGAGCAGTATGTGTTTCTATGTGTGGTTCTGGCACAGAGAAGAAATGGCCTTCCTCAAGGCCTTTGTACCCAGACAAATCTCTCCCAAATAGCAAAACTGATAAACTTAGCCCTGTTCAGCTAAATTACCGCACTAGGTAATGAAAAATTAAAGATGGAAATAATGGTCAAAAAAGGTTTGTTTCAGTCTCCTTGGTAGAAGAAAGGTGGCCTGATACAGGCCTTGGTTAGTGCACTATCTTTTGATGATCAACCTTCATAGCAATGTAAATAGATATATGATGATGATTAAAACAGTAAGAAAACAGAGAGGGATTTCTTTCTTCCTCAGCCAAACCAGAAGTAAGTTTAGTAAGAATTTCAAGAAAGCATTCAAAATCAGCAGAAAATAGTGTTGAATTAGAATGTAATGGAAAGGGCTTTTCTTGTCACATGTATGGAACAAGCAGTCTTGGGACTTTGATGTTATTCACCTAAATAAATTACGACTTAGTCTAATTTACAAAGTTGACTTACAAGATAAAAATGAAATATGGGATGGAAAATACCTATGTTTTTCTTGTTCTACAGAAGCTGAAATACTGTGATGGATGAACATATCTGTATTATAAGACCAAGACAAGGATGTCATGAAGAAGAGATTTGGTTTTCATTTGACTCAACACGAATTTTTTCTAGTTAAAAAGTTATCTGATTGTGTCAAATGCCTCCCCAATAAGGAAAGTAATAAATACACATTTATAAACCATGGCATTTCAGATGCTGAAATCCAGTGAACAGCCCCAGGGAGTTGGAGTTGTTCAGACTGGAGAGGAGAAGGCTCTGTGGAAACCTTAGTGCAGCCTTTGAATATAAAAGCCAGAGGGAGAGTTTTTACTAAATCCTGTAGTGACAGTACAAGAGACAACAGTTGTAAACTGAAAGAGGGTAGATTTAGATTGGACATAAGAATGTTCTTTTTCATTGTAAGAGTGGTGAGAGAGAAGCTATGGATGCCCCAACCGTGGGAGTGTTCAAGGCCAGGTTGGATGAAGCACTGAGTAACCTGGTCTAGTGGGAAGTGTCTCTGCCCATGGCAACAGGACCAGATTAGTCAATATTTAAAGATCCCCTCCAACCAAAACTGTTCTATATAATTCTATTTTCCTGTGTTTTGAGCTATCACCAAAGATGTTAAGTGGTGCTCAAAAGACCATACTTTCGAAAAGAAGGTTCAATGTATGGGTATTTACGTATATAATATATATACACTATATATAAAAACTAGCACAAATAGGTAAAATCATAAATACTGAACTGAATATAGTCTCAAAATAGTACAAAACACTTCAGTAAACACTTGGGAACTTCAGTAATCCCTTTTCTGAGAGCAGCACACAGACTGGCTGAACAGACCGAATGCTGGATCAACTCCTTCCCATTACTCACATCCTGGCCAATGGATAAAAACCAGCATCATGAATGTTTCAACCTAGCTAACTATGTCACATGTTGGCTGATTGGTCAAAGCTTATCTAATCTCTTGGGATTGCAAAACTGGGGAATGAAATCCCATGGCATGTTTTCTTGTGGGATTTCCAGTGTTTCCTAAAATTGAGGCTGAAAATAATAGGCAACTGTTTTGCTGGTGGTTTTTATTCTTGCAATTTACTGTTATGATTTAATGTCTCTACCGCCAATGCCAAAAATTTTACAATGTGCAGAAAACAGAAGATAAGACCAACTTTTGTCAGTTTGTGATGTGCATTTGTGCCTCAGAAGCAGCTCCATTTGCTGTTTCTACTTGGAGTGTTCTGTGGGAAGTTGTACAGGAGGCAAGCACCAAGACACTGAAAGCAGAGCCATGTCTTGTCACACCAAGCTGAGTAGTGGAGATAGATGGTCACAGCACAGGGAAACAACGGTGGGTGTATCCCTGGATAGAACAGTTTCATTAGTGTGTGAGTTGTTTGAGGCAAGCTTTGCAAAGCAGGGTCTATTGATATCTATCAAAACAAGTAAGTGAGCACACACTCCAACCAAGTTGAAAGGCTTTAGGCTTCAAGGGACACTGAATGTTGACTTCTGAGTAACAAAGAGAAATGTTTGAGAGAAAGCCCTACAGTAGAGTACAAAACAGAACAAACGATGAAAACAAACTGGTTTCCTTCTATGGGAGAGATGATTTAACTACAGATGCAGTGTGTTATCCTAGGACTAGCCCTGGCTGTGTGAAACCACAAGCACTTCTAAATTACAAGTTGTCCTATTCATGACTGCTCCCTGCCCTTGCGTTTTCCTTGTCCACACCCCAGAGCCAGGGAGACAGTAAGTGAAAACAGAACATCTCCACTGTCAGCCTGGCAGGACAGCTGTAAAAAATAAGGGGATTCTTGCACTTTTGTATGAGCGCAAAAACAATGGAGTGTTTAATCTTTTAAATACTTTATTAAGCTAGATGAGATTCTGTTAATAAAGGAAGCCTCTCTCTTTCTCTCTCTCTCTCTCTCTCTCTCTCTCTCTCTCTCTCTCTCTCTCTCCCCCTTCCCTAACAGTTCTGCAGGAAAAAATGGAAGCAAAGCACCACTGTGCACTCTCTACAGTGCATAGGAAGTATGAGGGGATGTCTGCGCTGCTTTGATGTCTCCTTTATACAAACAGTCATGTTAATAAAGAATGTGTCCTCTTTTAACTACCCTGAAGCTGATTTCTCATCTGGGAGGTTATGAATTATTTTTAGAGGTTAATTGTTATGCAAATCTGCTCATCATGGGGTTCCAGCACCCAGAGAAACGAGAAAGCATTCCCTTCCTCAGTGACACAGGCTGATAGAGGACACCTTTTCATTTTTAAAACCACTTGGAAAAGATTATGTGCCATATGTTTTCTCAAATGTATCACACACTAGATGCAAGAAACCTGTATTAACATGGTGTTAAGGTTGCACAATTACAACATAATTGTATATTAATGTGACTGGGTTTTGTATCCGTATATTTCACAGTAAGCATTTAAAAAAATAGTGCCCAATCCTGTAAATTCTCCTCAGAAGAACAGCTACCACATGGGCAAGTATCCCCCCTGACATCTGCACTAGGCCTTGCAGAATCAAATCACAATCAATATATACATTTTAAGTGTATGTTTGAAAAGAGCAATGGGGATAGCAAACTCTGTAGGTCAGATAATGAAGATTACTACATTTTGCAATGAGGGTTTTTTTTTTTTTACCTAAGATAAAACAGAAAAAAACCCCATTAATTTCTCATTTTGTATACTGTATAATTCAATTCACATTGCTACCTTCACTTAGCAGGTGAGTTAGTGGCAAAAACTCCTTTGGTGTGAATCTGTGTGATAACTGTGTACATAACTACTGGTGTGGATGGAGAAAGAGTTCCCACAAAACAGGCTAAAGGCTAGGAAAAAACTTGTGCTGAGAGGTAGAATGTGAAAGTCTCACAAAACTGGAACTCCAAATACTGATGGTCCTGGTGAATCCACAAGCACTGATGAACTCAAGACACCAAGAGCCTCCACAACTGCCCAGGCCCAGCAGCACCCACTGGCATCAGCAATGGGCTGTATAGCTCATTCCCATTTCTATTCACAATAACAAGTTTTGTGCTGGAACAGGCTGCCCAGAGAGGCTGTGATGTCCCATCCCTTGCAGTGTTCAGGGCCACTGTGTGTGGGGTTTTGAGCAACCTGGTCTAGTGAAGGGTGTCCTTGGCTATGTCAAGGGGGTTGGAAATAGATTACATGGTCCCTTCCAACCCTAACCATGATTCTATGATTCTATGAATTTGAACAGTAAAAGATGTTATAATAAATATTTCCTGGAATCTGTAGTGTCCTATCTTGGCCTCCTAGCAGGACATTTTTCTGCACTACCCTTTGAGGAAAAAAAGTTGTCCTGAGATAGACACATAAGCCTGATAATTGTCTTGGCAGTTCTTCATAGAGGTTTCCAGGGGTGCAGAATGTTTGCACCATTCAGGAACTCCAGGGATTCTAAGCAGTCACGGTCCTGAGATCTCGGTACAGAACTGTGAAATGGAAACTTACAGAATCTTTGCAATGGGGAAAACTAAGAGTGTATAAGGCCTGTAATTTTTGCTAGGACTTGTATGAGGAAAGTCTCTTTTCCATCAGATAGGCAACAAGATGAAGAATAGGACAAGAATAACTGAGATTAAGGAAAATCACATTACAGCAATTATCAGTGCTGCTCTATGCTACTTTTTTCTTCTAACATTTATAATAGACCAATAGTTCCTTTTAAGAGTAGGAATAATGACTCTGGCTCTAGAATTTCTGAATTTTGATCAATAACTATATGAATTGGAAGTCAATACTCTGTCAAGTTTGAAGAGAGGCCTGAGAATTGTATTTCTTTAAATATAAGGAAGTGTAGCTAGGTTAAGAACACAGGTCAAAAGACTTTGGACATAGTTATATAGAAACAGGAGGGAATTTTGAGGCAGATGTGTGCTACTAAGGTACATAGTGCTGATTTACTGAAGTACCTCGGATATATGAAGAATACATTTCACCAAATAAACCACACCATTTAAAGTGGTGAAAGGTAACGATTTTTTCTTCAGCATCAGATTATTATAGCTTTTTTCCCCAAAAATTTTCATCAGCAAAAAAGATGAAATCCTCCATAAATTTCAAGTAACAATAAATATAGCTTTTGGCAAAAACACACTGCATTCAAATTTTAATGATGGTGCTATGTTTTTTTCCAAAAGTATCTGAAAAATGCTTTTAGTACTCAATTTATTCCCCCACCATCCTTTTCCAAAATCTAGTGTCTTGTAGGCAATAAATATCTTTGTTGTGTCAGTGCTCTGGGAAGTCCTGCAATTTAAAGACTTCTTTTAGCAGACCAAAAGTCCTAGTTCCTGGACACCTTGAAGACTTCTTCTTTGAATACCCTCCCTGCCAGTCAGAGCAGGTGTTGGAGTCAGGCAACAAATTCCTCTTAAAAAATGGACACTATAATATTTGGTAGGGTCCAAATCAAGTTTGGTAGTTTCCCAAAAAGGGAGGTATTTAAAAATGCCCAAATAGCAGTTTTTCGAAATGTGGTCCATAATTAATACTTTTAAAGTCTATATTTTAAACCTGCAATTTATGTAACAGTGGATTCTGACAGCTACCTCTTTTTGAACTTGAAAATAATGAGTCCTTCAGTATTCAGTATTAAAGTATTAAGTTGAATAATTTTCATTTAAAAGAAATTTACTTATTATTTTATTAAGCATGCAAATTGATATTTAAATGGTGTTTGGGAGCAGTAGGGAGCAGAGAAAACAAATAGTCCCTGACTTTTCCAATTACTTTGAAAAGAATTAGGTGTCTGCTGAATAATGTTACACTTTGAGCCACTGAAGTAAAGATGTATTTTTAATATTATGGGCTCATCCTGAGAACAACATGAATTTGAATGAGAAGAATAACAGAATGGGTCATCTGGTCCAACCTCCCTAGTCAAGCAGGGTTATCCTACAGCACAGGATTGCATCCAGACATTAATTAATTAAGAAATTACAAATTAGGCAGTACTCTGGAGGTATTTAGAGATTAATAGTCCTTAGAAACAGAGTCTTAGTCTATAAAGAGAAGTAAGAAAAGTACTTGACATTAACATCTGGATCTTGTTTCACAAATTCCTCAGGAGGAAAATGTCAACAAAAGCAATAATAACTGCATAGCAGAAGTGGTCAACAGGAGGAGTTTGAATGGGCTAGTTTCAGTATATTTGTATAAAATCTCACTAAAATGAATGGAGAGATATAAATATATATAGAGAGAGATATAAATCTGAGAGAGAGGAGTTGAACAATGTCCTCTGTAAAAATGAATGCAATACATTCACAGAGTTCTTTGGTATCTTGAACCCAAGTGAAAGTCTGGACTCCCTACAAATTTGCCTGAGTTCCATACAGCCACAGGAAAAATCCCTACACATCCCTATACTCAGGGACTCCAGACTCATGCAGAAAGCTGTTTCTGCTAAAGCTGCAGCTGCCTGAAGTTATCAGGGCAGGCAATTAATTCCTTTTTGTGCATTCTGCTAATAATTTCAACACTCCGTATTTCTCCTGTCTATGAAGCACTAACTTTGCACTACAGTGGATGAGTTTTTTTGTTAAATAAATCATGAAATTCTCTCAAAAAATCTCATAATAGTGGTCACTTGGTTTCTCACATGCATAAGGATGTTGCATTATGCTGTGACACAGCTTTAGTCAGCAATTGTGTTGCAACTCCACTCTCACATGACAAAAAGAAAAATGGCTACTTGTGTAGTGTTTTCCACATCATCTCTTTAATTTTGGAAATTGCACAAAGCCACGTTCATGTCCTTCCCTGTTTAGAATTGCCTGAGTTAATCTTCAGTCTTATTGCAAAACTCTTGCATTTTCACCAGAGTTTTTGTTGTTTTATAAGAGATAGGAGCAATTTTAAGCTCAGGTAGATTTTTGAGTGAGATAAGAGCATTCCAGTTATTGCCTGGGTCTCCTTTCCTTTCTGGGCATTGCAGAAATATTGGAATTGCAATGAGAGCATTTTGACATCATTGGTATTTTAGATTAAGCCAAGAATATCTTCAGCAAGTGACTGACCTTTTAACTTCCAATAGATTGAGGTAAATAATTAAAAAACTGAGTTCAGAGTTTGGAGACTTATCTCCAATAGGAGATTCAGCTAATGTAGGAATATTAAATACAGATTTCCTGAATTTGTGCATGTTAAGCATCAATTTGGACAATGCATGGTGCAATTTTAGACCAAATGCAATGTGTACAACCCTAAAAATGAAGTGGATGAAGAAACATTACTAAATAGCAAAAAATTTTAAAAATATATTAAAGATATTTGGATGGCTTGCATCCATCAGAAATCAGTTTTCCTAGAGGCAAAATCTTTTGGTCAGGTGATTTCTTTATTGGAACAATTTCTATGACTTCTTGCTCCACATTCTATTATTCAGCCAGTAAAGTTGACAAGTAAAAATATTTCCCTTCATTGCCAATTTAGCACTTTTCTCTAGCATTCTGCATGCCAAATAGAATTGTACCTTTTTCTTGTAAAACTACTTTCAATTTTACAAGTTAAAGGGGAAAGAATGAAGGAAACACAGCTTGTTTTAATAAAAATATTAACTCATGGATTTTCAGAACAAAGTTGAAAGAGAAATTTTCTCTGATCTTTCTTTCCCTCCTATTATTTTAAAAATACGGTTTCTCATTGAAATCCAAATGGTATCTTTGTGCATGTCACAGAAGACATGCTTTTCTTTTGTAGAACATCCCAACTGTGTAATTCATTCCTGTCAGAGCTCTACTGGCAAGAGGAAGGTGAATATTGGTTAAAAGAAGAGGGCTTAGATCCAGCAGAGCACTTAAGCAAGAGCTTAACTTGTCAGTACTGCTAATTACATGTTTAAAGTTAAGTACATGCTTAAGTGCTATCTTGGTTTGGTGCCTACCTCCACAGCTTTTGATCAGGAATGATTATTGCAAATTGGTAGTGCCCTGATTTCACAAAATTCGTAATTTTCATCTGGACTCCATTTGCCAAACACTGCTTTCGCAAAACCCATCCACATGCTCAGCAGAGGAGCCAGAGGAGGAACAGCCCTCACACTCATTCTTTCAGCTCCACCTGTAACAGCAAACAGAGGATATGGGCTAAGACTTTTCTCTGGATTTAGGCATTTACATCTGCCTAGATGTCCTGGCCTCACCTCATGGACAATGGAGAGAATTAGGCACACATAGAGACCATCTCAGAGTACTTCAAAGCATCAAATTGATGCCTGCTTCTCTCCATTGACTGTAGAGCAAGATGAGAGAATTGAAAGTGAGCATCTTGGTTGCAGACAGAGTATAAGGGCAGCTGAGATTCATCCTTTACCACTCTACTCAGTGTCTGAACCACTGTTCTGGGGCTTTACATACATAATATACTAAAGAAGAAAAACTCAAAAGGTTAAATTCACATTTTATTGAACATTTAAAAAACTGTTAGGTGTGGTTCAAGAAACTCATAACATTTCCATTTGTGTTTTTCCCTGGCAGTGGTAAATAGTTTTAATTCACACAAAATTCATGTTACCACTAATCTGCAGACTATCACAGTTATTCTCAGAGTGCATCTAAATACTTTGTAAAAAATAAGAGCCATGGTCCCATCTGGTACACATTAGGAATCCATAGTCAGTTTCCCCATGGCAAGTCTTCAGAACAATAATCACAATTTTCCCAACCATAGCTATGCACCTGAGGGTTGTTAGATCAGCACTTTCAACATGAAATAGCTGTGTGAGATCAGCAAGAGGCTGCTCTGGGTTCTCTGATCCTCTGCCAAGGACTTGGAAAAAAATGAAAAAGGGCAGAAATCAGTGAAGAGATGAAGCATTTTTAATTCTTAAGATTGTTTCCTACTTCACCAACAGGTACATATTTGCTTTGTAAAATTTTCAGTGGAAAAAAAATGCAGCCCCTGTCCCTCCTTCCCCATTGTCCAATTGGTTTACCAGCTTAAATGTGTTGCATTGTGAACTACTTTGTATATTTAGTAAAACTTGCATTAATATCACAAATAAACTTTGGGGAAAGAGGAACACCTCTTTTGTTCATTTAAAAGTTCTTGTTTTCTCCACTTTTGTTTTTTATTGTAAGACATTACAGAAGGCCATTGAGCATAAAGTTGACAGAGTGGTTACACCTGATATTAAATATAAGGCAGAGTGCCATTAAGAAAATGCAAGAAAGAGTTTTCTGGAGACTGCAAAGGAATCTGGTGCTGAGGTTCCTTGAGCAATGGGACATGTAGGCCATAATGGGGAAAGTGTAGTGTGGCAATACGCACATAATCAGAGTTTCCATGTTACCGACCTGGAACCTTGCCATTTTGCAGTGTTATTTAGAGAATGTCATTGTATTTGTCCTATCATCATTCTAGTTATAATCACCAAAAAGGCTGGAAAAGATGTTAAGAGCTCACCCTGAGAGCCCTGGCCCTTGCCCAGCTGAGCCTCTACAACATGCCCTGGCACTCACCCCTGCCCAGGCTGCACTGCCACATCCCTGCCTGCCCTGTCCTGGTGACAGCCCAGCTGTGACCTGTCTCCTTCCTTGTGCATGTCCTTCTTTTTCCATTCCCTTTTCTCTGCTCCTTTCTTCCATTTCTTTCTAACCCCTGCTTTGGGGCCTGATTGCAAGAGTCTCTTTGGAGGCACTCCGAAAAGCCAGAGGAATCCAGGAAAGCTGGGCATTCCTCTAGGAGGAAATTTAAAGGCACAGGAGCAGGCTGTCTCCATGTGCCTAAGGATGAGCTGGCAGGGAAGAACACCCTATAAAGTGTGTGTGTCAAAGAAGGCAGCTGAAGTAAGAAAGCTTCTACTGTGTAGTATTATACAATCTTAATGGATAATTAAAGGGTCTTTTTCTTCAGTGGTACCTTTGCCTCACATAAGATATGATTGTCTAAAGTTAAGATTGTGCCAACATTTGTATCAAGGACATTTTGTTCCATGTAATAATAGAAACATTCAATGGTCTGTGTTGGAAGGAACCTTACAGATCATATAGTTCCACTGCCCTGCCCCACAATGGGCAGGAACACCTTTCACTAGACCAGGCTGCTCAACACCCCGTTCAACCTGGCCTTGAATCCCTTCCAGGAATGGGGCAGGATATACTGGAAGAGTCTCAATAAAGTTTTTTTTAAAAATTATTATCTCAAACTCTGTTAGAATGAAGTTTCTGCTTTGAATGATAAGGGTCAAAGATTATGGCCATGCCAGCACAGATGCGCAAAATCATCAGGATGAGAAACTTCCCCATAATGGTGTGGCAATTTTTTAAGCTGTGTCCAGTAGTAAGTACTGCAGTTAAGTACAAGTGACCTTTACCAGCAAAGCCATTTGCTTTTCCAGCTGTGTGGTAAAAAAGCAAACTAAGGTGAAATTTTGTCCAAGCTACTTGGTGTACTGAAGTAGAACTGAAATGGAAATGCAACAATGGTAAGAGGAGCATGGTGGGTGATATTGTTAGAGGTTATGGGGAGCTGTGAGATACTAATCTTGGCAAGAATGTTGATATTAAGAAACCCTCTTTCAATAATTTGAGGTTCAGTACTGCTGAATAGCAAAGCTGATCAGTCCTACTCTTCATAGCGGTGATATTTCTCTCTGCTAATGGATAAAGGATCATATGTAAATCCTGGATTAAATTCCTTAAAACAATGTATAGGACAGAAGAACTGACTAAGACCTGCGCTACTTTGCAATTTAAATGCCATTATTAAAAATTAAAAAAACAAAAAGAGACAGAGAGAGAGGGAGAGAGAGAGAGGAGAGGAAACAGAAGTCTTACCAGACTTCTGCTTTATTTTTACACTAAAATTGCTCATAAGTATGAAAGGCATTGTTTGAAGAGCTTTTCTCAAGATAGGCAGAAAAACACCAAGAAAGCTCAAAGAAATCATCAGATATCACGGCAGATTGACAGAGAAAATGCAGAGTGAAAAGCAAAAAACAATAGTTTTCAGTTGTGTGTTTTGCCAAAATAGGTTTGAAATTGGGATTGAAGAATTAATTTATTATTTAATTCCTCTTGTAGTCAAGGAAACAAGACTGTGTATATATCCCTTATAGATTTATAGTTTCATCATGGAAATCTTAACCCCATAATCAATCTTTCTTTTATGGAAATGAGTTTTACAAGGCTTCAAGTTTTGGCCAGCTGCCCAGACCTTAAATTTCTTATACCATGGGGCTTGTAGTATAAAGCCCCCTGCTTGTTTCCAGGCAAGCCAATGACTCACAGCCCTGCTGGCTGAAGCAGAATGTCTGAGGATCTGAAGTTGCAAGGGTTAAGATTTGTCCAGCCTAAAGGGAGTCAGGCAGAACCTATTAGCAATAAATAGGAGCACATAGGCTTATTCAACAGTTAGTTGACTTCAAATGCTTCCTCATCAGCTGGACATTCCTGTGACAGCTCAGGGATCCCACCACCTGTGACAAACATGGGGCAACATGGGAATACATCATCATGCAATTCTCCTTTCAGGTGTCGTTACAGTATGATAAGTCCCCTGTTTATGTTGACAACTCCCAGTACATGGAGAGAACCAGGAAGAGTTGTTAGCTCTTTATGATCTTGCCCTGGGTGGGATTCCCAAGGTAAAGGCTCCCTGCAATCTCCCTTTTATTTCCCAGCAGAAGGCATCTGAGAGCAATGTTTCATTGTCTGCCTCAAACAGAGCTTTAAATTTAATGGGCCCTTTTTGTTAACATGTGTAAATGTAAAAAGAACAAATGCCAGGGTTTATTTTCATATAAATATGGGATCTGTCCATAGTGAAAGAGAGAGGGAGAAACAGAAGAAAAGAATAAAGGAAAGAAAACAGGTCCTGACACCAAGGACCTGACTCCAGTCCCTACAAAACTTAGGGACAGGTATAATTCACTTTACTCATATGAGGAAGCACCCACACTCACTTCCCCACTCTCAGAGACTTCTACCTTCAGTCTGTTGTCCTTTCTGTAAATTTCTTTAAATTGCAAATGGGTCATCTTCCAGATGCTGGGAGACCCCCTTGTCAGAGGTACTGATGGGGACAGAGCCTCTATTTGAAGGAACAAATTATTACTAAATTAGCAAATGACTTGATATATTTGACTCTGTTTGTGGTAGAAATCCTGTTTTACTGGCAACTATTTTTAAGAAAACTTCTATCAAAATATGCATGCTTGTTCACTTGATGGTCAAGTATTTCATTTTCTGTCAAATGTAAGACTTTAAATTTATGAATATCATGATCTCTGTGTGTGTGTGTTTCTTTGGGAATTTGGACCTTAGCCTGCACACTGGGTACCCTTGACCTCGGAGATCCTCAGTATGTAGGTGCAATTGAACTAATTTCCCCAAATCAGTTTCATTCTTTCTCTCTTTCTCTCTCCCTTTGTGTACATATGGCCCTTAGTCACATGCAGAAGTCCTACATGTAGCAGGGAGTGCACATCTTTGCTTAGAAAGGACCAGAAATTAGCTGGTCCTGTTAAAGATTGTGGGATTTTTCACATCTGTCCTTTGGAAGTTCTGCTTTAGTCCTTAGGGTGAGTCAGTAGGCACTAAAATTAAAAAACAGATGTCAAATAGCATGAAAATAGCATCTAAATATTCTGGGAAGTGTTTTATTAGTATGTAATTAATCACAGGTTGTGCTCCATAGGTGAGCTTTTACTCTCAAGACAAATCCACAAACTAAGTGCAAACTCGACCTCTGCTTGCCAGCTTTAAGAACTGATAAGCACATATATTTTCCTGCTCCCTAATCCTCCCTTGCAGCTTTTATTTTAAGTGATGACCACAAAAACTGCTACAGTAGATTTAATGAAGAAAAGTACAAAGCTTGTATGACAGAAAACTGCAAAGTTGATTAAGAAAATATGATCCTAGCAATTGCAAATCCTATAATCTCCTAAATTAGCTTAGATGAATTGACTGGTGTAGAAATGAAAATACATTTCTTGTCACTGCTACAACTTAGATTCTGATGCTGAGTATCAGCCTGTTTTCCTTGATTTGGCATTCTAAAAGCCAATGTTACTTGAATATTTAAGGTAGATATGCTATATCTTCATACTGACACTACATTCTTGGTACAGCAGGAATAAACTTTTGAGGTGACTTAGAATGGGAAACATCTCATTTATCTGATGCAGACAACAACTATATTTCTCATTTTCAAGTGGAACAAATGACCTATGGTGTGAAAACCAACTGCAGTTAATTTGCTGTCATGCATTCTTTCTGTTCAGGTGTGAAACATTTTTGCCATATACAGATACAGTCCTGCTTTCTGCTCTAAGTGTATAATTTTCTTTGCAAAACATTTTGTTTATGTTGGTGGCCCACAGAATGGCTGATTGAGAAAAAACTCAAAACTCAGTGCTGGTGCTGGTTGGTTTTGGTAACCAATCATTTCCCTTTGGAAAGGTTTTTTTTTGAATATGCAAAACTACATGGGAAGCCTAAAGAGTAGGTGATTCTCTGAACACTGGCTCATGTCATCACATAAGAAAAAAGCACGGAAAGCTGCTTGGGAATGTGAACCCTTTACAAGAAAAGCTTTGCACAGGAAGATGCTGATAAGATAGCAAGGATGTAGAGACCTGTAAGTATTGGTAACCTGACCATGCTGAGAAAGGAAGAGAGAATGGGTTTGGGATGAAGTGTCACCTGAAGCAGGCTTGGAAGTGGGTGTGAAGAAATTACCTCCTGCTGCATGCAGATTATTGTTGGAGACACTGCCTTGAGCTTTTAAAATAGTTGTGCCAGATCTGGTTACGTTACCACATTGCCAACATTATGATTGAATGATATTGCACAGCACACCTGCTTGGGGCATGTCTGCCTGAGGTAGAAGACAGAGCCAGAGCAAAGCTGGACATTGAACATGCTGCATCTTCAAATTGTTCCTTTTTGACTGTAAGGAATGTGCTAGTTTTGGGTAGAAGGGCATTTGCCCAAAACAAAGGATCAATGAACCCAGGCTTTCAAATGAAAGTGTGTGCCCTGTGTACGTTCCCCAGCCCAGCTGTTATCTGGATGCATTATAACAACCTCCCCACTGTTATCTATCCAGCACCAATGACATGGTCTTCAATGCTACAAATTATGCCTGAGTTATAGGAATGTTTTACAGGTTTCTAAAGAGTCTTTTAAGGTTTTGTCCAAGACGAAGCATCTCTTTTTCAGGGATTAGTCTGTCCCTAATTCTGAGGAAGCACCACCTGGTGCAGTTCTTTGGTTCTGTGGAGTCAGCTGGACATCAGGAAGAACTATGAACTGGGTTCAAGGCTGGCAGATACCTTCCTACTGACTGCTTTGTAAACTATCACTCACATCAAACATGTTTCAGCAAAAACAACCATGAAAAACATATCTGCCGAGTTCTCTCTCTGTTCATCTTGCTGGCATTTAAAGATCAAGAACTTTTTCTTTAAATGTAGGTTCCCATTGCTGACAAAGTTAGTTGTGTTTGCAACAACTAATAGGAAAACATTTGGCTAGTAGGAAATGACAAGAGACTAGTTTTTTCAGCAGCCAGATCTTATCCTTTCTCTCCCATGCTGAGCCTGCATTACAAAATAAAAAAAAGCCTTATGTTCTGATTTCTATTTTTTCCTTTTTCTCCCTTTAAACGAACCTGTTCAATACTTTTCCCTGGAAAACCAATGTAATTTCTCAACAGTCTTCTAGCATGCTCCCTTTTTCTTCCTTTTGTATCAATCTTAGAGTCTATTTAAAAAATGGAGGATCTTACAAAAACTGAACACTTCTGATATTTGTGACAAGATGAATTTACTTTTCTGTGGCAGTGTTGGTATCCATCCCTCCAACACCCTGCTTAACTCACTCACACAATAGCAAGTGGGTTTTTTAACTTATATTTTAGGACCTGCTTCTGTTGGTAAATTGTATATACACCAATGCTCACAATTCACATAGGCAGGTGACAGAAACAACAGTAAACTCTCAATCTTTGACAGCTTGTTTCTTCACCATCACCACTGGCTTCCCAAAGGGAAAAACAAAAACCATTCTTGCTGCAGCTCTACTCAAGGGTTAAATTAACATGTGCTTCCAGATACAGAATTCTCCCTGAGGGGGAAGTATGTACAAAAATGAAACAACCCAAATACCCAGTATTGTAAAACTCTCAAAGGCAGATGTGTACAAAAAACTCTCCTTGTTCTCTACTAACATTAGACAGCCCTGGAATGTCTCCAAGCACAACATTTAGATGAATAGAACATTTTAAAATAGGATTTTAAAACAATTAAATAAAAGACATACTTTGGAGAGGTACCATTTTCTTTGCACTTCATACCCCCTTGTCTACTTCTGTTAGAATAATAAATACACATCCCAGATGACAGACTGCTGAAGATATTGTCCAGTAGGGACATCTAGCTTCTTCCCAGAGCCTGTAAAGGACTGTTTCAGTAACTTTGAAGATGTTTTTTTGACTGTAACATTAGTAAGTGGTTGCAGTGGTCTAAGTAATAATACGTCCTTTGTTGAACACTGCTTCTTTTAAACTAGCTGATATAATTATTTTTTATCTTAACCTCAGGTGCAAAGCAATCCTTCAGAAAGTGAATCTACAAAAACAACCCAAAATCTCTCAAATTTAGTTTGGAATTTCTCCTACTCTGGAAATGACCACAGTAAAGAAAATGTAATATGTGTTCAAATAGAGACTTAACAGTTTTAAGTTTTGGGAGCCCGGTCATCTTAGCTGTCAGTTTGAACAAATGTAGAAGTGCAACACAGGGCAGACTGAGCTTTACCCACCTGCACCTGCATTTATAATCTGAGTTGCTTGAGAAGAGGAGGTCAGCCGCAGATCCATTCAGGACGTTCAAGCTAGGTTACCTTTTCCTCAGACACAGGCAGCTTGCCCCAGCTTTTTGACACAGCTCACTCCAGCACTGTCAAGTTCAGGACCATGCAAGGAGATTGGCTTGGTTTTCCTGACTGTGCCATGGAAAAATTCTGGAATCAGTACAACCACCTGTTTGTCACTGCTACGCAGGGTGTTGGTACTAGGAGCATGGTTTTCCTTCTCTAAGTCGTCCTAGGGTCAGGCCTCTTCAGGGAGCCCCTATAGCCAGGCTAATGGGGAAGTTCAGATTTTTTCATGCCTGGATCAGGGAACAGAGCAAAAAATAATTAAACGTCTCTATAACCAAGCATTTTCCTCTTTCTTTACTTCACTGAACCCAAGATTTGTAGTTCATCTTAATTTTTTGTGCACTTCCTTAATTTTTTTGTGCCCTCATCATGATCTCTTGCTGAATCCCTAAGCTCTTCTTTAGACAGTAAAGATAGTCAATTCTCACACTCAATATTTGAAACTTAAACAAGTATTCAGCAAACTGAAATTCAAACCCACAGCTTTCAATGAGTTGTCTTGCAGACCCAATTTGTCTTTCCCATTTCTGATCCAAGAAAAGTCCCTTACTTCTTGGAGGCCATCCCCAGGAGACAGCACAATCAGGTGATGTGGCGGTGACCCAGCCAGTGGCTGTTGTCACTGGGAGTGAGGGACAATCTGCCATGCCTGCCTTCTCCATGTGGATCAATGAAGAAACCAGATGGTCAAACTATTCCCCTCAGAACAGTGAGTCTGAGGGGGATGGGGACAGCAGGCAGGGATAGTTTCCCACCACTCATAGGTGTCCATCAAGTTTCCATCTCCTCCCCCGTCCCCTCACAGTTATTTTAATATTCATAAGTTACCTGAAAGTTCTGTTACCGGGTTCCGTTGATTGGTTAAGCTAATGTATTCTACCCCTTTGTTTCCCCATTGGATGTTCCCCGATTACGTTTTTTTCCCCCTATTGGTTTATTCCCTTGTTCCTCCCCTTGGACTGCCCCTTTTCTTGCCCCTTTTAAACCCCTACACACCCTCAGATCCCGGCTCTTGGTAGCATCCCCCCTTCAGTGCTCAATAAACTGGAGTTGCTGCTACTTTGAGTCCTCCCGCTCCTTTGCTGCCGAACTGCTACACTGTTTCCAACTGCTGCTGCTAGCTCCCCTGGATGAGCTGTGCCTGCTTGAGCTGTTGCCAAGAGACCAGAATCTGCTGAGCCGGAGTGCTGCAGCGGTCCGGCAGAGAGCCAAGCACAGGAGGTTGCACTCAAGCCACCGGGCAGCTTTAAAACCGGCAGTGGCTGGGCAGCGACAAGGTAACACTCCAAAAGAGGGTTTATTCCTGTACCCACTCAAGTTGGCTGAAAAATTTCAATCTAAAGATGCAAGCTCCACCGCCTAGGGCTTGGTTGTGTTTTGTGTCACTTATGTGGTCACTGCTTGTGACTGGACAGCACAACCATTTGGTGTGAGGGAAGGATGGCCCCAGGAGCAAGTGGCAGAGCAGGCAGAGCAGGGTACCAGTGGGTATGCTCATCTCACAGGTTTCACGGGCAGCGTGCAGAAAGTAACCATCTTCCTGAGGGATAGCTTCTCCTGGACAGTTCAGCTGTGTCCGAATGATAGTGTCACACTAACAGGCACTACATGAACAGGTATGGTGTGAAGCTGCCCATTTTGCTCCAGCCACAGCCTGTGGCCGGATCCTGGGCTGTACTTCCAAGTTTCTCTGCTCAGGCAGCTCACATATGCTACACCTAAATAGAGCCCAGGTGTGAAAATGGACATGCGAGCTCTGAATGAAGACCAAGCTAGTAGCCTCACATTCATCAGTAGGTGAGCGTGTGGGTTCAGATTGCACTATTTTCTCCACCGGTAGTATAAAAGGAAATGGCACTCCATTCAGTCAGTGGTTTGCATATCCCAGGAGTCCCATACTAATCTCCATGTCATAGTCTGCATGCAAAAATGTGGTTCTATGGAATGGAAGAAGTTAAAAAGTCAATGTATTTTATGGCCCTACAAGGTGCTGATGGATGAATTCTGTCCTTTCCAGACTCAATCAGTGAGGCCGCACATGGGGGAAACTCGTTTTTCTCGCTGAGTGTAGAGCTGCCGTTATTATCATATTTATCATTAGCAGCATGAGCACACATGGCACAGCAGCACTTCATCCATATTCATGCTTTATGTGCTGGTGCCCTGCAAGCATGAAGCTCAAAGTCACTGTCCCACTATCTGCAAGTCACACAGATGTACTGGTGCAAGTCACCCTAGTCAGCAGATGCCGTCTGGAGGTACTAGATGTTCAGACAAAAGAGAGGATGGGATCTGGGAGATACGTCACGTAAGGTGCAGCAGGAAGAGGATTTGCAGAAAATGGTTCAAAACGATTGGTGCAAGCAGATATGAATAAATATTGTTACTTCATTTCTAGACATTGGTTTTTGTCCTGTCCCTTCAAGGCATTTTACAAAGAAGCTATTGCAATCCAAATTTTCCTGAAGCTCAAGGGTTCCCACAGCTTGAGAGTCCTCCTTTTCTTCCCTTCCAGACTTGCCTTGTACTGGGCATTTAGAATGGCTGACTGTGTTTTGTCTCTCCCTGAGCAAGGCACTGCACCAAGGACAAGGTGATCAGGCCAGGTATCTCCCTGCTGCCAACCAGTACCCATTATATTCAATGAAAAATACATGACAAGGAAATGAACCAGCCTAGTGTTAATCGGTCATGCAGCACCACTGCTGTTTTCAGAGATTGCACCTTTCTGAACTCATCTGGGGACTCTTCAGTTGCAAAGCCAATGACCTCATTTGTCACCTCTCAAATGCCTCCCTCCTGTGAGCCTTGTGGACAATGTACATCTTTGTTTAACAGGACATACAGCTTTGAAGAAGGAGGAGAAGATTACTGATAGTGATGTGAACTCAGAGCAGGCATAAGTCACCTTTCTAGGATAGCTCAGCTCTGATTAAAGCACAATTGAAAAATGTGCCTCTCCCAAGAATTCCCCTTGAAGCACTCCCTGTTAGATTTTCCAGACTATATTGGTACATGACAGACTAGGAAAGAAATATGACTGCAATTTTGAACACAGAAACAATTTTTAAAAAGAATTATTTTTGAGTGCTAATGGTAAAATAATAAACCTTTGCTGCTCAGTTAAAAGGGACACTAATTCATTTAATGATATTAAAAACTTCTACAGCCTGTGTGATACAAGACAGCACAACAAATGATACAGCAAGTACCAGCTGTTTCAAAATTCCATTGTTGATTAAAGTAGATCAGGGACAACTAAAATAAGACTAGGTAATGAAAAAGGATGAAGATTTATAACATTTTTTTTTAATAGAAACTTTAAGGCGCAGCATTGCTTATTTAAACGAAGAATTAAAAGCAGCTCTCTTTATGTTTCTGTGCATGTAGCACAGTGAGAGTGAATTTTATTTTGAGAATATGATGCTTCTCAGATGTCATTTGAACAGGAGGTCAGCAAAAAAAATTGATTTGCAAGATAGAGATTAGGCCATGATCTGATCTGTTTTGCACAAGAACTAAAAATAACAACATTCAAAGAAGAGAAAAACCATTTTGGACTTTTGTTGACAAAGGGTCAGAGCAGTTTCTTAAAACATGTCTGGCAGTACTCTCGGAAAGCTTCTGTGTCGCTAATAAGAATGTCACACCTGAAGGAGCATTGTACTATTTTGTAACGTACCATATGAAATCTGGTGCCCAACCACAGGTTAAACGCACACAATGAAATTCTCTTTCCTCCCACTGCCAGTTCTGTCACTTACTACAATGAAGTCTGCAAAAATACAATATGACTCAGAATATGTAGGCTGTGGCTACGCAGAGAAGGTTCATTCAAAATTGATTTTCTTTCAGGCATCCCTGCTATTCCCTGTTTCAATTGCTCACCTACTGTACAGTTGAGTGAGCACTTAAGGAAGTTGCAAAGCGATGCAGCCTGTCTGGGACATGAAGGAATGTGGAGCAGGATAATCACAACATCATCAACCCAATTCTCCAAGGTAGCTGGCCAATAATACTGTTCTAATTGAATAACTTATCCACAGCTATTTCCCCCGGGAGAGCCTACGGCTTGGGCTCTCTGTGTAGGCAGATGGTGCAGCATACACAATGAAACCTGTAATTTTCTCTCACTACTGAGCATGTTAACAGTGAGCTGTTTTCCCAGTACTGCTAGTCCATTAATATTTTATTTTAACTGGTTTTCTTCTTTGAGTTATTATGCACCATGCAGCAGAGAATGAAGAAATAAGTGATACATTTCATATTTATTTTACAGCCAGCTCACTAAGCTACCCCCTGCTCATTAAGGCTTCTGCTTTGCTAATCAACAATTGTATATGTCATCATCAGGTATATGCTGAAACGAAAGTGTCATAATTAAAAACAAAGGTGCATGAGTCACCGGAGCCCTGAATTACTAACTAGCAGCAAAGTGTAACAAATAGGCTGCAAGTGAATTCCAAACCTGCAGGGCTGCTTTTTTAAAAACATGCATTAATGAACATGTGCCGAGCATATTTCTGACTCCAAGAATGCTGTCCTGATCTTGCTCTCTGAACTACACGTCTCAGCGATGTACTGCCATCCCCTTGTCCCCAAACATTGGAACAGCACATAATCCTCAGCAGCAAAAGTAGTTGAAAGGCAAATGCAGCCTGGGAGGGCAAGGCAGCAGAGACAACCCATCAACAGCGTAACAACATGACAGATGACAGACCCAGAGGCAAATCCAAGCCTGCCAGCAGATCCGCCTGTAGAGCCTGCCAATGAGCCAGATGCAGCTACTGAAAAGATATCATCCCTAGCTTAGCATCTGGGTCTTGCTGTGGCCAGCCATACTTCATGTGCTCCATGTCCTTACTGCTGACCCCAACTGTTGGGAGAGGCTGGAACAATGAGGAAGAGCTCAACTGCATCAACAACATTGCATTTATATTTTGCTAGTATATACACTGTCACTATAAAAAATGTCAATCTGTGTACAGTATAATTTTCAGTTTGCATTTATTATAGCTTTTCTGACAGCATATATACACTGTTTCCCCTCTCCCACTGTCTCTGAAAAAAGACAGCTCAGGGATTCATTCTTTGTTTGCCATTCCCACTCAGAAGTACACACTTAGCTACTTTACCATCTCTTAGAAACAGCAGTACACTGTAAATCTATGTGTGATTAAACATTGGCATTGAGATCCAGCAGTTCTTGTCCCTGGAAAGGTACAGTTCTTTCTAATTCACAAGTATTTCAGAGCTTGGCTTGTAGTATTAAACATGAAATAAATCTTTGTCAAGTGACTCAGGTGACAATTAAGTGAAAACTAATGATATGCCATCACAGAAAAGGTAATTGCATCTATTGTTAGGCACTTCCCAGGTCAGGATACATGCATAGCATTTCAAAAATGGTATTCATTCGTTCACCCTGGCATCCTAGTCTGACTACAAAAGTGTATTAATAAAACCATCATTTTTCCTTTTATAGAAGTTAGGGACATTCTTTTTGGATGATCCTACCCCCTCTGGAGTTCAGCACTCCTTTTCTGATACCAGTAATTGGCTCAGTCAGTCAAGCAAAATGTAAATGTAGGTGCTCAAAAGCATCCTGTTGAGGACAGGGTGGGAAAGGTTCTGTTCTCTTATTTTTTCATCTATAATAGTTACTAAGAAATACTTTAAGCATGTGTTTATAAATGTATTCTTCACAAAATATGTAGTGTTGGAAATTATTGATCTGTAATGGAAATTTCCTTAGTCTTGTTTAAGTCTAAGTGCATTTATAGAATCCAAACCATATTGTCCCTTTTGGTTCAAGGTAGGATTAATCTCACTTACCTCAGGCATCTAAGTCACACTAGGATCCCTTTTAAATCAATGGAAAAATACAGGCACCTTCAGAAAGCTATTCATCTCGTCCTAATGTAGGCATCAGAAAAATTCATCTGAAATGAATCGTTCTGTGAAGGCACCTATGTCTTTCTATTAATTATAAAGGAAGCTCACAGAGACTAGCTTTGAATAGGTTCCTCTTTTTTACTCTTGTGAGATCAGCTGAGAGGTACCCCACTCTTCATGTTTCGTTGGCTAAAGAGGAATGTGTAGACAGAAAACTGGTAAGTTAAAAAAGCACAGCTTTTCAATTTAGATTCATATATATTCCCACAATTAAGAAAGGATTACCAAATAAGCTGAATCACAAAGCTACTTTTCTGTGTTTAACACCACAAAGCTGGAAACAGCACAATTTTCCATATACATCCTTTGAGCCATTTGCAGTGGGAATATCTAGTTCTCTTAGTGAATCACGCAAAGCTGGAAGATCTCTTGACACTGATTCCTTCTTCTTTCCCTTCATTTTTTCAAACAGATATGAAGATCCCAGATGTATAAAGACAGCCTGCACTGGAGACCCGATCTGTCTGATGTTAGCAATTCTTGTAGTTATGGGAATATTATATGGCAAAATTACAGAATATTGAAAAGAACACTGGATATGTTACAAGCCTTGTAATCACAGATGTTTTGAGAGGGGCACTTATGTGATCAGCTCTGATGAAGACTCAGTCCTATAACTAAAACTGCTTGATTACCCTGCGGATGGTATAAGAATTTTTTCCCAGTAAAAGCTCATTATTTTTTTTTCTACATTTTGATGGACAAACATGGCATAAATGAATTGGTTCAAAATCTTAACTAGTCTGAAAAAAACCCCTAAACATTCTGTTTAAAAAATTTCCAAAATTAACTTCTTTTAAAAATTCAAACTTCTTTAAAATATTTATTTAAGCTGTACAAAGAAATACCAACTGTTTTGAAGAAATGCATTATTCAGTACTGGAATTGTTTTTCCTCTTGCTTTTAGCTAGCTGAGTACTCTGTATAACAAATTACTTTACAGGTTAACATAAAATAAATTCAGAACTGCCAGAAAATTGAAAAATTGATTATTCACATGTCAGTACAATGTGGGGCTAGTACTTCATCTATTGTTCTCCTTTTGCTGTGTAATAAAGACAGTTTTGAAAACTGATGTTTCTCCTCAGGAGAGGTAGAATATGGCAATTCAAGTTTTTCCATAGCATCCTGTTTTTTGTCTGGGGTCACCAGTGCAAAGGAAATGGGGCCACCAGCACATCTCTGTACTCACAGATTTCTCTGAACAGAAACAAGCATGTTTTCTAATTATTGCTGAATTCTCACATATTGGAGAAAATTGATCTTTCTGAGTATACATAGGTATTTTAAATATATCAATGCATCTTTAAGAGCAGAGACAAGAAACTAAGTCATCCAGTGCTTTAAAATATGGATGTGAAACTGTTTTTTAATGAGAAACAATACTGCCAAAAACTACAACTTCCTCCATGGGTCATTCTCATTTTCTTTAATACAGAACCAGATGCAAATGGCAGGAACTTCTACAGGTAATTTTTAAAACTGACATTTAATATCAATGGCATTAAGTCTGGTTGCTTGCATGGCTGTTTTCATCAATGCATCAGGTCTACAGAAAAATGTTTGCATTGAAGCAAAACTTGCAGGGGCTTGGCTTGCTGCAGATTCCAAAGTGGCAGAAAGTACCTTGACATCCCTTCTCTTTGTTTCATCTCATCTGAAAGGCAGGAATCACTGCGCAAGTTTTTCCAAGTGCACAGGAAGACATGTAGGGCCTGATCCATTTCCCAGGCAGATTAATGGGAGGCCTTTTATTGACTTCAGCTGAGACAGAGGACAGCAATAAAGATACCTGGCTCACAGTTCTCTCCTCTAAACAAATCTACTAAAATATGTTTTTAAAATCCCTCCTTAAGGGTCTTGAATTGTTCTGCTACTTCTGGTCACCGGAGACAAAATCTGGCTGGTATCACCATCCATTTGTAGACGAGTATGACCAAATTCAAAATGGTGAAGCCATTATTTCCTGTAGAAATTCAGTGGAGTTGTCTGCAAATGAATAACTTACAGCTTCATAGTTCTACAAAATCATTATAATTTCCTGCAAATTCTACAGAATTTATTCAGGTGACCAGCAAGAGAGAAGATGACATCCAAAAAATTCCTAAATTTGCATCAGCACTACTGGAGCAGTTCTTACATTGGTATAGTGTGAAGTAGTGGAGAGGGTACCCTGAATTATGTGGGATCATCCCGGATCTATAACCAGAAAAACGTAGTCATAATCAAGGAATGGCCCCATGCCATGATCCTCCTCCATATGAAATAATAAAAAAAGAAAAACGGGAAGAAGAACAAATCTTTGACCTGTTTTTGTCTACTCCGTCTAATATTTCTTCCCAGATTTATAATGTAAGTATGTAGTAAATACTACACATTCTGTCTTTACCTGCTCTCATGATTCTTTGGCCACAATATACAACATAGTGTAATATGACAGAATGCAATCTTCATGACAGAATGCAATCAGATCAGCTAAAATTTAATATCCTTCTAATTTTTATCTAAAGATTTTTGATAGAAGAGAAAGAGTATAAACTGTTCATGGGAAAACGTAAGTGTTTGGGAGAGAACATTTATATTTATTTATGTAGAGGAATATATGTACATATATAAACAACTTGGGAATAAATAGAGGGAAGAAAATACTGACTGGAAATGAAGCAAATGAGTTATAAACTCTAAGCATAGGAAAAATAAATCATATAAATGAATACTGCAATAAACCCCTGTTTTATAAGCAGTTGTGACCTGTTTGAGGAGGAAATGCAAAAGTCTGCCAAAAGCATATCGTATCCATCTGTCCAGTTTAGAGTATTAGTTGAGTTTTTACTTGGACAGTTCTCAGCCCAATTCTGTTAGTACTTACATGTAGCAATGGTCAGACCACCAGGATCACACACTTACACATATTAATAGCCTCGTTCCTCAACTTATTCCGAAATGGTCAACTCAACAAAGCAGAATGATGTGTAAGTAAGATGACCTGTAGCTAAGAAGCTGTATAGGGCCAAACCTGTGCCTAGGTACATGCAGGATTAAGATGTAAAACTGTAATATGTAGTCATCACTATGGTGCTAGCCTGAATTTTTGGAGGCATGGTTTAGGTTCCTATCTTCATCTGGATTTCCAGGACTGTAAAAGATTTTGCTTCCCACACCTAATGAAGTAATCTTTGGATAAAACAAGTACTCTTTGAAGAAAACTTGGAACTTCTCTGTGGCAAGCTGATTTCTCCATAGTCTTAGCTATGTATTACTCTCTAATCTTTACTGTCACTATCCTACTATATTTTAAATTCTTCTCTGCACAGTCTGAAGCATGGTAAGCAGGATGTTTACACAGTGAGAGGAACCAAATTCAGATCCAGCATCTGAATATTTTGAATTAGAGCAGGACTACATCATTTTAAGAAAATACAAGTGATGTCCCCACAGGAAATAATTTTTAAAATCCTGTGTAGTTATGGGGTTTATGGTACGCTTTTCTGCTCAGCATGTTTCTGGGGGCCAGCTTTATTGTCTCATGTCCTCACATCTGATGGACGCATTCTGAAGGTTTTAGTTATCCCATCAGATACCTGTAGTTCTCCCCACATTCCCAGTGTTAAGTTAGGCATCTGGTCATTCCAGGTACCGATATTTTAGGCAGAGTAGTCTGTGGCATTGTAACAATGAAGTCCTTTTTTTGGGTCTGTGGTGCATCTGTGTCTCATCTTCACATATATATCTGAACAAATGTTATTTCACCACCTCAGAGAGAGTTGTAAAGACAAATCAGCTGCTCAAGCAAGACCATACTGAAGCTATACAAATAGTAAAGCAAAGATAAAACATGTTATTAGGTCATTTAGAGCCTTGCCCAGAGGCTGTTCTGGGGAAAAAGCAGTATTTCCCTGCAGTGGCCAACTTGCCTGTTAAAAACCAAAAGGCTTTCTCAGCCTCAGAAATCACAAACATAGTCTTCTAATAAAAAATTATTGACCCTTAAGCAAGGATCTTAGTTATTCTCCAGAATGTTTCTACCCATTATAGCAGCATAAAACTGCTTTATAGGATTGCACTAAAGCATGCACTTTATTTATCAGACTTTTGATTTTCTTGGCAAGTATTGCATATGTAGAAATTCAGATGCTCCTCCACCTCTGCTGTGTGTTCAGCCTTTCTCACCAGTTTTCCAGCACAATGTAACTACAAGCATGTTAAACAGTTTTAATGAAAATCCTTATCAGACACTATTTGTTTCTCCTCTCTGGCTACTTTCCATGCTTGAGAAACAGCTCTAGTTCCTAAGTCTTCTCTGTCAATCTAACCTAAGGGGTGAAGGAATATTCAGGGATTTGCTGGTTTTTTTTGAAAATCAGGCAAAACTTCACAGCTTTATTTTGATTTTCCAAATGTAATTGGAAAACATTTTTTACCTATGTCTAACAAGTGCATTTAGCATATAAAGTCATTTATCAGAGGTAAAAAAGTAAGTTATACTACTGTCCTCTTTTCTTTCCTACCTTCTTTCAACTTTAGACAGTTATTGAGATACTAATGTGTTCTCTTCCAAAAGTACAACAGTCCCTCCTCTGCCTCCCCGACCCCCCCAGAATGGCAGTGTATGAATTGTGTATTTTTTTCTGAATGCCCGTTTTATATTTCAAGGAAATTTTTATTAAATTGAATAAACATACCAGGGGTTTAAACAATCTAACTGAAAGGAGGCCATACCATTCTGTTAAGCCCAGTTCCATTTTTCAGATTTCTAGGCTTTTGGGACTGCACTGGAAATAGATGTTTATAATGGAAAACAATGTACATAGTGAAGATGCTTGTTTAGGTAGTGTCACATCCACATGGCATCACATCACCTTTCAGCTCACCTGTGGATGAAATTGATAGCCTGGCCCAGATCATCTCAGTGCTTAGCTCTGTGTCTCTGCAGGGCTCATCGATCCATGAATACAGTCAAGGAAATTCATACCAAATGACATAACTGTCCCACATTTCTGCTTTTTCAATCAGCACAGATGGAAGTCCAGCTCTGTTTGTATAAGCTGTATAAATGAGCTCCCCTAGTCTCCAATCTACTAATAAAGCATAATGGCAAGAATGTTGTAGTAAAAGATTATGCTAAAGAAGAAAATCTGTAAACCCTCTGGTTTTTTTCCTTATACATGGAAAAAATATTAAAATTGCTTTAGTGAATTACCTTTAAAGGAGCAAATGCCCTAACATAAAAAAATGTAAAAGTCTCTTTTAACTAAAGAATCAGCATGTTTTCCTTCCTTCCTGCCAAGCAACAGGCACAGACATATCTCCTCCATGGCTTGATAAACCAAATAATAGAAATTGTCTTTTCATCTTTTCTTTGCCATCTATAAGGCTCCATATGTTGCCATTACTTGTCTAATTTACTATAAACACTCAAAGGAAACAGTCACCATCTTTGCCTGAATTTTCCCAAGATGCTAATGACTTAGCACATTTTAGTGCCAACAGAGTGAGACTTCTGCAAAGACACTGCTACACTGAACAGTCTGGACACTCATACTCTGAAAGCTAGGAATCTGAGCTGGTTACTTTCCAATAACTTTATCATTATACAGAATATTTAACAAGTGTTCATGCCTTTTGGTCACTCCTATTATGACATGTCACAAGGCAACCGGTCTTTGAATTTCAGGGATAAATTTTGGATATTCTTTTTTTTTTTGTTCTGTAGTTTTTCATCTGACTGTTACTTTACATGTCCTCAGAGCGCGCATAAGGGGAAACCAGTGATGCATGGAAGAAAACACAGTTGAGTATCGTCAGATAATAATTACATTAGAAAAACACTGGTTTTGTTGCTCTTGCTTTTTTCCCAGAAAATTTAAAAATCATACTTGAGAAAGGCTTGTCATTAAGGATCTATTATTGCTGCCTTGCCAGACACCACCTCCAAAAGGTTTAAGAGAATTGGACATCTTGAGCTGTGATGAATCATCTTGGGTTTTTTTAATGCAATCCTAATATTCAGCTTAGTGAAGCACGATTTTTCCTGACCCCAGGCAAGATGGCCTCTTCCTTGTGTTTCAGGTCAAGGGGCTGTTGAAAATGATGGAGAGCAGAGTAAGTAACAGGGAGAAGGTACCAAAAATGTAATTACTGAAAGGTGAAATGAGCTCCTCTTTATCTTCAAACTATTTTTTTAACTCTAGAAGACTGAATTTGGCTCTAGGGGAAAAAAAAAAAAAAGAAGAAGAGTGGCAGGAGTCATATCTAACTCACAGAGCTATTCTGAGTGAGGGTAGGTACATTACAGTCTGTAAGGAACTCAGCAGCTGCGATAACGACGAGCACAGAATATAGACTTCTAGATAGGCTTCTGAATCCTTAAAAGATCCATGTGACAGTCCTACACCTTAGTCACATGTAGGGGGGAACATGCAGGCTCCTTAACTTAATAGCGCCCAGTCAAAGATGTTTTTTCCTGTCTTGAATATTTCCCCTGATATATTACACCTTTTTATTTTTGTTTCTTTTTTTTCCCCCATCCTTTTTAAATACCTCCCTACCGTTATATTTAGGTAATTGCAGGACATTTACAAGTTTCTGACAGGACATATGAGGAGAGATACAAGCAACTTTTTGGTCATACACAAAAGCAACATAAGCCCTTTTTTTCAGAGACTCCATCATCTAAAATGATGGAATCATAGAATCAGAGGGTGGCTTAGGTTGAAAGGGACCTCAAATATCATCTAGTTCCAAACTCTGTGCCTTGGGCAGGGACACCTTTCACTAGACCAGATTATTCAGGGCATAGGAAAACAGAAGATAAGACATCAGCAAACTGAATGGAGATACCTTTATTGTGTCCACATTTATTGCATGGACAGACATCCCTTGACTTGAGCTGTGACATGACTGGGGAGAGCCATGTTGGGTCTGGAAGACATTCAGATGCATTACATAGCTCAAATAACAAGAAGGATGAACAAGGATGCAGGTATGGCTCCAGAGACCAGGGTAAAATGGAACATGTGATGGGGTAGAAGGGAGGAAAAAAAGGTTTATTGGCCTGATCCTGATAACTGAAAGTTTTAATTGCAGATTTTTTCCACCCCCCATGGAGTAGCTGGTACTACAAGAAAAAACATAATTTTAAAAGCACACTGAAAGCTCTCTGCTGCCTTTTGCAGAAGATTAATGCAGTTTTAAATTGCAGCTTTAATGTCTGTTGGTAAAGTGACTGCCATGAAGGGATTTAAAACTGCAAATTCTTTAGCATAGTCAGACATACTTTTGAAAAATGAGGTCCTCTTCTGCTCAGGGGATTAGTTTAACTTTTTATGACATTCATTTTTGTAATTCTTTACTACTTCTTCATCTTGTGTTTGTTTTATGAGGTTATTATTTTTACACATAGTTTGGTAGTCTTAGGAAGGCTGAGAGAGACAGGTGTTTGAAATTCTAGGTGCAATAAAGAGACATAACATTTATTAGAAAAGAAGAAATATGGCATAAATGGGAGTTGCCTTTTGTTGCTTCACTACCCAGCTCAGTTCCCACTCCAGTAGTTGGCAATGATATTTGAAATAGGGCTGCCTTAGGTCCTTAGGTTAGGAAACATTGACAGTAAAATTACAGCTGAGATATAATGGACCAAAGAAAAGACACTGCCGCTCTGGACACCAAGGTTCCAGCTCTGCCAGTGCTGTTGTGGGTCTGGATGTGTCTCTTGAAGGCACTGACCTTTGCTTATGTTCACTCAGGTTTAGGAGCCACTTGCTCAACAGAGACCTAGGCAGCTTTTGTGGTATTCAAATGTCATTACACAAGGTATTCCTTTAATATTCAGTTCACAGAATTTCAATTAAACTAACTGCCATTTCAGACCTGACTCACAGATCAACCAGAGTACACGTTTTAGAAAGCCATCCCACACAGATGGAAAAATCCTCATAGTTGGGAAATTTACCCATAACCCTTTGTAATGTGTTCCATCATTTGCCCTGCACCATTAAGTACTTTTATCTCTTATCTAGTTTGAAGTGATATAAGCTAAATGTTCCATTGCTATATTATAAGCAGTTACATTAACAGCCCTAGCTGATCAGCATTTCCATTGGTAACATATGGACTGATCAAATCAAAACTTAAGTCTCCTTCAATAAGTTAAATTGACTAAGGCCCTTGAGTCTTTCACTATAAGACATGTTATCTAGTCCTTTTTTTATTCTCTTGTGTCTGTTTTTGATTTCTCAGCAGTCTTTCTAAGGAGTTTGCAAATGAACTGGTCTGAATATTCTAACAACAGTGATAAAAGAACCAAAGAGATATTAGCTAGAGCATCCCAACACCTTTAAAACAAGTGATTGTCAAAGATATCTGGTGGGCTGGGGGAAGTCTTCATGAATCAGGAGTTTAACTAAGAATTTAAATGGAAAGTAAAATAAGCTTTGAAATGTGTGTTTGACCTGTCTTTTTCCTCATTTCCTCACTTCGTTGATTTTCTCATATCCATCAGTGTTTGGGAATGTGTATGTAAGAATTCTTAAGTATACTTGTAAAATAGTTGCAGATAATTTTCAGATTATCTAGGAACCTCATGGACTATATTCTTATTTAAGCATCTTTCCCCACTTCTTTCAGGCCACTTGGCAGTCCAGCCCTAAATATTCAAGTTGTCTTCATCTCCATCTCCCAGCTGACAGCTACATACTGTCCTCGTACCATCTGATAACTGTGGTCTACCTTCTGTTTTCTTGCATATAAGTTATCACAACCATATGTATTAAAAATAGAATGTTTTTCTTCAGCTAATTTGCCAGTAAATTAAGACAGGCCAACTCACCTATCCATCTCTTTCATTATTAGCTGCTCTCTAATCTTCAGATCAGCTACAGGTGTAATTAGTAGAGGGTAATGTTCATTTCAGAACAGTTAAAATTGTTGCACTGATAAAAAGCACTTTAAATCCTGAGAACAGATCCGCTCAGGATCCTGTGTATGCCACTTGCTTAGTGATGACTTCTCACTCATATTTAAATGATAATTACCTAGCATTTACTCAATTTAACATCCATTGTGCTGATTTTCTCTTATTTTCATTTTTAATTATAAGGTTGTATACCATCAAATCAAATGCCTCAGAGAAGCCAATGCAAATATAATTACCTCTAGCAGACAAAGTTCTAGCATCATAAAAAAAGTATGTATCAGGTTAGACAACTATTCCATACCATCAATCTATATGAATCAACATTAATTGCATTACTTTAAATCTTGATTTACTTGGCGCAATATAATTCCATTTCTTTTGCCCATGACTGAAGTCCTAAAGACAAGGCTGAGCTTCCTTCCTTCCTTCCTTCCTTCCTTCCTTCCTTCCTTCCTTCCTTCCTTCCTTCCGAATTCCTTCCTTCC
>VZTJ01005454.1:3302938-3371377 GCA_013397795.1 Orthonyx spaldingii | reverse complement strand
GGCCCGGAGGGAGCTGGGCTGGCCCCTGCCCGGCTCGGAGCAGGGGCCTGGCTCTGCCCGCTGTAGTTAACATGTTTTGCCCAGCTGCATCGGAGCAGAAAGCTCAGGCCGGGTCCTCCCCACACTCAGCTGCACTGCTGCAAACTCCCTTCCAAACCTCCCCCCCTCCCTGCTCAGGGGGAGGCGGGAGGGGGGGGGCGGGGGAAGGGGAAGGGANCCTCGCTGCTCTGAGGAGGGGGGGGGTGGGACGACAAGGGCCCAGCCTTACCAGAGAGAGAAGCACAGGACTTGCTTCTCTGGCAGCAACAGGACAAGAAAAGGGTTTTTTCTCAGGTGTATCTCTCTTAAATATGTTTTTTTCCCTGGAGGTGGAACAACTTTTAATTGGATTATACACCCATCAATACTCAAAACTAGCTGGTCACTGGCTCTGTTTCCCAGGAAGCAAGGTGCACTGCTTCCTGCACCATAGGTCACTTGCAAGACTGACCGTTCCTGGGTAAACCCACCACAATATTCTATGGGAATCTTTGGTCAAGGAAGGGAGTGGTGGATGAATATTTCATACTTTAGTTTTCACTGAATTATTTTTCCCAGATTACATCACACAATAAACAACTATTCTAGGAATGCAATTATTCCCGGATTTCCACTGAAGCAATCTCAAAAACAAATAAACAAAATTTAAAAAGTCTTTTCACTCACAAATAAATTGAAGACATTTTGTTAAAATCGTATTTGTTTTATTATAAAAAGGAATTCTTACCACCTTTGGACAAAGACAATCAATTGTTTCATGATGGCCAGGATGAGTTCTGAAGATTCACAAACAGATGTCCCCAGTGCTGAGAAAGTAAAACCAGACCATTCTTTAGGCTTGGATGTCTCGTAGAAACGTAATCCACTGGCAGGGTTTATTCTATGACTAAGCTCTATTTCTGATTTTCTGAGAGCCTGGAAGTGTGGTTGCTTAATGGTTGTGTCAAGCTGGTGTGTTTGTAACTCCTTATAAGCTGAGGTTCAACAGCGCAGGTGTTACCAAGATACCGAGCCATGTAAGTGCAGGAAAACATAGGAGGTAATCAAGCAGCCCAATGACGAACATTTCTCTAGGGAGTGGGGGGAGGAAAAAAAAGAAATTATTTGTATTTGTCCATCATGGATAATCAGATATCACCCTGGGACTAGAGGAAAATCTTAACTGTTTATTGCTACCTCTTGTGAAAAAATTAAGCAGCGTGTATGCTCAGCCTGCAACACTAAGAGTAGCAAAATACCTGCACCACCTGTGGACCTTCTGATGTTTTCATATTCAGGTTTTGATTTTTGTCTATCAGGTCATGTCATTTTCGGTGTTGTATTTAACTCAGAGGATCCCCATACTATTGCAAGTGTTCAAATCTCTTGTTAACAATACTTGTAAAGTATTTTGACTCTTCAAAATGCTGCACAAATATTAATTAATCTGCTTTTTGATAATTTAGTTCTGTCCTAAAGGGACCCCTAAAGGGATAGCAAATGACTACGCATATGGAAGAAGACATTGAAAATATTTTACTCCTTCATTCCTTATTTACTCTTCTATTGTAAAGCACCAAAGATGCTTTGATAATGTACTGTAAGGTACTAAAAAATAATGAGTGCCTACAATAACACCATAACAAAATTCTTGCTACTGCTCTGCTATGTTTCCTAATGATCTTAGCTAGAGTAAGAGGTAAAGAGGTAAGAGGGAATAGCACAAAAAAAAGCTGGTATTCTTCAGCAAAAGTACAAATCCTTACTATATGAAAAAAAATTTAGGAACTATATTTGCATAAAGGAGAATTCCCTAAAACGCCATGTAGGAATCGTTAGCTTTTCTATTTGTGGGCAGAAGGTTGCTAAGTGTTAACTGTACCTCTTTCTTACCAGTCACAAACAGGGCACTAAAAGGAAAAAATTGAGGTGCCTCAAATTATTTTAATTGGAGAAATAGGGAGGCTTAAAAAATGCTCAGCTAGTTTACTTTTTATATAAGATGTTATTTGAAAGCAAAGTAGCAAATGATCGAAACAAATAAAAGAAAATCCTGGTAGTATTTATGAAATTCTAGTTCTTTCTTTGATTCCAGTGAATTTTATTTTAGAATCCAAATATTGCTAGAAGCTGAACCAATACACCATCTTACTTTTTGGTATCTGGTCCCTGGCAACTACTTATTAAACCCAGGAAGCAAGGAGACATTCTAACCTTTACAGGGTGTGACTGGACATTCAAAGCCTTGTGTTGCTGGTTTTGCTACGTTAGTACAGCCAAAAAATAAATCTGAAAAGGAAAGCTGGAAAGAATTGATCATCCTTCTCTCTCCCTCTACCCACATGAAAATTTTATCCTGTTTAGCTTGTTGACATGAACAGTTTATTAGTATTTAGAGAAGGTGAGGGGATGGAAACATTTTAAAACTTTGATAATTAAAACATTTTCATATACCAGTGACAGATCTATTCCCTCTAACATCATCTCCCTCTAAATGTTTTGATTACTCATATCTGGAAGTTTCTGCCACCTCAGTTTTACAGAATGTTAAATCAGTTCTTGGATTCCCTGAGCAGAAATTTATGGCTGGACAATCTAGGTAAGCACTAGAAACTCAGTTTCAAGTTTTGAAGAAACTAAATCACTTTGTGCAAAAAATAATTGGTAAAAAGTGATTTGTTAATGGCCCTGTTGGAGCAGAGATTGGTAACTCATTAACAAGGTAAAGCCACTGAAAATCTGCCTATTTTAAAAAAGGATCAAGTGTACCTTAAAGGGTTTTTAAACATAAAGTGTTTTCTTTGTTAATTAAAAAAACCCTTTATACTTTTACTTCTACGTTATTACTTCCATTTTCTCTAAACTGCTATATTTCAATGATCATGCTGATATTGAAGACAGAGTTTAAATTCTTATTTTAGGCATTTTGAAGTCTAACATTTATGTCTAAATCTTGTCATTGCAGGCTCCCTTGATATTAAAAAAAGAAAAACAGGCAACTCCAGGTAGTGATTCATTTAATCCTGAAATAGCCCACATAAATCATCCTCTGAAACTACCTATTTCTCTGCTAGGAAGCTTAGGGTGACTAGTTTGGACTTGGACACTGAGCTGGCAGACTTCTAAAATTATGTCCAATGGGTCTTACCCCTGGGGGCTCATCTTCAAAGTAAGTCAGCTTGAGAAGTGCTATTAAGCTGAATGGTCCACCGAGAAAGACTGAGGTCAATGTGCTCCTCATAAAGTCCTATTAACAACAAGTGAGGTTTTTGGTAGTCATTAAATGGATACAAAAATACTCATATGTATTGCCACTGCATTTTTGAAAGGTCTAAGCGCAGTGTTTACAGTTTGGGGTAGGATTCAAAACATCACAAACCTTACGACAGCAAAACATCTCAATAAAAGGCTTAAAAAAAAGCAACATATTTGGATTAATATATCTGTGGCACTCAGCAAACCATGGGTCTCTCCATCCTTGAGGGGACAGGAAAGTGAGAATGCATTATATGTATCAGCTTTCTGCTATACTGACTGTAAGACCTCTTTTTTCTTTTGGAAGAAATGTTTCTACCTCTCAATATGCTTTCCTTGTCTCTGTGTGGGAGTTTGTAAGGAAAGGAAGATCTCTTCAGAAACCTGGCCAGAAATTAAGGGAGCAGCATCTGTTAAACACTACAACTTCAGTGAAGCTTTAATGGCGTGGGAGTTACAGACCAGACTGCAGCCTGAGGTGGCAATCCTGAGCTTCCCTAGTTGAACATTAAGCAGAATTAAAATGAACAGAGATAATTTTAGTTATCATAACTATGATTTTTGTGGACTATGGTTAACACTGAACAAACTTGAGTGCCATTTTCAAAGCATTCCCCACTGGCCACAATGGGGTTTTTTGATGAACCAGAGTGATATTTGGATGTAATCCTGCATCTCCCAGAGCTGAGAATTTAGCCTGTGTTCCAGTCAGACTGAGGAAGCAGCATTTGTGCCCTGCATCCTCCCCCTGCACTCATTTGTACTTGTCTTTCCATTGTCCACACCACCTCGGTTGCTGTGCACTACTGAACTTTATAGTCATCGTACTGATACTCCCACATCCTGGTCCTCCCTGCAGCTGCTGGCCTGTTAAGGAACTCAGTCTGAAGACCATGAGTATCCTGTGTCTACTGTCAGAAGGTTACAGTAATGAATGGCAGCTGCTGAGAATACGCTTGCCAATGTGTGCTTCCACCACACAAGCTAGTAAGGGAAGCAGAATCTGGCTGATGGGAATGTTAAGCAAGAACAAGGAGGGGTTTGTTGGTGTTTTTTGGTTTTTAATTATACTTGAGTTGTGAAGTATAGTAATGAAATCCAAGTCATGGACTCTTCAAGTAGCTTGATTTTATTCTCTGCCTAGCTGAGATTGCAGGAGAGTAGTATGATTTCTTCTCTATATCTTCTTCCTCTGAACTTGCTTCCCACTTCATTGTTTTCATGACAAACAAAAAAACAAGAGAAATAAAAGGGAAATAGGAAGCCTGAAATGTTGCAACTTACTAATTACAATGCATTAGCCTTTGCAAGGCAATCCAAACCCTCCACTGACATAATATACTGGAGTGTTCAAAAATCAAGGAGAGAAGCTTCCCACTGTACCAGGACATTAGGTAGAGAACAGAGCTGAAAACTACCAGGTGCTTTTAGTGAAACAATGCCTAAGTATGCCAGCTAAAGTTCAGCTTTGATCCTTAACACTGCCCATCTTGCATTTCTGCTGCCTCTTTTCAGAAATGTTCATGTTATCAGAAGCACATGGGCAGCACCTTGTAACAAACCAGTGATAGATCCACTCCAGGAAGAGTGGAGGAAGGCCTGCTATCTGGAAAGAACTTGAGGTATCAATGCAACACAAGAACAGCTAGTGTTAGGTGAAGGCCACTCAGGTTTACGTGAGTAATTGATGTATTGACTGAATCACATCAGCAAAAGGCTATTTGTGAACATAAATAAACCAATGCTCCTTTGCGCTTTGAAGTATCTACAAGGTTCTTGAGGTTTGATCCTGATCTCCAGCAAGACCTGAGTAGCTCTTCCTCTGATCCTTCCTGTTCTCCTCCACTTTTCTTTCACAGAGTGAAGGACTCATGGGATAATGTACTCGGGACACTAAAGGGCCAAATGACAGTCTCTGTGAATGGCCCACTTTGAGTTACTCTGCAGATGCACAAATAGCTTGTGACGAATAGTGCAAAGGCCATTCTAACCTTTCCATACTTCTCCTTTTCACTGGCTACTTCTGAACAGGTTGCATTATTGACCAGTAGAAGGAAATGCTTAAAACAGAAATGCTCATATTAACAACTGTATTCCCAGTTTGAGACAAAAATGCTTACATTTTCCCTGCATGCTTTGGGTTTCACTCAGATTGTTTGTGCATTTGACACTTCAATATAAAAGTAGATGCTTAGTAATTTAAAATTGGCCTATATCACTCGTAGTTTTGACATTTATGGTTCCCAGTCCATACTGTATACATTATTCTGAAGACAAACACTAATACAGATTAAAGCATTTGACTGCCAGAAATGGAATTACTGCACAGCACTGCCCATAAGATGCTGAATTTAAACCTTGTTTACTTCAGTTTGTCTCTTCTTGTGGCACACATCTGCTCTAACACAGCTTCCTCTGGTTAAGGATTTTCCTTGCATCACACAAGAGTATGTAAAGTTATCTCACAGTAGATTAGGGTAGGACCACCAAGCTGTCTCTGTAGTCAGTTAAAGCCTTTTGTTCCTCCAGAAGGTAAGTCTAAGCAGGAACCAACTGTCTGAGGAAGAAGGCAGTTTTTTCATAGTACTCATGTGGGATCTCTGGGGCCCCCATGCATAAAAGCTGTGTCCTCCAGACCTCTTAAAAGCAGCAGGTTAGAGGGACAGGGCAGGCTGAGAGCTCAGCTCAGCTGGGAGGCCCAGTTAGTAGCCTGCCCACTTACTTTCTTTATACCAATATTAGCCTTTCTTAGACATAAATGGCTGAAAATGCAGTAAAGAACCACAAAGATATATAACTAATATAATTCCTATATATCATAAAGGCATAAATGAATAGATGTACTCAAAATCTTCCACAGAATGCATCACTGCTTTGCTATACTTTGCAGCTGGATGTCTTGAGAAATATACACCAAGAATGTAATACAGAGTATATCTCCCACCAAATGTTAACTTTCTACTCTTCTGACATTTTAGGTTATGCTCTTCTCCATTCCAGTTGAAAATACAACTAAATGCTTCACTTTTAACAGATTGAATCCTAGAAAAAAAGGAAGACTTTATACACTAAATGAAAGGCATTTGCATTGTTCTAATAGTGGGGTTGTTCAACTCATATCAGATGGTTTTCTTAAAATGTTGTAATAAAAATAGCTCACATAAACCTTCTTGTGAGGTATTATTCACTTGTGTGATCTGTAATAGAATGACTAAGAGTATAATTTTGTATCACTTATCTTTAATGATTGTAAATCTAGCTTGGATACAGAGACATAAATATTCTCTCTGTTCAGACACTGAAGACAGACCAGTGCCTTCAAATGATGTTTCATCTCCTCCTAGAATAGTGGTGTAGGACAGCTGGACTGCCCTCAGTGTGACTGTCTCACCCCACTGATCATAAAGAGTCTGGATGACAGGCTGAGAGATGAACAATTAATATTTTGGTAGTGTAAGCCAGGTGATATGAACCCCATTCTATGATACAGGAGGAAACAGGACTGGATTGTGTTGTGTTGGGAACTATGTGTACAATCCGTTGCATTACGTATCAGCTACAATGTCAGCCTTCCTTGCAGACCTTTGTTCGTACATACATATTTTAAAAGAGAGAGAGACAGGCAGACAAGGAAGACTTACTTTCCCTTGATGAAGTGAACTCAGGCAGCAATGGAGTATCACTGATACCTCAGTCTCCATTCAGAACTTTAATGTTGTCTGTAGCAAGCTCCTGACAGCATCTCTAATAGGAAAACAATGTTTTGTAATCCTCTGCTGCCTTATTTTGTGTCATATGGCCTGCCTATATCTTCCATAACTTTCCCATAGAAGGCTGAATTGCTGTGCTCAGGTGATTAAAAGGCAAAACACAAATTTCCTCCAGTTATTCTGACACATTGAAAAGAGAAATCAACAGTTTAATATGAAGAATCTCATTTTTTCACATAAACAATCTTTTATATTACATATATTCATTTTATAATAAAGCATATATCTCTATTTTACATACGTATTTTTACAGAAAACCTGCCAATGTAATACAAGGCTTTTCTATGTAACTGTCATCTTTATGTAAACTGTATTACAGGCCGTTCACTGCCTCCATTTCACTTGTTCTTATCTTCTACTAAAACCTGTGTAAGTTTACCTTGGAGGCTCTTCAGGACTTCAGCTTTTATGATTTTTATTGTGTTATTGGTTTTAGTTTTTGTACGGCTCAAAGCAAACTGCTTTTGAGCACTGCCAGGATACAGAGTGACACCACAATATAGTTAATACACATAATAAGCATATCTTCATTCCAGAATATCTGTCCAGTTAAACAGGGAAAAACACAAAACTTGCATGTGTGATGTAGCTACATAGACACATTCTTTTTAATATAGTGAGATAGGCACAAAGGACCAGCATTTCAATAGCGGTATATGCCCCCATTAATATGCTTTAACATTTTATGCAGTATGGAAATCATTTTAGTGTTTGCTACCAGTTTTCTTCAACCTGGAGAAAATTACTCCAAGTGAATGCAGTCCATTTTACTACCCACATTCTGACAGGAAATTCTTGCAGATAAATACCGTGTTCCTGGGCAATAGTAAAAATGCAGTGACAGGAGCCTTTTTAATAAATATTACACTCTTGGTAGCGACAACACACTGGGGGTTTAGAATAAAGCAGTTGCAGCTGGATGACAGCTTGGGAAAAGGTGTTTTTGCAGAGTGTCACATAAAGCAATTGGCATAATTCTTGCCAGTGATAGTGAAGGTAAGTACAGCAGCAATGCTTCTTCCAGCTGGATCACAAACCCCTTGATCTGCGGCTCAAAAGTGATGTGCTCTAAAGTATTTTTCATATCAAATGAGACAGGAGTATTCAAAGATAGCCAGAATATAAAATGACTCTGAAAAGATTTACACAATGTATCTTAGGTCGTCTCAACCAATACTTGTCAGTACAGTAACTTGTTAACACTAAATTGATTCTAAGCTTTTGGGGAAAAGTATCTAAGCTTCCTACAGACTGTGTATTTACGTATTGTTCAAAAGGAAAAGTAAAACATCTTGGAGAAATGCAGCTTCTGTTCAGTCTCCAACTGACAGCACACTGTCTGTCTACTACAATCGAAATTAGTCTGATGATGCAAATTCTCAAAATCTTCTGACCCCACGGCAGCCCTATTACACTATAGAATAAAATGGGTGAAAACAAGCCAGGCACCTCTGAGCAACAGAGCTCAGCTGGGCTTGGAAGGCTGTAGTTGGCTGGTAAATACCACATTCCTCATCACCTGCACCACGGGGAGCCTGTCCTCCTCAGGTGGGCTCAGAAGATTTGGCCCCATACAAATGGCCAGGTTGGTGGCAGTCATTCTGCTAGGGCCACCTTTCTGGTGGTTCTTAGCACCAAGGGCCTGAGCAGAAGTGTGCTGATCCAGAGGTCCTTTTCCTACTGGGAGCAGCAGAAAGAGGAAAATCAGCCTGAGTGCCCACTGATCCCCTGTCTGCAGGCAGAGGTGGGCCTTTTTTCTTATTACACCAAACATTGGAAACTCAACCTCTTTGTTACTACTGTGGCCAAGACAGCCTTCTACTATCACATCTCCCATGAATCATTTTTTCTTCACAAATAACAGGTCTAGGAGGGCACCCTTCCTAGCTCACAGAGTCTTTGTGTAAAGAAATTGTCTTCAAGAAACTTAAGGAATTTCCCTGCCTTACTCATCCCAACAGTGACAGTATGTTATTCCCTGATGATGTGTGGGAAATTGAAGTCTCCCATAGCGATGAAGTCTACCAATCTGGAGATTTCTCTTAATTGCCTATAGAATAACTCATCAGTACTATCATCCTGGCTGGGTAATTAAGATCAGACACCCACATTGACATCTTCTTTGTTTTCCATCCCCCAAATCTTACCCATAGGCTCCCAACCACATCAACATTACCTGTAAGGGCTGTAAAGCTAAACTTCTCCTGTATATACGGTGCAACTTTTCCACCTTGCCTGCCCTGCCCATCCCTCCTGAACAGCCTGTTCTGCCCTACTGAACAGTGGGGTGCTCTTACCATTCTGCACTAGTGACACTAAGTCTTCTCTACATAATTTGCAGATTCACAATAGACAATGAAGGTTAATGTAAATATCATCTTGGCAAGTCAGTGCAAACAATTGTTCAAAAAATTATGTTTTAAGTCTGGTGACATAAAATTTGCAAAGACTCAAGTTTTTTATAACAATCTCTTCAAGAATTTAAATTTTTCCCTGGATATTCCAAAAGCATTGCAGTCACAACTGAGCAGAGACAACCATAGCCTACTCATAAAGCTCTGCAAGTACGGCATTGTTTTTTCCCTTTACACATGGCAGCTGAATCCTGGAAATCTAGTCAGGGAACATTATCAGCCAGCCTCAACATGTGATAGAGTAATACAGACTTGTCTTCAAGTGGTAGCCAGAGATGATGAGACCGCCCCCCAGTAAAACACTAGATGCCCAGGCTGGGATTCAGATCCTCTGACTTTAGCTAATTATACTGCAGATACTTATATTGAATAATTGCTAAGGTCCCATTACAGTAAGTGGAATGAAAAGTTATCCATGCTTTCTTAAAGTAGGTATCTTTAGACTCCATGGAGTAGGGCCTCAGTTTTGTTTCCTACACACAGGCACCTTAACACTGTTTAAGATGCCATAATGAAGCTGGCACCTAGAGCCTGGCAGATATGACACGGGACCTATGGACAGTCTTGCTCTTATGAGGGGGCATCTGGAAACCAGAGGAAATACCTATAGAAACTCAAGTCATACACAAACGATGCCAAGGAGTAGGCTGCTGCATCAAGCTCTTGATATCTACTCACTATAAAGGCTGCGTGGACACTGACTGCAAACAGAGACACAGAAGCTAGATTGAGCCAAATCCCACCCCAGTTTTAGTTCCCTCTTCGCCAAGGAGGTTTGTATCCTCTATCACCATAGCTGAGACCTAGCGAGAACATTCTACAAACATTTTCTGTAAAAAAAAAATTCTATTAAGAGCAAATATTGAAGAAAAAGACTTTTTCTTTTCTTTCTTCTATTTCTTGTCCAAAGCATGTCCGTTTGGCAGGGTTCAGGAAATACAATGTGAAGTGCTTATTTAAACAAGTTTTTTGACATTTTAGAAAAGGACACATCTTGTACCTGTAAATTGCTAATAAACACTTGTTATTTAAAAAATTAGATTAATATGTGACTTTTTAAAATTATATAAGACACCTGCTGAAGTGAAGAGACATTTTAAAATTAGGTATAAAAGAGTAAATGTACAATTCCACCTCTTATTCCTGCTTTCCCTTTAATACCAGAGTGAGTTTCATAGATAATGACTGGCGAATTGGCATGCTGGAGCAACAGGCTGTGCCAATACAAAATGCCTGCCTGCAGCTGGTTCCAGGTGTAGTACAAGTTTACCTCTGGATCAACTGAAAAAGCACCAAGCAAATGACAGGTATCTGTGAGTTTTCAAGAGGTCTTCCAGCAAGACAGAATCACAGAATCACGGAATCAATTGGATTGGAAAAGACCTTTGAGATCATCTAGTCCAACGTATGACCTAACACCACCTTTTCCACAACACCATGGCACCAAGTGCCACAATCAGTCTATTCTTAAACACCTGGACTAGCTGGTGTGCAAACAGAAACCATGTCCTTTTGTCACCGTCAGTCTTTATTGTTATTTATCTTGCTTTCCCGTAAGGAGTTTCTTCTTAGAGCTTTGTCTGCCCCTCTTTCGTCATTCATTTTGGCCCTTCACTCTCCCAAATAGCTTTTGGATTGATAATCCACCATTCATGTGGCAAACACACAGTTGGCAGCTCACCCTGACACTGTCTTACTTTTCGGCCGTGTTCCTTAGGCCTTGATTAAATAATATGTTAACATAAGCAATTAAGAATATTCTTAATTTAAGCCTAAATCCCATAGAAGTCAGGTGCATGAAAAATTTGGCTACAGTCCCTGAACTGGATTAAAACTTGGGACCTCATTATGTTCTTTAGTGTATTCTTTTCCTCTCTTTAGCTCTGTTTATAGGCTGTAACTGGAGCAACAGCTCAGTAATTTTCTTTCATAAAGACTGCAAATGCAGAACTCATATTTTCCCTGTGTTTTTTGAATGGAAGGTTAATTTTTCAGGTCTTCCTGAAAGCAAAATTGCTTCTGTGTAAGTTTCCCCCAATGCAGACTTCAGTTCACTCCCTAAGGTAATAGAAAATTAAAATTCTGTAGAAATCAAAAGTACAGGATGAAAAATAATGATGATAAGCAAATTGTATCCCTGATGGGAAATAAATTTTAAAAATATGGAATACAGACCATTTGGCTAATTGACTTAGATTAAGTGATATTACTCACCACTTCATTGGAAATACATGTTACAGAAGAACAGTAAATATTGCAAATGCTGAAGTAAAATTTTCTTGTATCCCTAAGACAGTCTTCCAACACTTTTATCAGAGGCTGTTGTACTAGATCATTAGGCTTATTACCATTTTAAAGATATGCTGAAACCTTTGAAAGAGAATTTTAATAGGCCAGGTTGGCATCATCATCTCCCCACACTTGCTGAACTCGGGGTCATATTCTAAACCACTAAGCTTCTACAGCAATGGGAAAGCCAACCGGAGCCACTGCGTACCCTTTCTCAGCAAAAATTTGAGTCTTTCTTCCTAAGGAGTTCATGTAGGACCAAATACTGACATCTTTTCAGCCTGGACTGTGGAATGTTTTGAGTTTTTTTTTTTTACTTTAACAGCATACAGCTGCAGTAAGCTTCTGTGCTTCGTTAAGCATCGTTTTAAAATGCATTCTACTTCACTAAAATTTGTATGTCATCTCTTGAGGATGCTAGGAAAGCACAGCACTGGATGCCAGCTACTTTTTAAATTGTCATTTATATGACTTCATAAAGTTCCCTTTCTTGCAAAATACCTAAAATTCTTTCTGGTGAGCACAAATCTAGTCCCAGGGGTCTCTTGAAATCTGAGTTTAAACTGGTCTTTTCAAGAAGAAATGAGAGAGAAAACCCTAGAAATCAGAGGGGGTGGGGAGAGTCTTTTAAACAGCTATTTATAAATTTCTATTTCATGGCAATATGTTGAAGCTGCCAAGTAAAGGAAAGTTGACATTGCAGAAGGTGCATAATCATGTGAGGAGTACTTGTGCTGTGAAACAGGAGACTAAAATATATTTGAGTGTGCTTTGCTTCTAAAAATACCTGGATCTATTACCAAATCTTCTGGGGGAAGAAAAAACAATTCCAATTAGAGATTTATTTATAACAGTCAGATTTCAATAAGAAGACCTCAAACTACAATGTAAGCTTAACTTGTGACAGTGTTTTAGTTTCTGAAAATCATGTACATTAGAGTGAGACCAGAAGGGATTTCAGTACTTTAGTCATGAAGTTAATTTTGCAGTTATTGAATTACTGTGAAACATTATGGGATACTGCATTATAATGTATTTGAGGTACAATATATTGATAAGAGTCTGAAGAAATGTCTGCTTAGACATTTCATTTAATTTTCAGACTATACTGCTACCAAAACACTTGGAGTTTGAGAGATGGACAAGTTACAGCATATAAGCCAGATTCTCAGAACTCTAACAACCACATTTTCCTGATTGTTTGCTTAAACAGCAACTACATTTACTAAAGCTCCCACACAGGTAAATTTTGAAATGGAAAACATTCAGCTTTGAGATGTTCCAGTGCACCTTGACACATACAACTGGATCTCAAGTAGTTTTCAAGATCTGGACACTTTCCTGAAATGGAAGTCTTTCTGCAAGGCTTTAGGAGAATCTGGACTTGAATTAAAATGTGTTCTGTTACTACTCTACCTATAAACTCAGAGTTCTGAGATAAATGATAGAAATCAAGCCACTGTAGTGAGAAACTGTTCTTGCATGTATAATATGTGGTATATTAATTTTTCTCTTTTTTCTCAAACATTATCTTTCAGAGTATCCTACCTAAACTATACAGAACGGTAAGAAGCCCAAGCAATATCTGGAGTAATTTCACCAGCTTAAGAAAGACTTACTTCATTCAGTCAAAACTGGTATCAAATACTGTATCCATTGAGATATAATACTATCTTAGCCTTTTATTCAAATTATCATCTTGCTCCAAGTGTAAACACAGAATCAGACCATCTATGAAAGTGGTTTCCTCTTCCCTCTATGCCTTCCATCCTTCCATCTGGAGGGGAGGAAGGGAATCTATCTTAGACTACTTAATTCTTCATTCTTAACACCACATAGTTATTCCTTACAGGACCCTGTTGGGTTTCCCACAGAGCTATCTTTGGGGAAAGTCTCTAAGTAATATTCTACATAAACAGACTGGAGTGAGATTTCAAGACTGATTCACTATTTCCCACTTGGAAATGAATAAATTGTGAAAACTTAATTCTCCGTTGAAATTACTTACTTGATTTTCACAGAATCGGAAAAAAAATGCCTAAGTTTTTGCCAATGAAATAATACTTTTCCTAAAATCCATAAGATTTTTGTGCCTTGTGACCCTCTTCTGTTCCATGAGCTGGATTCCCTGAGCAAAATGTGTCAATTCAATATTACTACTATTTCCTGTTCTAATACTGGTTTGGAAACATAATAGGATGACCAAAGTGAATGCACTTTAGGCTCATGTTATTTCTGCATTTATAAAATAAATATATATGTGAAAACTGTGTCCTTTGGGATTTAGAAGCTTCTGTTGAATACAAAAAGACACACTGTAAGGTAGCTAGTAGGACAGAACAACATCTGACCACAGCCTTGATAGAAATCCAGACGAATTTTTCAAGAGCCTTCAGCTACAAAGCCAACTCTAATCAAAACTGATGTCTCAGCAGAAATAATATATGTACAGATGAGAATAGCCATGCTGAAAGGAAATGCAGTTTTAAAAACAATGAAATGAACATGAGAATTTTTTTGAAATCCATTGATGCCAACATACGATATTTCAGCAGTCAGAATGTAAAATGCATTAGCATTCTTAAATATACAGTATATAGCATATACAAAAAATACTAATGATTTTTAAACTCAGTTTACATGCAGGGATCCTGGCAACTAGCAGTGTGCTGAAAGATTCCTTGCAGACATGGGCATCTAAGTGCCACACAGAGCAACTCTGAGGCAGCCTAAAGGGCCAAATCAGTTTGCAGCCGCAGGAACAAGATGACAAACATAATCACCCTGAGTGCTCCTGGCTTCACCTTGCCCTGTCCTACATCTTCTGCCATCCTGCACCAAGCACCACTCAGACAGCGTCTTGGCTAAGAGTAAAAAAGTCAGTAAAGACCAGCTGATGTAGTAGCTGAGAGTGATCATTGTGACATAGGAGAGATTCAGTTCATTAAAAGGACTAGTTTGATATTTCATAGTTGGCATTAGAGACCATAATGGGTTGAGATGTTTTTTTGTATGCCTAATGCAGGTCACATCACCTGGCTGACATCATTAACTATTTCTGCCTTTCAGCAATTACATACTAATTCTAGGACCTAGCACTGCAAAATTGGCATCCAAACCTTACATCTTACTCAGTGTTTTGTCTTTCCAGATGACAGGAGATATTACAGTGCTAGCATCCATTTTCCTTAGTTTTTCCATCTCCGCTATAAACCAGAGACTTTGCAAGGTAGAAGATATTACATACACACACATTATTAAAAAGTCAGAGAACATTTGCAAAACAAAAAATAAATCAGTATTAAGCAGAACATGCATTGAGGTAATATGAAATTTTCCTGTGTTTAAGCACTGGCTCCAAAAGCAGCATGGTAGCAGCTATCAGTGTCTGCCTTTCACATAAACAAAGCATTATAAGTTGATCTACCCAGGATTCCCATCCTGACTATTGTTTCTGATTTTGTTTAGAGAGTACTAGCTTTGAGCAATGTCTGTGCATTCCCTGAAACAGATCTCCAGAACTGACTAAATTGTTTATATGTACACATGTACCTGCATTAAGACACATCCAGTTTGTAGCCAGGTCACTGTATATGTGTGACCATCATCCTACAACAGCAGTTTCAGCAAGATTCAAAACAAATGTTTGCATGTGTTAAAAGAAAGATGTGAAATATTCAGAGTCATATTATTTTATGCCAGTGAAGGAATTTTTAAGATGCACCTGAGGGCATTGAAAATAATGGCAGAGTGAGGCAAAGTTACCCCAGAATAGTGGATTTGAAAAAGAGCTTGTCCTCTATATCCCAGTGCTGAGAACTGGACCCTGGAAATGATGACGATGAGCTCCTCTGTCTGTCCTTTTGGGAAGTGTTGTTCAATGAATAAATTACTGTACAGGTCACCAGACCAAAATAGCATGAAGGGATAGAGAAGCAACTTTCATTACTGGCAGCTCACAGTTTATCTTGCAGAGGCCAGACCACTGAAGTTAGCTCTTCAGTATAGGCTCCACCGCAAAAGCTGAAACAACTAACTGCCTTTCCTTCATAACCTCTTGCAGCTATTCTTTTTAACTCAGTCTCTGAGAGTAAATGCAATGACAGCTGCAGGAAAAGTAGAATCAGTGAGGTGGAAAGGGGACATTTCTTGAAGTTGTCATAATTAAATTATAGCCATTACCAGAGTGAGCAGAAAAATCGTATATCATTCTAGCATACAGATCCAAACACAAAATATAAGCTTTCTTCCTAATTCATTAATTTCCCCACATTCACACTGCTAGTTATAATTACTCCAAAGGAATTATTAATTAGAAATTATTTTGCATTAGGCAGTTGTAAGACATGAAGCTCCCATCTGAAATAAAAATCTGTAATGATATTACAACTACTGTTATGGTTTTATAGTAATGTAATATGATTAACTATTATCAAATATGTACAAGTATGTCTAAGCAAACTAATTAACAATGCTGTTTATCATGTCCTTTATTCTGTTAATACTCTACAATTTGTTCCTTCCACAGCAATTTTATTTATGGAAGGAATACAGTTTTCTTATACTAATAAGAATTTTTTGTTGTGAAAACATGCTTACATTTTTAATTACCTTTACAGAGTTGTAGACTGGATTGAGAAGTTCAGCCTGGGAGGGGTTAGAATTTATGCATGAGAACAGCCTGCAAAATGTCCCAAATAAAACAGAGTACATACAGAAAAAATCATATGGAATACAGAAACAGAATCATTAAAGTTAAAAAATAATTCCAAGATCATTGAGTCCGATCTTTGACTGAACCCCACCATGTCAACTAAACCACAGCAGTAAGTGCCATGTCCAGTCAATTTGTAACAATGAAAATTCATATGTGGTTTAAAAATAACATTTATCTTTCCAAATTAAATGGTGGGAATGGCTATGGGCACTGCTGCTGGGAAGTGACCATAATAGTTCTTTCTGAAATCTTTTCTTCCTTCCATCAATGCTCCTACATTTTTCTCCCTAGCAGCAGAGGAAGGATCCTTTCCTGACAAGGGCACAGTTGTACAAAAAGACTCTGAATGAAGTCCTCATACTGTGGTGACATGAGTGTCCTTGGTTGCATTAATGTGACCCTGAAGAAAACATGGATCTGAATGCTGCAACCTTCAGGGAAAAAAGCTTTGGATCCTCATTTGAATTATCACTTGGTCCTATATCTATTTAAAACTATGTTATTACAAAGTGCTCTAGAATAGCTCAAGAGGATAATCCTTGCTTAACAGAAGCACCGCATGATAACTTAATCAAGCCTTTTCCATTTGCAGTATAGGCTGTCTGCATCAATCTACATTATTAACGATCCCAAAGAGATCAGAAGAACGTGTTTTATGACGAGAAAGAAATAGCTAAGGGAAAAACCAAATCTGATTCACCAGGAACACAAACCACAAAGGGGAATATGAATGGTACAGTAATCATGCTAACCCCAGACACTATAGAGATACTCCTTGCCCAGTAGTTTAATGTCATTTATCTTAGTATATCCCATGTTTAAGACTACCAGATAGCATTTATATAGAGTGATTTTACAAGACCTTGCTCTGAGTCCTTGAGAAAATTGGAGCAGGACAGCCCCTCAGCAAGAGTCTACTTCACCTGCCCTACTTTCAATACCAGAAGCACCTTTTCCTAGTAGGATAGAGCTGGGCAGTAGTGCAGTTATTTTTCACAAAATATGTGGCACCAAGTGGTAGTGGCAGAAACTTCTCCTTTGTCCGTAACTGTGCCATAATATGTACAGTCCTGGCCATTGGTAAGTGTGGCAGAGGGCCTGGGAAGCAGGAGAAACCACACTTTTCTCTCAGCAGCAAGTGTATTATGAATTCAGATGTTCATCAAGAAGGGTATCAGAAATTCAAATGCACCCCCATAGGGAGGATGGCCAAGCGCTTTCTTGATTTACAAACCCAGTAGCTGTACTTATTTTAAAAGACTCATAAAACCTGTAAATCAGTGCATTCCTGGTGCTTTCTCAACCATCAAAGAAGTCAAACTTCAAAGTAAAACAAATGCCAAATGAAACCAGGCTTCTCTGGAGCAAAGCAGTTTGAAAGTACCTGATGGACAGATGGATGGAGGGATACGCAAGGTAACTCCAGTTGGACTCATCAGAGCCTAAGGTAGACAGCAAATAGCACAAAATCAAACTCCCTCCTTAATTTTCTAGTTTTCTGTACCCTGAAAATACTGCTTTCTTAAAGTTGCTAATTGCAGTAGAATTTGTAGCTGATAGAACTACAGTTCTTTACAGTTTTGTATAGGTAAATTACATTTTAGATAGAAAAAGTAGCATTAAACCAATATTCAGTCCAAAGGAGGTTTAGCTGTCAATGGTGAAATTGAAATTGTTTTCTCTGTGTCTACAGAGCCAGAGTTATTACAAAGTTTTCCTTAAAAAATAATAAATATTTATTCATATCTATATGACAAAGACTGTAATATTCAAATACATCTTTAACATATATTAATAACTTTAAAAAATATGAAAGAAGGGTATAATACTTTAATTATTTTTCATTAAAACTCTCAGGGGCAAGAGTCTCCCCAAACACATTATTAGTTCAAAGGTGTTGGTCACCACTGTATAATCTTGACCAAAACAGCAGTGACCTACATGTTCAAGTTTCAGTCAGTTGCACATTCAAGAACTAGTTGGCAGTGAACATGTTTATGTGAAAAACAGGGTTCTGTGTATTTTGGGTCCAAAGCATGATTCTAATCTCCTATGATACAACAGCTTTGTATCATATTATACGTTAACAGTTTACCTTTAACTTAGCAATCTCCCACATAGCCAGGCTTTCCCAAGCAGGTAGAAAACTGTGCTTAGGTATTCTAAAGGACATTTGTTTTTTTCAGAACCAAAAGGGTACAGACCATGAACATGACATTTTCAGTAATGCAAAAGGAAAAGTCTGCTTTGGCTGAAGACCCTAAGAAATGTCACTGGAAAGATAGAGTGCAATAGAAAGAATGTGTTGAATTTGCACTCATCAGCCATCCAGTATGCTGGAACTTCAACCCAGAACTTCTACAGTTGTGTCAGCTGAGTAGTTCTCACTGTACAAAGCAAGAAAAATTTTGAGCCAGGTATTGGATATTTCTACTGTAAAGCAGATGTACAGAACTTTTGCAACCTTGTCAGCTATTTGAGATTTTACAAGGTTTTCATATTATTTTGTTAGGGTTTAACTTGGACTGAACTGAGTGTGATTCAAGATAACTGAACAATGTTAGAAAATGCTAATGCTATAGGCATGTCAATCATTGAAATTAGAGTTCTGGGACATGCTGGCAAAGGCATATTTCAAGATTTCCCCCAAAACCAGAATCTGTTACTACTTATTAACATTCAGGTTTGGAGGCTGGTAGTGATAGAAACTTGTGCTGGTGATCACTATTTCCCTCCCTCCCTCCCTGAATTATTGATATGACAGAATCACAATGTGGGAATGTAGTCAAACACCAGAAGGGAGCTTGTGATACTGCAAGGCATCTTCGTGGTTAACAAAGGGAACACAATCCTGAGCAATCATAAGCATTATGTAGTATGATATCTTATTAAAATGAACTAGTTTCTTTTTAAAATCAATTAAGTTTACTCCCAATTCTCCTTTAGAAATTCAGTTTCCTGATATATTTATGAGAGCAATTACATCCCTTCTCATATCAGCCTTACTTTGCTAGAATAAACACAGTTTTTTAAGTGTTCTCTGATAAGAATGCTTTCCATTTCCACAGTCATCCCGGTAATGATAAAATCATGAGTGCTTTGGGTTGGAAGGGACCTGAAAGATCATGTAGTTTCAACCCCTCTGCCATGGGTAGAGACACCTTTCGTTAGAACAGGTTGCTCAAAAACCCATCCAGCCTGGCCTTGGACACTTCCAGGGATGGGGCATTCACAAGTTCTCTGGGAAACCTGTTCCAGTGTCTCACCACCCTCACAGTAAAGAATTTCTTACTTATGTCTGATCTAAATCTACCCTTTTTCACTTTAAAACTATTACTTTTTGTCCTGTCATTACAGATCCTTGTAAAAAGTCCTCCAGTTCTCTTGCAGGCCCCTTTAAGTACCGGCAGTGTACTGTACTGGAAGTACAGCTCCTTTAGGTGCTGTAATTCTTCTACTGGTTTAATTTCTTTTGAAGTTGGGCACTCAGAATTATAGACAGTATTCAAGATGAGGTCTAATTAACCTTTTTAAAACAGCACAAATATTTCCATGCCTTTTACTGGGGAGATCTCATCAGAACCATCTTACGTGTTCCACAAGTGTATGGCGCCCTATGACAACACTTAGATATTATATAATCAATTCTCTCCCTGCTCGTTTCCTGGTGATGAGCTCCCCCTGGTTTCTCTTCTAATTCCCTCAGCAGAACAGATTCCCTTAGCTATAGTCTTGCACAGAGAATGTATAGAAAATGATCCTATTTCAGGTACTCCAGTCTAACTCTTGTACAATAACCTGCACCTCTTTCATGTTAGTGTTGCCTCCTACCCGTATAACATTAGCATGCTTCAGGGTGCTGAGACTGTTGAATGAAAAAAGTAAGTAAGATGAACTTTGCAGAACACCAATAACTTCCTATTAGTACAGGTTTCTCCTTGAATCACACTTTATCCAACTTTCAGTTGTTTCATCAATCTCCATATCGCTTGCTTTGCTGAACTCACGTAGAAGCTCTGCATTCCTTCTGTCTATAAAAATATCTTCTTTTTTTCCAAGCCAGCCCAATTTGCCACACCCACCTTCTGTGAACCTCATTTGATATAATTAGCATTATTCTGTTTGCTTAGATGTTGCTTATTCCTTCCTATTTATTTCAGATCAGTTCACTTTCCTTGAATGCAGACTTTTTACTTGCTAGTGATATGTACCCTATGTAGTTTCCTAGTTATGTAAAACTTTTACTCTGTCTGGTACTTTCCTTTTCAAGCCACAAAAGAACATAGGCAGCAACCAAATGGTTTAAGAACCCTGAGCCTATTTCAGAAATTAGGAAGGGTATTCAGCCTGCAAAGACTCTAGCTTCCTGGCCTGCTGCCCACATCAAATATCCTTCAGTGACACACAATAGAAGCCTTGAAAAATATTCTATTCTTCAGCCTTTTTCCAGCCAGAACACCTAAGGCTTTTCTCAGAAAATTCCCAAAGCACTTTACTGAACCGTAGCTAGAGAGTCTTCTTGAGGTAAGTCCTAACCTCTCTGGCAGTCACCCCACCTTGCCTGGTCTGGAACTTTTTATCCCAGCTCTTGTGAGTGAGTCACTGAGCCACAGCTGGGCAACTCCTTGCTCTCTGTTAACCCCATCATGTTTGTTCATGGCAGACTGTATCTGACTGCAATCACATATACCGCAAATGTACAGACAGCTGTGGTCCCACCTCAGCCATGGGTTTGACTTTTTTAATATTTACATCTGGTAAATTATTGCTATAAATGAAAAAAAGTAAAATGAAAGAAATGTTTCAGAGAAACAATACAAGTTGGTACAATCAGACACATATATTGAAAAACAAACAAAGAAAAGTGATATGCAGATCTGAAACAGTGCAAAACAGAATCCTTTTGGAAGCAGTAGAAGTGCTATTATCTGTATGACTTAAGAAAAAGGAATATACAGCACAGTATAACTCTATAGGTTGTAAAAATGGTTACTTCAATTTCATAGCTCTGAAAATGACCATTTGATTTAAAGAGATGGAAGGGTTACAAAATTTTTCATTACTAGTGCAAGCACTGAGTATAAAACATCAAAAAAAGAGTCCTTTTATGTGAAGATTAGAATTCCAATGATTTCGTGTCTCATAAGAATTTTTTTTACCTTTTTTCCCCCTTAATTTCACTTATTTGTGGAGTATTGTCTAACAGAAAAAGTTCTCTCTATGGAGCACCACAAGAGTGCCTCAAGGAATTTAGCCAGACAAAGTGAGACAGATGTGTTAAACAGATGGATGCCAGGGAAGTGCTTGGTTTCTTAAACAATGGATGTGAAGGACTAGGGAGTAAGTGGAACAGAGTCTTGGCTGGATTGAATTAGGGAAGGGGGGCTTTTATCTTATTGTAAATGAAAGCAAGAAAACCATCTATTCCATACTGATAAACCAATGCCTTAATTGTCAGCTGTTCTGACTACTCTAAATGTATATTCCTCACACTGGCCCACAGCTCAAAGCTGTCTTAAGCAGCAAACCTTAAGCACCAGGTGCTGCAATCTTACTTCAACCCTTAAATTTAATGGACTAAACACAAACGCACATCCTAACCAGCTGAATGAAGTAGCAATCACACATTCTCCCAGTGGTGACGGGGCTGCCCAATGGTCCCCTCGTCTGCTTCACGTCTGGAGCAAAGGTGCACATAGAGGTCAGCGACTGTGTGCGGTGTCACATGCACAATATGCCTGGCAGGGCATGCCTGGTAACTTTACATTTGCCATTTGTGAACTCCATGGTATTTATATGAAACAGAAGTAATAGTGAAGTACAAGAAGCAAGTTTTGGTCCCATGAAGCATCTGGGAATGCAGTCTGCATTCAGTAGCCAAATGATTTTGGTGAGCCACATATAGGTCTCATCCAAGTCATCATTGGCCTAATTTGCTGCTTTGAAAAGCTCTATTTATTATCTACAAGAAATAAAAAAATAGTTCTTGTCCATCTCACTTCAAATTTCCTGAAAAGACTTATTTATAAAAAGATGGATGCTCAAGGTTTTATTGAAAATTATCTTTTTAAAGTATGTCTGGTCTGCCACTTAATAATTGATCTTTCTCCAAACCGCCAGGCACTTTACAAAATCCTGGATGTAGTCATGTATTCTTAGAGATGGGCTGAGTTCTCCTTTTTTCAGGCTTTACAAAACAAGTTCTGTACCTCTTCAAATGTATGTGTCACAAGGTTATTCCTGAAGTCTACTTCTTATTCTTCATGTGTTAAGCACGAGGTATATATGCTGAAGTATGTAAAACTGAGGCAGTCTGAAAGGGGTAGGCAAGGAGTATATCCTGTTTATGTTAAGGTTTTTAAACATAAGATGATGTAATTCATTACAAGAAAATTAACAACACCTTACCTTTGTTATCTCTCAGAGGTTACATCATGAGTTTTGAACCAGTGGAGTTATACTGGATAATTACTACAGTTTAATAAAACAAAACAATCTCCATTTCTGAAAACAGATGTTTTTGTTCTCAGATCATGCCTACACATAAAAATCAAAAGCTATTTATTGCAGTGTGATAATACCCAGGAACCCTTTAGCCACATGATCCTAATATTTCTGGATCTTGAGCTTTTGAATAAAATACTGAGTGGACTGCTTTATACTGTCTCAGAAAGTCTTGACTTCCTCCATAAGATAGCAGAGCCATGCTTTAATCTAGAGAAACACAGACTATAGTTCTCAGCATCTAGGAAAGCACACATTTCTGGTCATTGCCTTCATCAAGAATCATGTAATAAAGGTAATAAAGGGGTAATAAAGGCTGTCAATAATTTTTCTCTGTGGCTTTCCTACTCCTCAGACCCATCAGTCACTTAATCAGCACCAGCAGTTCCCTTGCTCTGCCCTTCACATTACATTCAGGTGCTGAAAAGAAGGTTTAAAGAAGGGCAGCTAAACCAAAAATATCACCTGTGAAGAGAAAATAAAGGAAGCAAAGCCCACATGCTGCCATCTCTGTACTGAATTCTCAGTTACTTCTTAGGGAGTTATGCACAAGAACTACACTACCTTTTGACATCCAAGGCGTACAGGAATGCACATAGGTATGTATATGTGTAAATTTAGGGGCCTCAAGGGTGAGAAGCTTTGAAGCAGACCAGGTTTGTTCCAGAAATTATGTAGGACAGATTTTGGTGACAGGTTAACTGGATAAATATGAGGCATGAAAAAAAGATGAGAAGTGAAGTAATGATATTTTCCAACAGTGGAACAGAATAGGCAGGGACATGAGGTTTAAATTAAATTTGTAAGAGGTGGGGCTCCTGGAAGTAAGAACTCTAACAATATTTGGTGATGCACAGCTTCCTTGGCCTGGCAGGATTTTTTCTTCTCCATTTTATGACATGCAAAGAGGAAATCCATGTGCCTTAGAGGTGCAAGACTGTTGTTATTTTGCAGCTTTCTCTACATGAGTGTGTGAGATATGACAATATTACGAGCATGATCAGCAGCATCAGTGTGAACATCTTGGTGTGTTTCACCTTCTGTGTGAACAAAATAGGGAGCATTGCCTTTTCTTAGATTTTATGAGTATATAGTAGTTGTTGTATATAGAGTATATAGAGAGCCTCAAGTGGATTTTGAATAGGGAAGCAGGCTAGTGGTAAAGTCATAGCCATCTTAATATAATTTCTGACTTGCATTTGCTGGAGCAGCACCCTTTTTACTTTAGTTTCTCCTAGTCTACTTTCTTTTTCTTCCGTTTCCTAGGATCATTTCCCTGCCTCTCCCTCAAACCTCTTCCTTCTGGAAACCTCCCTGAAATCATTAGCCTGGGTGCTATAGACTCCCCCACTTTCCCTTCTGCACCCTCTTCCTAGTTTGTGCATTTCTAACCTTGTTTGAGCCTAACAGGTGCAAAAATCCAGGAAAAAAGTGCAGTCAGCAAAGCTCATTGCTAACCCCTCAAAAGGAATATCCCCTCTTGTATGCCTAGGTCTTTATACACTGTTATGTGTCTGTAATAGAAACAACAAGAGGCAAGGGCTGGGCAGACAGGAGCTTGGGATGAGCTCTTCAGACCAAAACAGAGGCAAACTACATAGTTTGTCATCACTTGTTGTCTGTTGACCTGAGCTGTGATCTACACTCAGTATGTGTGTGTTTGAGACTACAATCTGACCATAAACCTCAGAAGCTTTCCAGGTGCCCAAACATCTGCAGATAGCTGTATTTCAGCAATAGAGTTCTGTAGGTTCCCGGATTTTGTGAATGGTCTTTCTAGACCTGTGAGCCCTTGGGGCTGGGCTAAAGAGCTCCATCTCTATTTCATGCCTGAAGCCACTCAAGTTTGAATTTTTCCCCTGACATACATGATCTGGTTGAATTTCCTATGAACAAAGATGTATTTAAGTTTTAATAAACCATTTATTTTATAGTATTTTCCCCAGGATTTGCAGCAGATTCTGAAGTGTCAATTAACTTGACAATAAAGCCCTTTCAAAAATAAAATAAAGCTTTATTTAAACAGTCAAATAATCATTTAAATTATAAATTAAGTGGAACTAAGATTATTCCCTGTATTTTCCCTAGTAGAAGAACAGCTGAGAATTAATTGGATTGGTTTCTCTTCAAACTGATGGAGAGAGTTCTAAAATATCCTGCTTTAAATCTCCATTAAATATTTTCAGATGTATTCAGTGGAGCTAGGCACTTAATTTCTAGCCTGCAGAAGTTTCACAAGGATTCTGGGAGCCACTCAACTCTGGAAAGATGTAGGTTTTCTTCTTCGAATTACCTTTGATAATGAGGCTGACTTTCTTCCCTTGAGATGGCTAATCAAACTAGCAGGAAAAATGTCTGTGTCTCACTCCTCAGAGATGTCCCAAAACTGTAAGAAAGTGAACAGGTTGTTTCCTGAGTGCTAGTCAGCTGGGCAAGAGCCAGCAGCTGGAAACTGCTGAGACATACAGCACTGAAATAGGGATCATCCAAAGAGCACAAAAATGTCACAGTGAGAGACAGTGAGCAAAAGGAAGTTGTTTGAGATTTCAACCTTTTCTCATCACTGAGGATTGCAAAAGTCTTTTGTCCCTAACCCAGAAACTAAAGAAGAGCTTTCCCTGAGTGTTATATATATTTTTGTCTCTTCCATATTGAATTATATGGGATTATCCCAGTTGCTCAGCAGTAGTCCTTTACACAGGCTATGTTGCCCTAAGGGACCTAAGCTCAACAAAGGACATTGGGATGCAAGAGATAGATTGGTTTATATGAGTTTGTTTAGAACTTCTCTTCAGCTGTGTACTGGAGAGGTCTGAACTGGGGGTACAGGTTTGTTTGTTTGTATAGTAGATCATCTGGCTATGCTTTTTTTAGATTTTAATTACATTTCGGATGCTTTGCAACCAGTTCAACTACTCAAAATTACTGATCCAACATTTATGTGAAGTCTGTAACTATCAGGAAACTTTTGAAATCTGTAAAATTATAATGTCTTTCATTCATAAGTCACAACATTCATTGATAGCCTCACTAAAAGGTGAAGCTTTTGAAATATCGAAGTGTTCCTACACATTGATTTCAAAATGACACTGCTTAATGGCATCTAACATTTTAACCTACTGCTCTTTATTCCTCTGTTTCGACAGCAATGTTCTGGAAGGTCCAACAAAAGCACAAAAAAAGTTCTTTAGAGCTACAATTATATCCTTTTCCCACCTTTTCCACCTTTCTACCTTTGCTACATTAAGATATTGCCTCCTTTTCAGCAAGTTACATAAAATGTTGTAATACTTAGAGGGTCTTGTAATAGCCAGGCAGGAATGAGAGCTGTTTTACCTTTGGCTTTTAATTTCTAAGCATATTTCTGTTCAGAGATAGACCCCCTGGAGGAATGTTTTCAGTATGCCATACTGGGAAATACTTGTAAGTGTCCACACAATTACAGCTCATTACAGCAGTGGGAGTCATTTGCCTGCCTGTTTTCTAAGCTTTCATGTTGAAATGAGACTTCACTGTTATTTTTTGAATGATAAAAAAGGGAGAGGTTTATGCCAACATTATCTATACTTTGAGCTATGTGTGCATCTATGACATTCTCATATGTGCATGCCAAATATCTAATGAGAAGAGGACATCAGCATCACATTAGACAGTTTCAACAACCACCTTATGACTCAATTGCTGTATGTCTACAAGGTAATATTTTGTCGCATTCACTTATATACATTAAACTGCGTTTTATTTTATTTGTGGAACTGATTAAACTGGTAGTTTTTAAATCCCGCTGTGATTAAGCACCAAAAAAAGAGTAGGGACTAATTTCTGTTGCCTAAACGCCATTTAGTGCCATTTGAAATGCTCAAGGATACCCGGGGCATTTAGATGGGGCTGGCAGCTACAACATTGAGTAGAGAGATACAGAAGTGCTGTTCTGGAATGAGACCTGGATGCCAGATGGCATACCCTAGAGCATCTCAATTGCTTCTACATGCCTCTATGTGCATAACTGAAGGGAGAATGCACTGAACTTTCAGGCAGTCATTTAATTTAAGCCTGTGCCTAAAGCTGATGCCTACATTCACAGTAGACATTCACTGAAGAGAGTTACAGAATCAGAATCACAGAATTTTCTGAGTTGGAAGGGATCCACAAGCATCATCAAGCCCAGCTCTTAGCCCTGCACAGGACAGCCCCAGGAGTCATCCCATGTACCTGAGAATGTTGTCCAAATGCTTCTTGAGCTCTGTCAGGCTTGGTGCTGTGACCACTTCCCTGGGGAGTCTGTTCCACTTCCCAACAACCTTTTACTAACAGCTAACCTAAACCTTCCCTGACACAACTTCAAGCCATTGTCTTGCCAGAGGGTCACCAGAGAGAAGAGATCAGTGCCTACCCTCCACTTCATCTCACAAGGAAATTGTAAGAAACTGGTTTTTAGGCAGAAAACACTTGAGGTCCACAAAGCCTCCAGTTATTTTTCAGTTTCTATGAAATAAGCAGTGAATATATGCACTTAGAACTGGATTTATCTGTCATAGGTTTAACTATGTAAAGACTGTAACCATTTATGGGACTTTAATAGTTGGCTTCAGCTCCAGAGTTCAGTAGCTACTGCTATTTGAGATTACTTAGAATAATCAGTACAGCCGCATGGGCATGACAGATGAGACACAGGACCTGTGGGAAACTTGCACCCTCTTGGAACAGCAACTAGAGACCAGGCCACTGACAGATCCTGTGGTATTTCAAATGGTGCTAGATGATTGGGTTTTGGTGACTGTATCCCTCCCTTCACGTGATGTAGGTGTCTAAGGTCTACAGTAAATGGTGGAGATCTAAGGCTTGATTCAGGCAAAGAGACAAGATACTCTTTTCTCTCTGCCATGAAAGGCACATTTCTGGTTTGTGTCCAACTTAGCACCAGAATCCCAGATATCTTACTGCAAAGCTGCTTCTCAGATGGTTAATCCCTCAGCACATACAAGTTCATGGGGTTATTCCTCCCCGGATGTAGGACTTCACTCTTCCCTTTCTTGGACTGCATGAGGTTTCTGTCAGCCCCTTTCTCCAGCCTGTAAAAGTTCCTCTGAATGGCAGCACAATCACAGGACACACCAGCTACTCCTTCTGATTCCTGAGGGTTCACTCTATCCTATCACCTTGGTCATTGAGAAAGAGGATAAATAGTATTGACTGAGAGTATTCTGCTAGCGACCAACCTCCACCTGGAATTTGTGCTGCTGAATACAACCCTTGGTGCCCAGCAGTGCAGGTGCTGCAGTTTTCACTCAACATCCACTTACCCAGCAAGTACTTCATCAATTTGTCTATAACGATGTGTGGTGGTCTTGAAAGCCTTACTAAATGCAAGCTAAGCAATACCCACTGCTCACCCATCGTCCTCCAAGCCAGTCATCCCATCATGGGAGGCAACTGGACTGGTCAAGCATGATTTGCCCTTCATAAATCCATGCTGACTACTCCCAATCACTTTTCAGTCCTTCATGTGCCTGGAATTAGATTCCTGTATTTGTTGTTTCAACACTCTCCCAGGAATCAAGGTGAGGCTGGACAACCTGTAGTTCTCCAGATTGTTCTTCTTGCCCTCTAGGGCAACAAATAGGAGTGACTGCTTTCTTCCAGTTCTCAAGAAGCCCATGATCACCATGACCTTTCCAAAATAGTAGAGGCTGGCCTCACAATGACATCGGTCAGTGCGTGCCTCCCATGAAGTCACTCATGTATGCCTAATGAATTCCTGTGTTCCCTACCCTGATCAATGGGGACACTGAGGGAAAGGCTTCCTTGCTCTAGACTTTGTCTCTTGTCTCATGGGCTTGGGATTCCTGAAGGTCCACGTTGACAGTAAAAACTGAGGTGAAGGAGTCTTCGGCCTTTTCAATGTCCTTTGACACCAGATTCCCTGTCACATTCAGCAGCAGTTCCACATTTTCCCTACACTTCTTCCTTCTAACTTTTTCTGACCTTGAGGTCCCTCAGCAGACTCAAGTCAGATAGGTGCTGGCTTTTCTTACCACATCCTTTCACATGCTTGAAATATAGAAGGAATCTAGGTAATGTTTAGATGTAACATTACATCATGATGTTAGATGTAACACCACCCTTCTTTAGCAGGGTTTTCTCACTTGAGGCCTAATGTTTGGATTCAGGTTTATTTCTCAAGTTACACAGGCTGTAACCTTAGTTGCAAGAGCAGCACTTTTATTAGAGCTGTTTTCTCCTATACACATCATGTCCTATTCAAACTTACCATGCTGTACACAGCTGTTACAAAAAGAACTAGAAACACCTACGGAAAGGGAAAGCCATCCTGTTTATCATTTGCTGTTGCTGCCTAGTCAGTGCATCCAGGGTTGTTTTGTTCTGCCTCAGGCTCCTACCAATCTGATGGATCTGGAACACTGCAGTCAGGTGTAACTGTAATACATGCAAAACACTGCTGAGAGGAATAGACAGATTTTGGTACAATACCCAAGGCAAACAATATGCAGGGCACTCAAATTTTATTGTGTAGGGTTTAAAAAGAATAGGAAAATACAAGGTTTTACATGCACTTGGAAGAGTAGAAACCATTACAAATTAATGCAAGACCAAAATTTTTGTCAATCCTAAATAAAAATGACAGGGATATTACAGTGTATTATGCTAGGGATCATGTTGAATTCTACCACAAGGAAGCTGAACTGGCAATTAGTTTTATTAAATCAAAGTAGATTTTCTGTTCTCTTATAATCAATAACATTACTATTTGGATACAAAAGGCTTTGTATCTTTTAAAGAGAGTTATCTCTATGTGTTTATGACTTGTTATGCATGAATCTATGTCCCTCAAGCCTAATTTTGAGGAAGATCTCATAATACAGAGAGTGTAGCTATCTTTCACTTGCTTTGTTATATGCTACAGATATTCTAAGATGCATGTAATAGGTAAACAGATAAAATACTCTTTGTTCCTAAGTCGGTAAGATTGTTGAGGTCTTGTCCTAAGAGTCCATTTCCTATTCATGAATGACTTCTTTATGAAAAGGGAGAAGAAAAATATGTGGAACTCTTACTTTACCATAATTTTTCAGCTACCAGCTGCTTCCCTAGGATCCCTGTATTGCTGGGAAAGAAGTAGTACCTAAACAGGTGCTGATAAATTGCACATATGCAATAGGAGCACTGCAGGAGGTGTCACAGATATCATATTTATGGTGCATGTGCAATGCCATTGATCTGCTGTGGCCACTAATCCTGACATGCCCAGGCTCCTGTGCCTACACAGACTGATTTAGTGCCCCACATACAAAGCAAGACTCAATAAACATGCACAGAACTGTGTAGGTGAGATTTATCTGTCCAGAACTATCATGCCTCCCAATCAGCACTGTGCCTATGGCTTCTTTAAGACAACCAGTTTCTGTATGATGAGCATTCCTGCCAAGTCAACATGCTGATTGCTCAAAACCTGGTGATTTTATGTTTTCTGACTTTAATGTCAAATCCAGGAGAGAAAACCAAAAGTAACCCCATGTGTAGACTTGTCACTACTCTCTCTCATGAACCAAAGTATGGTAACCTAGGGTCACCTTCCTTTATGCATTATCCTGATTCTCTGACACTTTCATTACTTTTCCCACAAAATAACATGGCTTTAATCAGTTACTGGTGCAATTCTGAATAACTTGCTCTTTACTGTTGACTCTGATTCTCTACATATGAAAAAAAGCTGCATAGCAGTGTTTTAACTCCTCTTCTAATAAACATATATTTTGCCCAACATAAGAAAAGACTTGATATGACTAAATGGGACAAATGGACAGCTATAATGAAATGATATATCCACAACATCTGATGCACTTCAGACATAAACAAATCTGTGCCTGCAGGCTCTCTCTTTTCTAGCACTCCAGCAGACTTCTTTGGGGAAAACCAGGACTTCTGTTTACTCTGCCTTTTTAGCTTTTTGAAGTGATTCAGGAATGTTAATAGTTGCAATGCCTTTCCCAGATCAGCTACAAAGAGCAAAATGCCAGTTAAAGTTGTTAACTATACCATAACTTATCTCTTATTTACTTGTGGAGAGTACACTCAGAGCTGAATTCAACCAAATATAGCAGCTGATATCTTAGCGTCCTTCTGGTCCCAAATTGGCACTGCAAAAGGATGTGTCTCTTCTATGGGTCCTGTGTCCTACCTAGTAATTTTGTGCAAAGCCTCACATAACTTAAGACTTGTTAAATACATCCAAGCATGGGCAACTCACTGAACTGACAGAGCAGGCGTCAGCTGCACATTGCAGACATGCATTTAAGGCATCTCAGTGTAGGAGTTTACACATGAGTTAAAGTTCCCAGTAGAGTAAGCAGATATCTGTAGTTTGTCTCAGCTGGTCCAACGTAGCCATCTGGTGCAACATTGGTGTTCAAGACATACAAGGCTGGCAGATATGACAGGGAAGACTTTATGAAGACTTTCTGGCTTTCTGAAGGAGCAGCTGGAAGCCAGGTTTGATAGCTGGGTTACAGGTGAATAAAAAGAGCATCAAAAGTCACTTTCAGCACCTCTGAGCCCCCTGTCAGGTTTTCAGATGCCACTTCAGAAAGACACTGGTCAGTTGTTAGAAATGTATCAAACTTACTAGCCTCATGCAGATATCTTGAAGACTCTAGGATACCTGCAGGACACCCTATGGAATCCCAAATGAAACCTGATGCCTACACTTGGGAAAATGAATACCTCTCCATCAACTCTGAGGTCATGATTTAGACACTTATTTCATGCATCATCACCTTTATTTAGGAAGCTAAGGAGGTGAATCTCATCTACAATGGAGAATTATGTGAAACTGCAGTCTGTGATTCACACACCTCCAGGAAGGACTTCTTTTGGGGCTAGATACTGGTGCTCATGCCTATTAGGATCTATCTCAGGCTGCTGATAATAGATAACTTCTGCAGTTACTGGAGAGAAAGGGCTGGCAAACATCTTCCAACTCTCTGAATGACATCTCTAGATTATACTAATACTGTGTCCCTGTTTTCTCTTTTTCTCCCATACATGCCACAGAGAAAACACCAGAGGTTTCAGTTTGCAATGCAGTGCCAGCCCACAAAGCAGAGTGAAAAGCAGTAGAAAATGCCATTCTCAGCTTTTATTCTACATGTGTTTCAAAGTAAATAAAATGCATGTCATCTATTATTCAACCTTGAAATGCAGTGTAACTGCCAGAGTATGCTGCTTGTGACTTGACCATATCCCAGTCTTGTCCTTAGGTCAGGTAGATGAACATTTTAATCCACTTCAAAATTTTCAAAAATGCTGTCATCTTCTTCTTTCATTCTTGCAAAATATTTGTGATATACTCTTGTCACTCAGACATCATTCTGCACCAAAATGTTCTCACTGACATCCCAAGGCTTAGTTGTCCAGTGCTCTGAGCAAAGTGAGTGGTACAGGCTCTGGGTTTTTTTAGATACGACTCTTTGCACAGTACTATGCAGTGGGAGACTTAGGAGAGCTGTAAATTTGTCCTTGATTTCAAAATCTACTCTTCTATGCCTGAGAAGCACAAAGAAGAACAAACAAGGAAAATTTCTGGCTTGATGCCTTCTATTTATTAAATTGCAGCTAGAATAATACATCTCTACCCCACCCATGACCTTGCTTAGGCCAAACTCACACTAAATTCCATTGGTGATTTGTCTTGACTAAGGATTAGAGTCAAATCCTCCAAGGTATTTATATCTCTTGGAAGTACCAGCACCCTCTGTTCTCACTGGGTGGTGTGAGAAGGGATGGCACTCAGCCACGTGGACAGATACTCAAAACATTGCAGGATTAAACCCTCAGAGCCCATAATTCTTCCCAACAGCTCCTAAAAGAGCAGCCACATTCAGTGTTAAAGTTGCTGCTATAGGGTTTTGCTTTCTGACATGTGTCCAAAGCACACTGCTTTTACAAGGGTGTTACTAAAGCCAACATGAAGGTCTTTGTTCCCGGACACTATTTCAAATCCAAGCAAATTTAGACAGAGCTTAAACACTGGTGCAACAAAGGCTGCTTAACATTCTTGATGTTTTGTCTTTGTGCTGCAGAGATGGAAAAGTAAGTTTAATATTTTAAGAGAAAATTATAAAAAAAAGATAAACTCTTCCCATGTAAAGCAGTTGCCTCACAAAGTGTTATACATTGTGAACCTTGTAATGATACACAGAATGCTGAGGATTAGGATGTGAATCAAAAGATGCTCGGGTTCTGCAATACATTTCAAAAGAGAAGAGTCCAATATAAATCCTGTGGATTTCATCATCTGCTGCCAGCCAACATTTTTATTCATGAAATATTGTTAGCACCGTAACAGGTAGATGTGTTGAGCCAGATCCACAATCAGTGTAAATCAATACATCTCTACTAAAACACTGAGAAATTACTCCCATTTGCAGCAGCTGGGAAACTAATTCTTTGTCTTTAGACATTAATGTGGTTGGCAATGAAAAACTTTGTAAATACTACTGATAAATCTTATATTGCTCTTAATAAAGAGCTATTTGAATTGTGATGACTCTCTAACACAGATTATATTTGAAAACATAATCAAAGCACACAGACTTGCATGCATTTTAGTGAGTTTGTGTTTTATTTTGCCTGGTATGAATTAGCCAGATGAAAGGGCTGCAGAACAGATGCACACCAGCGTGGAAGGAACCTGGAGGAGTGATTCTTAACACTAGCAAATTTAGTGCATCCTCTGCAGGTCATATCACAAAAAGCGAGTGCAGCCACACAGCTGCAGAGACCTCTTCCCATAGCCACACTGAAGTTATTTCTGCCTTGGAGGTCTTTGTGTGATTTAAAAGGTGTGGTGGTAACATGTAGTTGCTATGCCAAGACAGGATTTCCACTGTTAAAGAGAGAAACAGGATATTCCAGCATGCATTAGGGGTGTTTGGTCTGCTAAGGTATCTTCTTTGTAGATAGCACTATCTGAGATGGCAAATGTAATATTATTTCAATAATTTCAAATAAAGGGAAAAAATGGTCAAAGAGATGAAGTGCCATCACAGATGTGTATCTCTGTAACTGATATATATGAAACACTACCACCAGCAACAAGCAGCCCAAGTTTCTGCTGTTGCTTGTTCCACAGTGTTTGCCAAACTCATAACTATTTCAGACTTTGGTCATCTCCTTCTGAAAAATCTGCCCTCCAACCAAATATAGCTAACACTAGCCAAAATGACTCAACAAAACCTACCCTCTAGGTTCAGAGCTTGCCAAACTGGAAGGCTGTGAAAAGGAATCTCTCAATTTATACTAGAACCATGTGCATCTCCAGTTGCATTTTATATGTAGGCAGTACACATTGTTTATTTGTTGAACTCACCAAATCATAAAATCATAAAATGGTTTGGGTTGGAAGGGACCTTCAAGATCATCTAGTTCCAATCCGCCTGCCATGGGCAGGAATACCTTCCACTAGACCAGGTTGCTCAAATCCCAATTCAACCTGGCCTTGAACACTTCAGGGATGGGGCATCCACAGCTTTTTTGGGCAACCTGTACCAGAATCTCATCATTCTCATAGTGAAAAATTTCTTCCTTATATCTGCTCTAAAACTACTGTCTGTCAGCTTGTAGGCATTACTCCTAGTCTTAGTACGACATGCCCTTGTAAAAAATCTCCCTCCAGCCTTTTGGAGGCAGCTTTAGGTACTGGAAAGTTGCAGGATACAGGTGGCTTTCTGGGCTGCAAGCACACCTTGACGGCTCACGTTGAGTTTCTTGTCAACCAACACCTCCAAGCCCTTCTCCTCAGGGCTGCTCTCAATCAGTAGCCCACCCAGCCTCTATTTGTGGTTGGGACTGCCCTGACTCAAGCACAACCTTGCACTTGGCCTTGTTAAACTTCATGAGGTTTTCATGGGATCACCTCGCAAGTCTACACAGCAGCCAATCGCTTATTTTTTTACCTCTCTCAGTGTTTCACAAAGCAGTTCTTTTCAGGTGAGGGTATGGCACAGAATCTTAGACACTATTCTTAATAAGTCCTTTAAAAACGGCCTAAAGCAGGTACCCTTTTCTTCTTTCTTTATTATAAGTTGCTTTACTGTTAACTGGCCCCTAATTCAAGAAATTTTTGATGTTAATTTGATTGAAGTTTTCTTGCAGGATTAATTTAGAGTCCTAGCAAATCAATAGAAATCAGATCACAGCTGACTCTTGTGCAGTAACAATGGAATACAAAGCCTGATCCAACTCACCAAAAGTTGTCAGTGCAGCCTCCAGGCTGAACACTTCAAATTTCTTTGCTGTTAAAAATACTTACGTGTTACTTACATGAGCCTTGCAGTATTCTGCAGAACTGTCATGGTTCTGAGTCTGATCAAAGAGGAGATTTAGGATTTAAGTGCAAATCCAAGGAGGTGTATGAGGGTGTTGGGTTAGGGGAGAGAGAAAAGCATTCCCCTGGTTTATAAAAGACACAGTCATGTAGCCAGGAAACCCTTCTTAAATAAATAACATAAATAATTGTTATGTGTCATCGGTCTAAAAATAAACAAATGGCAATGTGAAGTTTCTCTCAGCCTTTACTAATCCTCATGCAATTAGCTGAACATTTGTAGCCAAAAATAGCATTCCCGTTTTGACTGTGGAAAACACTTTCAAGACAAAGCACATCATCATCTGAAAACTAATGCAATACATATTCAGAGTGACTAAAGTTTGACTCAAATCACAGTATTGCTTTATTCAGTCCCTCACATCTCACCTGTTTTCTATACACAGCTTTTCCTGTAATATTCAAGAGAATGGTGACATTACAGCTGAATACTAATTCAGATCTAAACTTCACACTCTCAGGGAGTGGTATGGGAAACCACATGTGAGAATACCCTGATGTTGGATTTAATTTCTCTGTAGATCCCTGTCCTGGTTTTGGCTGGGGTAGAGTTGAGCAAGTGTCTGCTTGGTACTTATTTGCCAGCTGGGCTTAAACCATGACGATCCTTCAGTTCTGATTTTCATCAGAAATACGTGGATTGTGACTTCATAAATTTCTATTATCAAAGTGTTATAGAGGAGGACAGGAATTAAGTTTACAAAGAGGTCATGTGATATCATAACAGTGCCCAAGAAGGCATTCACATTCCTGAAGGACACATCAAGAGTTCGGAAAGCTGGGCCCTAAACGTCAAGCCTTCCAAAACAGGAGAAGCACTGTTAAACTTATTTTCTAACTTCTTTCTATCTGTGAAGGTCCTTGGAGACAAAAGTCAAAGATTAGACCATTTTCTTTGCTTCTGCTTATTATTTGACCTAAAAGGACAAATCATTCCAAACAGTTCTTTTGTTGTCTGCAAAAGACAACCACAATGCATCTGCCCTGCCAGTGAAGTGTGACAAAAATCCTCTCCTGGTCTAATTAGCCTGCTATCAGTTTTCATGCATACAATGACATATCCTTGGCTTTCTTATAATGATATCTTTCTCTTAAGTAATCTTATCTGTATCATTATGTCCAAATTAAGTTGCACCATATCCTTAAAATTGTCTAGTACAAAAATGTGAAGATTTATACAAACAACATTTAATTAAATTTAGAGGGATTCAGAGTAACAACCACTTGTTCATTGTTCAGATGTGATCTAAGGCAAATTAATTAATTTTTTACAGAATTTATCAAGGAAGGTCTATAAACACAGATGATACTGAAGTTCTCCAACACAATTCTTCTAAGGACTATTGTAGCTGTGCAGTTTTACAGTTTTGTTATAGGTGACACTATCTTTTCATTCAAGAAATTAATAAATTATTTCCTCCTACCACAACTCCTTCACCTTTTCTTACTCTCCTTCCATTTTAAAGTGCACTTTTTGATGAAAACAGCTGTTAAGCTGCTCTTTGATTTTCCTAGAACTGAAAGATGAAAAATCTACGAACTAATGTCTTACAGATATTACCTGGGAATCTTACTTTAGTCCCTGCCTCACTGCTATTTTCCCTTGTCTCCTTTTTTGTCTTTTCCATCTCATCTGCCTTTGGAGGACTACAATCTCTGGGGTCTGTATCGGAGATTATTCTCTTGGTTTCCTTTAGTCTGTGGTGACTACAGTCAGTGGAGGCTCAGCAGAGTCCATTTTATCCTAATGTGGAGCTCTGACACAAAGAAAGATTGTGCTGTAGACAAGCACTTGCTTGTTTCTGTTGACTCTGAAAGAAGTTTACATAACTAGCTCAGGTGAAGACTTGTACACTGTAGGTGCCTAAAATGAAGATTCCTGATGGGGCCAATGTGCTGGGGTTGCAGTGCCTAATGTTTCCACAGAAGTTTATCACTGAAGTGCCTGAATATACAACCTCTTTCTGCCCATGACAACGTAGGTTTCTAGGGGTATCTCAATAATTAGGTAATAATTAAAGCTGTATGACTTCCACACTGAACTGTCTTGGGCTTCTTTGATAACTATGCCCAAAGTAAACCTGATCTTTCTTTGAAACCTTCAAAACTTCACTTTCTTGCTTCATTGGATTTCTTCAATGACAGACAATTAGCTGAGTTCTATTCTAGAATTTGCAAGCATTACACAATCTATGAGGAATAATTCAGCTTCTATACCCTACAAAAAAAGAAGTCTGATTCATTCAGTCATTCTATATTTACTGCTGACTTTTTCAAAGAAAACTCTTCAGGCCAGTGTCATGTAAACAACTGTAGGTTCTTTTAAAAAAGGAACAATATAAACATACAATATTGCTCCATTAAATTATTTATTTACAAAAAGTTATTCTAAAAGTAATTGAGGAAGCTGAGAGAAGAACAGGCTGATTAGGAGCGGTTCTCCTTAAGACAGGTCTTGTGTAATCCTGTTATATTCTTACCTGTCACTGTTATTCATTCATCTATTCATATCAGATTCATTTTATATTTTATTTTGGTTTTCCCTCACCATATCTGGAGCTGGATCACCCAGTTTTCTTTGCAAATGTCAGTTTATTTTAAGTCATGTGTAACGAATTGCAGTGCAAGGTCTATTAGCAGCAGAATTTCAAACTGATCCTCTTCTGGTATTCACAAGGTAGGTAGAGTAGGGTAAGAGGACATAATCATGTGTGCAATGCTTTAATCATCTGCAATTAAAGCAACTCTTGGCATGCTTTAAGTCACTTGTGAGGCCATCTCATCAGCAAAATCAAGGTGACAGAGCATCTTCATCTTCAGCAGAGACCACATTAATGTCATTGGGTTTGAATTGGTGCAGCTCAATCACACATCAACACAGAGCAGAGGAATAAGTACTTTTCAGTGATCTTCATGACATTATAAAGATCCTGATAGGCAGTGATAATCTGTTGGTGTTGTCACTGTAAATCTGACTACATTTGTGAATATGCCAGGAAAAAAATCGCAAATGTTTATTTTCCTAACAAGACCATACAACAATGACTTTTGTAACTATGCATATGATTAAAAATATATTTTTAAGTAATTTTAAGATGGAGTGCTCTTCTTAGGAGAAATGTTCACAAACTAAATCTGAAAGCTGGCATAATAGTTTAAAACATTAGTGAATCAGCAGAGACATGCTGTACACCCACTAGCTTCAAGTTTCCATCTCACTGCCACCGCCTAATAAAAATCTTGCAATGTCTTGTACTTCTGAATCTCAATAGCCTCAGGTGTTGGGAGAAAGCATGTAGGAGGGAGTAAAATGCTGCTCCTCCCACTATCCCCAATCTAATTCTTCACATATCTTAACAAGCATCTGTTGATTTTAGGGCATTCGATTTGGATAGACATTTGGTCTAATTGAGTATAATAAAATGAAGATGTTAAGAAATAAAAGAACCAAATAGGCTTCAAGGTAAGGACAGACAAGTGACATCCTGACAAATGATCTACCAGGTAGATGAGCCAAAATGCCTCTATTAGCCCTGATATCAGCCAGCTGGAGTCTTTGTTGTGCTCACATATCATCACATATCATACAATAACAGGCACTGGCTTTGGGCTATGTAATGTCAGCCTTTCACAGCTGGAATTTTTTGTAAATCCAACATAAGAAGTTTTTCTCAAAATTTTGGAATGGATTAATCCCTTCTCCCCCATCCCCTCCTGTACTTTACAACACAGGATACATTATTTTCATTGACAATTAGAAGAGCCAATTAATTATTTCTATTCAAGTAGCAACTAAGTTTAAAGCAAGTAAGAGCCTACATATTTTGCTGAAGATAATATTATTGGATCAATTGGATGAATACCAGTACTCAGTTTTGCTTTTGTAAAATACCATGTTTTTATACAACACCCTAGCAGGTTTTTTTTTGTTGTTGTTTTGTAAAGAAATCTTTCTGGAGGAGAGACACTAACACTAACAGGTAGGGTCTTCCTGTCCTTCATAACTAAACCAACCAAAGTGGTGTCAAGCTTCCCTGTTCTAACATTGACATGCTGTGCTGAGAAGAGCCATGTCCCCTAACCAGCACGTGATGGTCAGCACCTTCAAGCCAATGCCTAGGATGTTAGCTCCTCATGCTCAGTTAGGAAACTGGTGTAAAAAAAGGAATTTTTTTCCCCAGGCAAAACATGGAGAAGTCACTTCCTCACAAAGGTTTGCTTTGCTGTTTTGCATCCCTCAGATCACCTCTCTCCTTCTGATCCTGTCTTTAGCCAGCTTTTCCAACCATCAGCAAGGAGACATGTCAGAACCAGTAAGACTAAGTGACTCCTCTAAATCCTGTAGGCCAATCTGCTGTATGAGTAGGGCTACCAAGCACAAGCAAAACATGATGGGAAGGAATCAGTCTCTCTCTTCTCTGGGAGAAGCAGGCCATTAACAACAGCCCCTGCTTTGTCTATTATGCACTTGAATGAAGAGTGCACAGAAAATATCCTGCTGGTTTAAGTGTTCCCTTGAACCTTGGATATGCACATGAGACCAACAGGGAGAGCTGTTTTGCATTATGCTGCTCTCTAAGGAGATCCAGTAACAGGAAAGTGTAGCTAACTTTAAATATGCTTTAAATATGAACTACAAGAAATTCCCCACATCTTTCTCCTGTGGGTGCAGATTCTTCTATATATAACATTTCATTATATTGCTGATGTTCAGTGACTTCAGTGCTGTTATGCAGTGAGTAACAGTTCCTCTAAACCCAAAGGTTCTGGCAAAATTAAGTTGTAATTTTGTCCTGGTGTCTGGGGTTAACATTGCTTGGTGAATTTACTGACTCCTGTCCACTTGTCTCACTGTACCTGGTAGGGAGAGGTTCTAAAGTAGTTCAATACATCTTCATAGTATTCACAAAGGAGCTGTTGAAAATAGGAGGAGAAACAAAGAGAGTCAGAATAAGCTTTCTGGTACAGATGATCATGAATATTTCTGTATCTCTCCCTTTTCTCAGAAAATATGGGGAAGGGAAGCCCCTTCATTGTTACATTTATCAAGTGCAGAGGTCATGGCAATGTGGAATTGATATAATAGGCATGTTTAAGTGTCTTGATTTGTCTTAGTCCAGCCATGAGATCAATAAATAAAGTGAAAAACGAGCACACAAAACAAACCTGAGACTGTCAGGAGAAATACACCAGCCCTGTGGCACATTACCACTTTCAACACAAAATGATTTACTATTTCTCCACAGTACCCTGTCTTTGTTTATCTTACAGCAAATATTGGAGTGAGGAAAGGAAAGTATGAGGATGATTTATAGAGAAACACAAGCCTGGGATTCCCAGCCCATTTTGCTGTGCTCACCTGATAGCCAACTTCAGGAATTCCAGCCTCTCCTTCTGGGAATTTATTATCTTTTCCTTTTGAACTCTTATGAGGGAATCACTGCTTGTAAATATAAGAAAATGACAACATTTTTAATTAAATCTACCCATTTTGAACCAAGGTAAGACAATACTGAGCCTACTTATTTTACCCTGACGATTGCACCTCTCTGGACTCCCAAATAACTGCTGCAATGTTACAGAATTTATCTCCTTGGTTTTTCCTTTTCTTTCTAGCACATATTGCTGATCTAGCATAACTAACAGTGGACTGATACTGCTTACACTATTGTGGAGAATTTTATATCATACTTCTGAGATAGTGTAAACAATGAAAAGTCAACAAAAGTTTTTTTTAATCATACCATTTAAAAGTTATTAAAGAAGACACAAAAAAAAAGACACAAAAAAGACCTTGCAGACTTTTACTGGACTGAACAGACTTCCAGAGTATTTTATGTACCATTTACCTCCAGTACTCGCAAAAAAATCTGCTACTTCTAAAATGTTGACATACAGTACACAAATATTTTCTTTCACATTATTCGTAAGCTGTTTGCTGAATGGGAGCATTCAGCTTCTCATCTACGAATAAGGAACTTAGTCAAGAGTTATCTTATTCAGTACTGAGTTCAGAAAGAAAACAACCATAAAATTAAATTAAACATAATTTCCCTGACTAATTTGTGCCATTAGATGGAAAATGTTAGAATAAACTCAATAAGAGCAATTTCGTCAATATTGTTTCTTTGTGATGAAAGGCATGGGTTTATATTTTTGATGTTTGGAACTAATTTATAATTTGCATTTCATGCATGACATCCTCATCAAGAATGACTGTGATGGTTTATTTCCAGGGATGTGCTACATTAGTGTAAATAGAAATAACTTGAGTCTATTTGCTGTGGCTTTGTGTACCCCGTGCTCTATGCATGCTACATTTTTGCACCATATTTCTTGTGCCTGCACTTCATCTTGGTCGGCTCAATAAAGGACAGAAAGTTCAGGTGGCTTATCCAAGAACACAATGAGCAAGGTTTTTACTGAGCTCAGAAATGTTGCTGTTGCATACAGTGATGGCAGTGGCAGTGTAGTGGTTTCAAGGTATTCAAGGTTTATATCATACTGAGTGTATTGAAACTCTCACCTTCGTTGTCTTCTAGTCATGTTGTCATAACAATACTCTTAGTTTCTATTTGGAAGTATAACAATATTACTATATGGAATCCTTAATTGATTTTTCTCAATACAAAACTGCATCTTATCAGGCCAAATGTCTGAATACCCAACAGTCAATGTTTATAAATGTCTTAAGCCCTGAACAAACCAACTTCTTTAGAGAATGAAAAAGTTATTAAGAGCAAATGTGAAATTAGTGTGATATTTCCCTTTTTCTTATCTTTGCCACCTAATAATCCCTACAAAGACAAATTGTCTTTGCAGATTATTTTATTTGAACTCTAAACCTTCCATTGGAGGCTGAGTTTTGGTTACAAAGGAATTACATTTTCTCTTATGCTGACTCATTTCTCAGATAATATGTGAAAGAATTTCACTATTTCTTCCTGATTCTAATAATGGATCCTACCTATCATGTCTCTAGATCTTTCATTAAACTTTCTGTTCACTATACATTTGAAATATCTTAATCTATATATTTGAAATATCATATGCAAATGTCATTAAATTTTCATTATTCTCTGTTTTGCACTACTAATGAAGAAGTTAGTAGGTAGGTCTAATCCCCAGAGATCCTGCTGAACAACTCCTTCTATGTAATGAATTTCTGTTTCGCATCATGCTGTGTCTATCATCACCTAGACTTTTTTTCACTTTAAAACAGCATGTCAAGCATTTGCAATTCAGTGGAGACACAGAATCTTTATATTCAATTCTTAAAAGTCTTTTGTATTTTCACTGAGAACATGGTCTTAGGCCACCACTGCTTTTAAGGTTGGAGTGTTTAGCTGAACAAAACCAAACTGCTCACAGTACTACAGGTGGAGCTTGCTCCTTCATTATCATCCTGTCACAGAATGAGGGAGAAATACCAGAAACAAGGAAGTTTCAAGGTGCAGGTTTGTCCTGCCAAGTTTTGAGCAACTTGGTTGCCCTATCATTTCTCATCTGGATCTTTCTGACCCATTTCCTGGCACACTTTCTGGCCTAGACAGAAAATTTTACTATTCTTCATTCACATCCTAGCTGTCCTGATCTGTCTCTTTAGGAGTTAATCCAACGAGGCACTTTTTCTCTACTTAATCTCCACAGAAGATGTGTGGTTTCTTGCACCATCTGCAAAGTCTCTTCCTCGTCTAACCCAAGGCCTGTCACATCTTGAAGAAAGGAAAAAGTAGTGGTTTCTGAATTCCACCTTCTGGGTGCAGGGTCCCCAGGGCATGACCGGGTGGGTGTATTCGCCTTTGACTTGCATATTGAGTGGTGACCAAACCACTGGAATGGTGGCAAAACTTTTGATCCTAAACTGTAGCAAAGATTGCTTTTGCCACTCAAACACAGAAACAAGTTCAAGCATGAATAAAAGACTATGTAGAAGGGACAATTGCCTGAACAACAGAGGTGAGAACTTCCAGGCTTTCAGGTAATGTTTTACAATGAAAGTCTTCAATCCAGTGCTCAGCTCAGCAAGGAAACAAAAAACAGTGATGGAAAGAGATCCATGACATAAAAACGTTCATTAGTGGCTTCCACTTTGTCTTATGGCCTTCAGTTCATGTTTTCATAGACAAGACTAGAAATTATTATGCATATTGCTGTGGGCTAAAACCTCAAGCCCTTTTTATTTATCATAATCAGTTTACTTTCTGTTTTTAAACGACCTTTAAGCTAGAGACCTAAAAGTAGTCCAGAGTTCTTCCCTATTTTGGTAGTTTTTTGGTATGTCTTTCATGACATACCATTCTCCAATGGTATGTCATGAAAACCACATCAGTTTTGTACCACAAAAAAAAAGAACAAAAACCCCCCAACCAGTCAAACGGACTAATAAACATGCCTTAAATAAATGAAATCCAAATTGGACAATGTTGTAGTCTACAGGGTCTGCAACCATAATTGTTTTTAATCCAGCAAAGTTTACTGCAGGTCCTATCAGATTCAAGCTAAACCCATAGAATGGAGAATCCATTTGGGTGTCAGAACTGTTGATGCAAGAGTTTAAAAGAAAACTTTTTACTTTTAGTGTTCATGTGCCCATGACTCCATCAGGTCTTCTAGAACCTGGGTAACATACAGAAATACCTGATTCGTGATTTGTGGAAACTCCTCTTGTCTATTAGAGGATGGACCATGAGTAGTTCTTCTATTTCTGCACTGTGCAGTCCAGCGTTTCTGTTCTGGAATGTTGTAAAGAGGCAGAAGGCTTGTGCAGCAGAGGCCATGTGCTTGGTCTGTACCAGGCATGCAAAAAAATAGCAGCTAAACATCTTTCGGCTTATTTTGTACTGCAAGCAGTAAATATAATGTCCTTATATTGCAAAGCCCCAGGGTCTTTTGCACTCACATGGATCTGGCACAGGTTTCTCTGTTCTGGTGCACTAGGTAACCTGCAGCTCAAGGATCTGTCTGAAAGGGAATGTGGACATTACTGGTTTTGTATTGTAGTGGTCACAGGTCTAAACATTTCTATTAATCTGATTACTTTTTAAAATATTACCTCAGAATCCAAATCTTAAAAAAACCAAATATTTACTGAAAATAGGACATCCTCACTTACAGTTTTGTGTATCTTTCACAATTTATGTACTTCCATCATCAAGATGTTTCTAACATATTGCACACCATATGCTTCCTTAACCCCACAATCATCTTTAGTGAGGATCATCTTCCCACATGCTCCAATATTATTATAATCTAATGTAAATTTTTTTCAGGTAAAATAAGTTTCCATAGTAGCTAAGATCTAAAAAGAATCATCAACAGAATTAAAATCAGTATTTATATGCTTTTTTTGCTTTTTTCGACTTACAAGTAACCAAATGTAGAAATTGCTTTATCAATAAAATGGAACTGTGTTAAGTTCCTCTTGTGAATCAGAATAGAGTAAGCAAAAAATAAAAGTGTACAAAAGAATAACACATTCAGTCTTTATCAAAAAGCCAAAAAGTAAGACCTTTCAACAAAATTAAGGAGATACAAAATTGACTTTTTTTTTTTTCTACCAAATCTGGATTTCAAATGGAGAAACTGTGGCCACCCTAATCTTCTGAAATGGAAAGGCTGCAAAACAGGATTTGTCATTTCTTCGGTATCAGTGATAGTCAAAATAAACTTATTTAATTATGACAAAAATCATGGAAAAGATATTACATCTGTTGCTGCAGAACCTGCAGCCATCTCTAACTACTGGAGAAACAGATTATCCCACGTGTACCTACAGATGGGTGTCTTGCACTCTTATCTGAAGGACTGGTACCACTGCCAGGCATTAGATGAAATGTACTTGTGGTTAGAGCTGAGGTGAAAATTCCTAAGTAATGGCCATAAAAAAGGCAGGAAAGCTAACAGTAGGGAAATTCCCACAGACTTTAGTGATTTAACTCTAACTATACTGTTCTTTCTTACACAGCCTTATTTTCTATCCTTTTAACATGGTGTAATTCACTTTTAATTAGAGGGTAGCTGACACAGAATCATTAGAGCTAGAATGATTGTTACGATCTAGTTCATCTGGTTCATAATGCCTGGTGTTAAAATAATTAAAAAAGATTTAAAGGATGACAATGCTTGTGGGGAATAAAATGTTATCCATATTCTTTGAAATTGTCATATAATTTCAAAAGGGCAAGGATTTTTAAAAACTGGATGTAACTTGTCCACATAAACTCAAGTTTGTTAGGTGAACATAAGTCTGACTATCCTGATAACACTGTTATTGTTACATTTTCTGGTTAGAGGAGAGTAAAAAAAAATGGTATAGCGGGGTAACTGTACCCAGACACAACTTACTTGACATGTGCTTTGGATATCCTCCCCTCTGTTTCCCTATCTAAACAAAAGAGGTACTACTAGTAGTAACCATGTACAGGTTAGTACATCTACACAGCGTGACACTGTGCATCAGAGAAACTCCTGAGCCAGCATTAGCCAGATAAGACACAGGCCTAGCCCAAGGATACTAGAAGCAGTGCATCAGCTTAGTGCAAAGTTGTCAGAACAAGGCCATAAAAGTTTCTTTCTTCACATCCCTTGGAATTAGCAGTCTATGTTAAATTGCCCACAAATTTTGCATTCTAGAAATATCCTTGATTGTTTGGGTTCACTCTGTTTGTGGCTTTACTATATTTCATGAGATGTGGAGGAAGAGGAGGGAATGACCATCTTCTTGCACGTTGATGTCCATACCCATCTGCAGGAATTCACCTGCTGCCAGCACATGATGTCTCTGTGTACCCCTGTGTCCAAGCTGTCTGGAATTATTATACAGAACTAATACAGAAATAATACAGAACACACTGGATTACCCGTAGTCTATTAGAATAAAAAGAAATGTTGACTGTACAGAGAAATGTGCTGCATTTGCAGCCATGTATATGGAAATAAAACCCAATTAAGGCTTTGTTTGTTAGTTAGATGTTTCCTTGTGCCTTTGGTAGACATAATTATGTTTGAATGTTGGACATAAAAGTAAAATAAAAATAAAATAGCCTATCTTAATATGAAAAGGTTACATGGTTTCATAAAAGAGGTAATAAGAGCAATTAGCCTTTTAGTGAATTTATATGTTCTGCTTAAATGTTTGCAGTCCAAGCAATTAAGGACAGTTTTACAGCAACCAGCTTTAGAAGTTAATAAGTCTAACTATATTTTACACAACTGTGGAGTTCATGTAGGAAAATGTGCCACATTTGGTGGTGCTAGAACACAGCTGTGAGTGATGTAAATGAACCACACACCCAGTATACCTAAGATGATTAATATATAATTAATAAATAGATTTTATGAATACAGATAGAAATTAAATTGCTTACTGATAAAAGTCATGCTTAAGAATTTAAATTGATTTTCTGAAAAGCAATCTCTGGTATCTGTTGTTTGTTTTGTCTCTTCTGGACCAAAAGGATTATGAGCATGACAGTGAACTGCTGGGTTTATGTGATAGAAAGCTTATTTGCTTGTTTTAGTTGAGCCAAAGCACAACAAAAGAGCTACTTAATTAGATTTTGTTGCTGTTACTGAACAAGCACACACTACTCATTAACATTTTTCACGTGACTGTTTGGATGAACAAACCATTTAGAAACAATTCTTAGGCATGCCTTTAAGAGTCGGCTGCTGCTGCTTCAATGAAGGTGTCTAGCACACCATGAGACACTCCACAGTTCCTGAGACCTACACAGAGCTGGAAAATGCAGTACAGCATCCTCCTGGAGCACTTGGTGGAGGTGAGAAACCCCAGGGATCTAACCAAAGACAGGAATAAGTATTTCCCTTCAACATCACTGAGGCAACTACCAAGGACACCAGCAAAGGCCCAAGGGCAGTGCAGCACCTTCCAGTCACACCTAGGGAGTAGCCACCTCTTTTCTAATAAAGTAAATGAGTCCTGTCTCAGCCACAGGCCACAGAGAGATGAGAATCTGTGTGACTGAACTCTGTCATCCTCCTTAGGGGAAGGGCTGCTGACCCAGCCGTCTCCCTGAACTGCCAACAAAACATTTGGGAGTACAGCTAAGAATTGTCCGAGAGCTGTGCGGGAGTGAGTCTGGGGAGCTCCTGGGCAGGCAGGCACTGTCTTCCCCAGCAGTGTGGCTGATGGCCAAACAAGGGGACTCCATCCCATGTCTTGGATCTCCATCCAGGCCTCTCTCCCCACAATGAGCTCTGCATATGCCTCCCTGCATTGATGTGCTGCTGGTCGCTGCAGGGCTGGCCAGCCTCAGCCAGTCATCCCCAGCCTGCCCTGCTCCCCACTGCAATGGCAGGTCCTCTTTGGAGGCCTCTCTGGAACCAGGGCTGTTTGGGACACTGGGGTCTTGTTGCTGACCGCTTGACTGCCCGGCTGGTCAATGGGCGACAGTGTCCTCGAGTGCCCGGACAGCGGCTCTCACGCTGCACAGGCGTGTGCAACGGCAAGGCGATGCCTTTAGCCCTTGCGGGACAGCTCTGAGGAAGATTGTTATTTCCAAAGCCCAGGCTGGGGCTGGCAGCAGCTGATGGCCCAAAAGCGACGCAGAGGCGACGAAGGAATGAAGGAGGACTCGTTAGTGGTGCAAATCCCCGAGTTTATTCCCTGCCCTGGAGGGGGCAGGAGAACTCACTGCGAAGACGGGAGCCACAAAACGAGCCCCGAAATGACCGTTACAAGGGGTTATAAGGGGGGAAAAAGGGGGAGGAGAAAGGGAATGGACAAATGGGGTACATGAAGGGAGATGACAGCAACCAATAAACAGAACACGAATGAGGGACATATTTGAATAAACCAATGGGGAGAACAGAACCACAGAACATTCCAGTGACAGATGACTATTAAATCAACTGAATGAATATTTAAATCATTTGTGAGGGGAAAGGGGAGGGGACGGTGCCTTGATGGATAGCAACCCATGGCGGGAAACCGCCCCAACCTGCCTACCTCTCAGGACTCACTGTCCCAAGAGGTATCATCCACCCAATCCACTTGATCGTTGATCTCCTCCAAAAAGGCAGGCTGAGCCACAGTTTTGAACGCCATGGGCGACCCAGCCGGTGGCTCTGCCACCGGCTGGGTGACCGCCACAGGGTCTCACTGTTTGGGACGCTGCCACCCCCTCCCCCTGCTGCAAGAGGCTGGTAACCAGGGCATCTGGGACAAGTGGCCCTGGCATTGCTGATCTCAGTTAGGGAGCAGGTGCTGCTGGCTGGGGACTGCCCAGCTGGGCTCCCGCAGGTGGCCAGAAAGCCACAGGCCAGCTCTGGGTATGGGCGGTGAGGAGAGAAAGAGAGCTGGAGTGGGAATGTGCAGGAAGACTGCCTGGCATGGTGAAGGAGGATGGAATGAGTGCTCGAATGTCACAAACACATCACTAGAAGAAGAAGTGAGAATTCCTCTTCTGATAAACCCTGCCTTCCTTAAAACCCCATTCTGGGGCTGTGCGAAACTCATACCTGATCTTACAGGTGTGCAGGTCCTTGTTCTCAAAACGATGGCAAGCTCTTGTCATTAATTCTTCTGCCACACTTTGAGCCAGGGCCTCTTGGCCTTGACATAGCCTGGAAGGTTTGATAATGAGTCCAATACAAATGAGCTGTAGGATAGATACAAATGAGCTAGGAATATGCTGGAGAAACTGGTAGGGAATGTTAGGGCAACCTTCATCAACAAGTGGACTGCTGTGGCTCCTTCCTGCTCTTTTGTTTGTGCTTGCCCTATGTCCTGTGTTTGCCCAGGAAGGGTCAGTCTTGCACATGACCTATGGTGCAGGAAGCAGTACACCTTACTTCCTGAGAAACAGAGCCAGTGACCAGCTAGTTTTGAGTATTGATAAGTATAGAATCCAATTAAAAGTTGTTCTGCCTCCAGGAAAAAAAGACATATTTAAGAGAGAGACACCTGAGGAAAAACCCTCTTTCCTGTCCTGTTACTGCCAGAGAAGCAAGTCCTGTGCTTCTCTGTCTGGTAAGAGTGGGCCTTTGCCTTCCCCCCTCCGTCCCTCGGGGTGGGGGGGGTGGNCCCCCTCCCCTCCCCGGGCCAGGCCCCGCCGGGCCAGGTCAGCTTTGCAGAGCGAGGCTAATGAGACTCTTGACTGACTGCTTCTGCAGCCCGGCTCAGACTTGTTAAACAACCCAAAAAAAGATCATGGGACTGTCGCAGAGGCCCGAGAAAGAAATTAACCTTTTCTTTGCCCAAATGAAACTTACAGACACCCATTCTCCCCTGCACAGACAGAGAAAGAGTGAGGACACCTACAGAAACACAGCATAAAGACTCAATGTCAGTGAGAGAAGTAGAGCCAATGCGAAAAGAGGAGCATGAGAACTGCTTCAAAATAGAAGCTGAAAATTCTGCTGTGAAGCCATGATTGAGGCTAAGCTAAAATATTCCCTGTAATATATGAAAATATGGTTCAAGGGGGGTGTGACGTTCTATCTGCAGCCAGTGCAGCCAGTGAATCAAGGCACCTGTGTAGAGATAAGTAAATACTGAAGTAATTGCAGCCTGATGAGAAGTTTGAGAGGAAGTAGAGAAGAAGCTGTAATCCAGATCCCTTGCCCAGGGGAATGGTCAAAAAAGATTTACATTGCCAGTCATGGAAGAAAGAGATTTATTTGCTGCTGTAGTAGAACCACTCATCCCTAAAAAAGTACCCCATGAACCATCATAATGCACCACAGTAGCTGTGGGAAAGCTACTGGTGTGGGAGGGACTTTACACAAGAAGCAGAGATCTTTTTCTCCTGGGCGGCTGCTAGTTGTGAGGCTGAAAACCATAAGAACTGTATGTCTTGTGGAGAAGTCAACATGGTAAAACAGGAGAAAACTTCTCTCCCCAAATGAACTGAGAAAAAACTAATTTAGAAGTAGTAAATGGACTGAAAGTCGAAGTGTTGTTTTTTGTATTGTCATTGGGAAAAAATGGAGAGGTGGGAGGAGCAAAAGTGTTCTGAAAGTTTTGTTCTGGTTCCTAATTTTTTTTCCTTCCTTTTAAGTTTGTTAATAAACTTTCTTTATATTCTTTAAAGTTTGAGCCTGCTTTACCTACTCCTAATCCTTATCTCACAACAAAATTGAATAAAATCTGATAGGTGTGCTGGTATTTAGCCAGAAACAAGTGAACGAACTCAAACCACTACACCCTGTCTGCACCTTGCTGGGCGGGAGGGGGAAAAAGGAGTATGTTTGAATAATTTTACTTTGCTAAATGTGATTTCCCTTGTAACATGAAGCAAAAGCCATGGGGGTGATTTTTGTTTCAGGCCACAACAGTCTTGTTACCAAAAAAGATTTCTATACAGACTGGTGTGGCAATGTCCTCATTACCTACAATGTGTCAGGCCCTGCTTAAACAAAAGCTTGTGGTCAGCATACAGCAGCTTTTTCACTTTTGGTCTTCCCACAAAGGCAATGTAAGCTTTCTCTTTCAAATCATTCTATAAACAAATTATGACATTACTCATCTTTCCAGACCTTTTCTTCCTGGGCAAAAGGTATTTTTATTTGATTGCTAGTTCTGTCATCTTTAATACACCTTTGTATTTGAAATTCAAGGAGCCTGGCTGGCTGTGGCTTACTTTTCTCATAGTTCCACAATGAATCTTGAGTATGACTTTAGTAATGCAAAAGTTGGAACCCATGAGATGGACACATCTGGTATCTGCCATGTCAAACTTGATTCATTAGTAGTTTTTCCTGTATGCCTAATAATATCAGGTACATATCCATGTCCCCTTTTGGAATAAAAACGTGATGGCTATCTGCCTGCATGCCTCTGCATGGGTGCTTCAAGTAATGATTGCAGATAATGCCATGAACTTAATGTAAGTTATGAGCTATATAAGGGACCTGCTAGGTCACTCTAAAAGGCTGAAGAGCCAACAGAGAACATTGAACTTTTGATGGCTGCTAACCTGCTGTAGAAACAGAGATGCAAGAGAAAGGGTACTTTGCTCTTTCATTTGCCAAAACCCTTGCTATGTAAAATGAAGAAGAATTAAGCTTGCATTCTTTTTCCCCTAATGAGAAATGTGTGTGAAAGGATGTGGGGATATGAAAGATCTCAAACAACTTGAATTACTCCTCTTCTGTATTAGTTGAGATTTAGCGGTACCTTCAAGTGGATATGAATTGGAAAAAAAAAATCAGACAAAGTTGCATCACTTTCCTAAATAATAGTGTTGTTCTCAATCTTCTAAGATTTAGCAGACCAAGGACACCAGATGCCAATTACCAAATAAATCTCCACTGTGATTTTGTTATTAACAGCTAAGATATGGAGATGTAGAGCAGAACTGCGATAAGATATAAAACCCGAAGGATGTGTTCTTATAATTTCACAGGGGTTCTGAGCATGCTTAGATTATTCTTATTCATCCCTGCTTGTTTTCCAAGCATGCATAGAAAAGACAAACCAAGTTCAGGAGACCACAGGTAGTGAGAACAGTAATTTAACCAATTAACAGTCCTTTGGATTCCTTTTCATGTTACTGTTCATCCTGTGCACCAAAGACCTGCACCAGACATATTTCTGAGAAGGCAGGAAAGTCAAAGTAGTAGAATTTGGGGCTTTCTTGACATTCAAGGATATCTCAATTTACTTTTTCATTCTTTGTTATTTTCCATGGCTGAAATTAAGGTAAGAGAAGTGAGCACCTGAAGTCGAATATGCTAAATATATTTTTAAAAAAGCATGAATAATTATTAGTAAATTTCAGTGTATGGTCTATAAAAACATTACAATACAGTTATTGTATCTGTAAAAGAATAAAATACCTGTACTTAATGTTATATGTTTCTGGGTCTTCGAGTTTGTTTGATGCAATGCAAAAACTGACGATAACATCTGAGGCAAGATTCTCTGTGGCAGCATAAAACTATCTATTCAGCTTGTGATTGGGCTTGCATGCTCCCTTCATAGCATCGAGCCTGAAAGAGCCATTATTCCATGGGTAGCTCAAGCATGGCCAAAGGGAAGACATGGTTTGGCTAATAAAGCATAGTAACCAAGGAGGGTCCCTGTTTTGGCCAGCACACTGCCAAGTCAGAGAGTCCCTCAGAGACAGAACCTGAAATCCAGGTGAAAGGTTTTGTGTTGCCAGGGTAATGGATACATACAAGACACAGAGGAAGAATCAGCATGGATTTTATGAAGTTAAACATACCTCAAAACTGTTGGAGACTGAAAAACATAAGGATTGACGTAGGAGGAAAACAAAGAGAATGGTTTCTCAGAGATCTGCACTGGACCATCTGATTCAAAGCATTTGTTAAGTGTTGAATTGTCTTGAAACTAGGATGAATACTGAAGAGACAAGTTTGCTGTCTGTGCTGACTTATTTAAAGAAATAAAGTAAGAACAGTTGCAGTGAAAACCTGCAGAAGCATATTACGTGTCACTTAGCAAATGAATGTTAAAAGAATGCAAATCATTGCAGACAAATGTAAAACAATATACATAGGGGAAAAAACCCCTTATCTGAACTTTACGTATATCAAAATAGACTCTTCAGTATTTAGGATTGAAACCCTGGGATTATAATAGATTATTCAAATAAAACTTCCATTCAGTGCTCAGCAGTGGTCAAAAAACACAGAATGTCTGCCAGTTCTAGCTCAAAGAGTCGTTGATGTTTTCAGAAATCATTCAAACTTCTAATAAATGAAGATCCAAGTAAGTTCATGTAGCCAGAAGTCTTCATCATAGAGAAAAGATAACTAAGGGAGAAAATAGTACAGGTCTTCATCATCGTGTATAAATAGGAAAGGTGACTAAATCTTGATTGCTCAGTGTTGGTCTCTAGCAACTATAGGAGTACTAACTAAGGGTTGGTAGCAACTTCAATTCTAACAAAACGAGGCAAATCTTTACAGGATTTTTAGTTATCTGTGAAAATCTTGAAGTGTTCACATGAAATTAATGTATATGCTATTGTTGATAAGAATTGGTTTTGACATTACACCAACTAGTAATAAGAGTATAACTGATCTTGAAGCCCTAAATTTGGTATTACCCATATTGTTTTGATCAGCTTCAGATACTAACATACTTATAGTCACTCCAACATGTAAATGAGAGAAAAGCAGAATCTTAGTGTCTAGAGTAAAGATAAGTACAGTAAATATAAGAAAAAACTAATTATCCTCAATTCTCAAACCTGGACAGTAACTTGGTCTAAAGCTTTTTTCTGTATGGACGCTGATCAAGTTGATTGTTCTTTTCCTTTCTTCTTTTTCTTATTTTTATTATTACTTTATTATTTTTTTATTATTATCTTCATTATTTTCCTTTCTTCTTAGAGGTATGGGCATGAGATATGAACACATAATAAATACGATGTGGAAACCACTCTGTGTTTTGGATTAATGATATCTGACAAGTTTAATTCTCTTGCATGTTAGACCCCAATCTTTGCCACAAGTTGGAGTTCCATGACACATCATGCATATATGAACATGATCTGTTCCAAAACCCCATAATAATTACCAAAATATATAATAGACTATTATAAAAGTGAAATTCAGTTAGACTATATCCTTAGTGTATTCATTTATTAACTGATAGATTTGGTGTCTTAGTAAACTAGGTATAAGAATCATTATGGCTTAAAAAGATTGATGGTTTTTCCTCATTTTAACTAAAGATTGCAGAAAGCACAGAAAAATAAGTTTATATGTGTTTCCACTCTTTTAAATTAGAAACATTTTACATTCAAGAAAAAATGTGAAACAGAACTTAAAAATCTGAAAAATCTTGAAAGCAGGGCAATTGGAATAAATACGAATGTACCACAGCATCTTTTTTTAAACTTTAGAAGCAGCATGGCTTTTATTTTGGGAAAGTTGAGTCATTTTTAATAATAGGACTTAAAAGTTTGAGTAACACAGTACACTACTTAAACTGTTTGGGGTTTTTTTTCTTTTTTTTTTCTTTTTTTGACTAAATATAAAGAAATACAAAACTAGTATTTTAGCAACTATTCTTTCTATAAAGTATTAGGCTTGTTTTCCAAAGACTATCTTTTTTTCCCCACCTCCTAAATGTGTATGTTTATTCTAGTTTGCCTTTTAATTAACTAGAAAATATATATTGTTCAATTTTTAATGTGTCAGTATTGTTAATCTTTTCATTTTGAATTCAGTGAACAATTGCAATGGAAGTCAAAATATATTCCTCTGTTGTAAAGTATAAAGTGCTTGTCTCAGGATTAAGAAAAAATGTAGTTCTTTTTTCTCACATAGCAGAACACTTTAGTCAAAGTCTAAGGCAGAAGGAATATGTTACAGCTAAGGAATCTCTGTAAACAATTGGTAGAAAATGTCACATAAATAGATTCTGGGTAGATATTTATTTCTACTTTAAATAAAGTTTTCTAGGTTTTGAAATTAAACAAGCCAAGGTGATCCCTCCTGTTCCCTAAAAGATTGCATCATGTTATCTATGTGGTTTCATTTTCATGCAATGCAGTTACCCTTTACCTTTCATCCAGTTGTCACAGCTGCACTGTAAAATTGTGTCATGTTCAATCTTTTTGAAGTTACACACTCTCAAAGTTTTTTTAGGGGGGTTTAGAGAAATCTTCTTCTTATAGAATAAAAATTTTTGCAGTATGGGGGACAGTGCCTCTGCTTGATGTATGTATGGTAATCATCCAGTGTCCAGATCTGCATGCATAATACTAAATAATGGCCCCAGAAAATTCTCTTTTTCATAAAAGACATTCAAAGACACTAGTATGTTTAGAAACCATGGCTCATGTCTAGAAATATATGTAAGCAGTCTGTGAGGTGCTGGATTTTGGTATTTCTGCAGCATGTTTCTTCAGGTTTCCAGGACTTGCAGTCTCTCCAGTCTGCTTTAGCAACCCCCACTGCCAACTTTCCCTCTATATATCTTTTCAAGGAGCATATGGTAGGTGGCATTACTCAGCTAACAGATGTGCCTTTATGATGCTTGCAATTTGTCCCGTGCATGCAGGGACTTGTGGTATATAAACAGAGATTGGTAACACTTGATAAGGTCATTATACTGGCTAGTTTTGTTCTAGGTGTCAGCAGTCTCCAGGACTAGGAGAACTCAGACCCATATATCTGAAAAAGACCACATTTTTATATCTTGCTTATTTTAGATGGGCTGTTAAGATTATTTGATTTATTAGCTTTTTATGGCCCCTCTGCGCTGCTAGTATGATGGTTACCTTGGCAGTCCCTTTCATTAATATCCCATAATAAAGTATTTATGATACCACCATTGACTTGTGGAGACATATTTTACATCTCTGCATAGTGTGTTAAAAAGCTGCATAGACATGAGTTTTGTGTCAGGGAGTATTAAAAAGGGCTGGATCAAGTTATAACAGTGTTGACTGTGATAGTAAGAATGAGGGTCCACTTTAAAACTCAAGAAAAGCACAAAGTTGTTGGTCTTCCTTTGCCACCAAATACAGTAAATATTGTGTCAGGGAAGAACATTGAAAATGGACAAGTAGACACTGCAAGCTGCCCTGGATAAATTCAGCTCCCTTAAGGTATTTTTTAATGCTCTTCTCAGCTGTGTGTTTGAGAGGGCTCCTGCTGATACAACTTGATTAGTCCCAGACGACCCAGTGCTCCTTCCTGCAAGTGGCAGTGAAAGCAAACGAGGACAGTCAGTTCTGAGGTCTGAAAAATCCTATTTATATGCTTTAAATACAAATGCATGTAACACGCACTAGGTGAAATCTGTGTTCTTTCTGGGTCTGCCGAGATGAGCTATTTTAATATATTCTGGAAGAATAATAAGAAAGTTCTTAAACAAGGATAAAAATGCTACTGGGAACACTGAGTCAGATTTTTCTCTGCTTTACATCTGAAATCACTGGAGTGGGTGCAGTAAAAGCTATGGTATAATGGGGTTTTGTTCTTCACACATTCTAATAATTGCTTAATAATTGCTGTCAGATTTGTAATTCAGTATCGCAACTTGTATGCATGTCTGGTGTTTTTGTTTTTTTCCAAGGGTGGGTCTCCACAACACTGTGGGCAAACTGTTCCATTGCCCAATCACCCTCATAGTGAAGAGTGTTCCCATCCAGGTTCCAGGATTTCCAGCCACATCCTTTCTCCATGGACAGTTATCTCCCTTTAAAAAACACACCAGCTTTCTGTAATCTGTTGACCCTTTCCTTAACTGTAAAGTAAACAGAAAACTTTGCCTGTTAAAATGCAGATTTGGCAAACAAACATACAAAATACACCAAACAAACAATAATATTATACCTATAATATTTTTTTAGAAGTTTTCAATATCTAAATATCTATTCAGTCATATACTGGATATACAAGTAAACCTTAGGTTTTGAATGAAAATCCACTTTAGTATGACCAGGAACATGCACAAGCAATTCAAGATATCTATTGGAATAACAAATCAAGACTGAAGAAATAAACAAGATGACACCTGGAAAAATGAAACCCATTAATGTTTGCATCATTTTAGTAGATTAGAAATGAGCAGTCAACATAAACAGATAACTTCTAAGAAAATAATCTAATAGCAGATAAAGTATTGATTAAAGGATTGTAAGTAAAGTACAGAATATTATAAAATATGGTAAACTATTCAAATTAGACACTCTAGTACAGATCAGATTTTGTTTCTCAGTCTTTCTTCTTATATAGCATCAAATGTCAATGACTAATAGAATCTACAAAGCCAGGTAAAAAAAAAATACTCAGAATTGATTATATACACAATTTATATTGTTTGGTTTAGTTTGCTTTCTGAGAAACAAGGGATATGTGATCTTTATGTTTGACAGTAGACTCCACTAATTTTAAACCAACTATCCAGTGTCCAAAAAATTTGACAAACATCAGATACATACTCTGGTGTAATGTTTAGTCACAGTCAGCTCCAGTGAGAGTATGCACCACCAAGTTATAGCATCTCTGTCTTCCCTTCCAGCTCTCCCTGTGGTCCCAGGAAACTTCCAGTCTAGTGCAAAGTCACCCAGATTAAGGAATAGGAGAGACATAATTCAAAGTGGTTAGTCACTGGAATAGGCTCCCCAGGGAAGTGGTTAGGGAACCAAGACTGTCAGAGTTTAAGGAGCATCTGGGTGAGGCTTTTAGTCATATAGTTTAGTGTTAGGCAGTCCTGTGAGGAGCAGGGTGTCGGACTCAAATATTGCAGTCCTCTTACAACTTGAGATATTCTGCGGTTCTATCATTCTCTGAGAAATACCTTTCAGCCTTGTAGTTATTTTGCCTTCTAGAGATAAGTTTGGACGTGTTTAAATCAAGAAGTCCCACATATTCAGGGTGATCTCTTCATAAAGATATGGTACCGAAGACAAGTGGCTGTGCATCCTTCTTCTAATTCCTTTTTACAGGAAAAACGCACATCCAACTGCACTGTGTCAAGGCACGCAGCATCTCTGATTGGTAGGAATATTTGAACTCATATCTGAGCATGTCACTTTGGTAATATTGCTACCTCTTTCTCTGGTTTCTTTGAAGTTTAGGTGGTAGACAGTGTTCAACTTTCCAGGCCTATTGGCATGAGAAACTTTTGGGCCAGGCAAGGAAGCATCCAGGACTCAATGACTGTTAAACTGTTTGGGTTTGAAGTTGTATGTGGGGATTTCTGTGCCTTTGTGCATCTGCAGTGTGCTCATTTATAGACATGCAACCTGGTGAACCAAAATAGTTGCCTTTTTTAATAGTATCTTAAAAAAAATTTCTAAATAACAGCATTCATCAAATGCAGTCACCTACCAGGTTCTTGAAACATTATTCACTCCAATAACTATTACACCATATAAACACAGCTTATGAGTAAGTTAAAGCAGCCTGAAATCCATGTGATTAAAAATATGCTGGCTCTGGACAAGGATCTGCCACGACTGTGTTCTCTTTCATATAAAAGATATGGAATCACCATCCTTAGGACTGTTCAAAAATGTGCAGAAGTGGTACTTAGGATCATGGTTTAATGGTGGACCTGGCAGAGTTAGGTTAATAGTTGGGTTTGCTCATCTTAGAGGTCTTTTCCAACCTTAATAATTCACTTTTCAGAGTAATTGTTTTTATGAGTGTGTAATTTGATTTACATAACCTGTAAGTTATAGAAAGTGATCAAACTGGACCACAATTTAAAAAGCATTTCCAAAGGGTATTTTTCAGAAGAGTCTGATCTTACAGCTAGCTTATTTTCAGCTTGCCATTGAAATACTGCCATTTTTCCATTTGCTGTGCCAAATTTGCAGTAGTCTCCCCTGTGCCTAGTTATACAATTCTCAAGTGGTGAGAGCAGTAGAACTCTGAATCAGCTAAGCATTCAGGTCTCAAAGTAAAAGTAAAAGTAACCCTGTACTTTTGTCAGGCATCTCATCACCTCATGTCCCAGGTGAGGGATTCTGGTCTCCAGGGAACAGCTAAGACAGAGAGTTTCATTTACCTTACAAGGGAAACACAGTGGTCAGGTTCAGACATCATTATTACCACACTGCAGTAGAATATGACCACAACTGTAAATGGAGAGACTTGGCATTGAACTGAAGCAAAGACCAGAGTTTTTTAAATGGTTCTGCTTCTCAATTCAGGGCTTGGTCATTAAGCAAATTAATAAAATAACTACTTATTGATTATATAATTTTATAGGATTTTATACCTAAGTGTCATGCAGAAATTAACTAAAATTAAGTAACTTAGGAAATAATCCAACCTCAGCAACTATAGCACATTGGGTTTTATTTAACGGGATGGAGAGAGGCTTGTAGCTTGAAAATAGTGCTGAACACTAACACAGCATAAAATATTAGGCTGTATATTTTAAAGCCTTTACACTAATATAGTAAATTGTAAAGATTAATTTTAAGCCAATGTAAGGCACTGCGTTTCTCCTTTATTCCTTGTGGTATACTAAATATTGAGTTTGCAATAGATGTAATGATAACACAGTATTCTAAGACTTTCTATATTTATATAGAGGACAAGAAATAAAAACTATCTATTATGCTTAGTGCATGCATCCATAGTTATCATAGTGTGAAGCTGGAGTGAATAAAGGATGATACTTTCCTAATGCTATGCTTATCAGAGCTGGATTTACTGTGATCGCTGCATAGAACTTCGGGTACTCTTCAAATTTATGTACCAGTATCTTCCCCATTTAATAGATGAGGGTATTGCAGTCCCTCATAAGAAAATTACAAATATTGCAGAAACCCTATGGTTTAATCTCAACTGTTGCTTAACTACATAATGAAGGCCTATGGTATTTGATTGAAATCATACAGTTTGAATTAACATGATTCAAAACATAAACACTCATAGTAAACTGAGTGCGTACCTATTAATATGTAACTACTGCCTAGCAATCATTTTCTTTGGAAACATTTGCATTCAAACATCAAGCAAATGATGAGACACCAGCCCTGGGAATACAATAAAAGTTTTCACAAAGATTGCGTTACACTGGCTCTGAATTGCAAACAAACCTTTCCCTGTAGAAGTCCGTTTTTACACATACTGCTTCAGCAGAACTACTGTGCCTAGCAGATTAAAAATTTTTGTATCTGAGAAAAACATTCTCCCCAAGAAAGATTAAAATTATGTTAGACTAGGAAAGTTACAGAATATCTTTGATAATTATTTTTATGGAAATAGCATCTTGTTTCAGCCTATAGATTTACGCAATTAATATAGATTTTTTTATGTACACCAATTTTGTAATAAACTCCCTTTCTCAATGCTGTTGGTTGAAGTGGAGAGATTCTATTGTCAATTCCTGAAAAGATGAAGAACCAACCATAGCACAGGGGAGAAAAGCAGTACATGGAACTTTCTCCCAGGCATTCTGACCATTAATAATTGAAAATCCTTGCAATGATCTGAGCAGGATTACTACTACAGGTTTTGAAAAATAACCTGTTGTGTTACTTCCCTTCTAATCATCTCTGCACCCTTGGTGAACTGCTGACAGTGTCTGATGCCTATGCTGTTCAGACATCGCTATGAAGTGCAGGCTTCCTACAGCCCTGAGTCCAATAAAATGTAGAAGTCATGTGCTGTATTGTTTCTGTGAAGAAAATATTTGTATCTTGGGAAAGAAAGCTGGCTTGATTTGAAGTACCACTCAACAGACCCTAGAACCTGATGGAAATTGTATAGTTCTGTATTAAAGTGATTTTTAAAACTAGTAAAAGCATCACTATAGCATAATTACAGCCAAGTCTGCCTCTATTCTAATTCTGAAAACTGAGGAAAGCAATTTTCACCTAAGAATAATCTGAATGTAGCTTTTGTGATACTCACTTCCAGAGTGATTTTCTGTATTTTGTGAGGGAGTCTTTTTACAGTATTCACAAACACTTCTACACTGTGACTATCCTTTTCATTTGTCCTCTCTTTCTGGTCATGGAGACTTTTACATCCGTTCTCACTGAATTAGGAAAGTATGCACCCTTTTCCCTTGTATTCTATGAGGATTTTCCCTCAGGCTTACAGATAGACTCTCACATTTCAGATGTGTACACTTATCTCCTTTTTTCTGGAATCCAGGCCTCAGTTAGATAATTTAACTATATATGTTCAATGTTTTAGTAACCCGGTACCTTTATGCCTTCTCTCTCTGTTCCATGGAGCAACAGAGACCTTTAGAAGATGGTCAAGATCGTCGATGAGCTTTCTATCCCAGCAATACAAAACTTTGCTAAGATCCTATTCATAAGGTCTCTTTTCCCTGACTTTTAGGCTGGGTGTCCCTAGTCCTCATTTTTGTAAAGAAGATTTAACACTACTCTTTGTATAATATATGTGACTCCACTTTTTTCCCTGAAAGATTACATATGTGGTTTGGTGGCTGAAATTGGAACACCACATGTTCCTGCAATCTGTCCATCTCTGACAGCTTCGTTTCTTTATTCAGTGGCTGCTCTGGTGCTGATAGAGGTGTCAGAAGAAATTGTCTATCATAGGTGTGGGTTTGTCACTTGTATGAATCAGTTTTATCACAGCTCGAGCACATCCCCAGAGACAATACTAACTGCTTTGCTTTAATTACAAAGTCACTCTTTGTTTTCCTCCATACAGACAGCCATGTAGCCAATCATATAATCACCTTGTTCAAAATCTAGGATACAATTATTAAAATTTATCCATCTTTCCTTTGAAGTGATCTGTGAAGTTACCAAAGGGTCTCAGTAGTATTGGCGCCATTTATGGTTCATCTATTTCTAAGGTATCATGTCTATTCATGACAGAGTTCGTGTTTTAGCACATCTTGTCACAAAGTACATTCTCTTCACAAAGTGAAGGCTAAGAGATTTAAAGAAGAATTATGACTTAGTTGAAATCCAGGGTTAAAGAGATATATATTTTTTCAATTGAATTTTAATTGCATGTCAAATAAAAACAAATTCTAGGTGTTTCCACGGAAACACACAGCAGTCCAGGAAACTGAACTCAAGATCTGAAGGAAATATAAAACCTAGTCAAGATATCTTAATGTAGTATCTTTTGTTGTTATGTTGTTGTATCCTTTTTGCTGGTTTTGTTTGGTTTTGATCTTAAATGAGCTATTTAAGAAGTGGGATGAAACACTCAAGCTATTTTAGCTTCTTTTGACATTGGCAGTTAGCCAGGTCTTTCAAAATTTTTCAAAACAATGGAGTAATTTGGATACAGACCTGTTTATTTACAAAGAATGTGCACAAAATTCTATTTTCTTAAACACCATTACAGTTAAACAATAAAAGACTATTTCTTTGCACAATGTTTCAAGTTTCATTCTACATAGAATTCTACCACTTTTTAATGTGTGATTCTTATTCCTGCTTGCTGTCTTTTGGCTGCTTTTTTTTCCTTCTGTTTTTGAAAGTTTTTTGAATGTTTCTGAAACACACTTCCATCAAGTGATACCCAGCAAATTTCTACTACCCATTTCCCTTTAGTCTTCCACTTGCTCTATGTTTTGGTGGAGGATTCTATTGTTTTAGGAAAGGAAACAAGGTCTTTGTGCTTCATCTTAAACCTACTGTGAATGATAGGCTTGCCCCAGCATGCACACATTTTCTTCTATCACAATTACTTCATAATTCCAATCTTATTAATAATGAAGTAGTTCCTGTCTGCTTGACATTTTAACCAGAGGCAACAATCAGAATATAATCTTCAGGTTTTAGATGCCTGCTTTACTCCACTTTTACAACATTGAAAACGTATCTGTAGTAGATGTGATATATAGTATGGCATGGAGAGGCATAGGTGGTACTACATCTAACTTTGATAGCAGTATTTCATCCAACTTTACAACCAACTTTGACTTAGTGAATAAGATGTCCTTAATTGACTGCCTGCGGCCCCTGTGTAGAAACAGTGAAAATTGACTGGTGCTTTAGAAGGTGCTCAATTTAGTGCATAAAATTAGGCATAATGTAAAATCAGGTAATTTAGATTTTATCTTATGTGTGCCCTCCCCATGTCCTGGAATAGGTCAAGAAGCAAACTGTCCAGATCAGTGTGTTTAAGGGTCATCCCGATAGGAGTCAGTTAATTTGCACTGACAGGTTTTATTTTTTCAGGGAAGCTGATGTGTGAAATTTATGCTCAAATAACTGCAACACCAAAAATATTTTAGTATCTTCCAGCATACTCCCTCTTAAGCCCTCAAAACATGTTCCTTAATTGCTCCAGCTGCAAATGGCACCAGTGTGATGATTCTGATCACACCATTTGCAGATAGTTCATATAATTACATAAAACTTTCTTGGCTTTTATAAGCTGACTTTCGTAATTCTATAATGTTTCAGTAGGAAAAATAGCACAGAAACTGTATAAAGTTCACATAGCACAAAAATTATGTATACACAAATCCTCACAATAATGTTTAATCCATGGCTCCTGCTATGACAAAGTTTTTTCCTTAGGTTCTCTAATGGTTCTTATTATCAAGGACAGCTATTCATACTTCGCAACACTTGGCACTTATGCTGTAAATCAAGGCCCATGGCTGAGAGGTATCCACTGTAAAGTCATTTATAGGAGTGACAGCAATGTAATAATACTAATATCAACCAGTGTTCATGAACTGTTATTCCTGGCTAGCACCACTATTACCATCTGGCTCATATTCATTCTTCTCCACCTCATTTTTGCCCTTTTATTGTCCTCCTCCACCTTTTAAACTCTAGCCAACAACTCCACTAATACAGCAACAAATTTACTGGCAAGGTCTGCAACAGCTGAGCCCATCCCAGTTGATCTGTGCCAGTCAGCCAGCTGGTGAGCTGGAAATTATCTAAGAACTGGCTGCAATGCCATTTTACAGGCCAAAAAGAGACTCTGCAGCATTTGCCTTAAAGAGGTGTTTTTCCTCTGCTATGACATTGTTTTCTGATCATGGTTATTGGCATAAAAAAGTTAATATGGAGAGCAGGAAGGAGAAACATTAGCAAACGCACTGACCCACTTAGGCAACTGCACTTGGACAGTAGGAAAGTACTTCCTAAAAGTCAATGATGAATTCTGCAAAATACAAAATTGAGAATAAATGTGGACAGTTAAACATTACACTCATTTTCATAGTTTGTGTAATACTGATGGCATTATTCAATTTAAATTAACTGCATGGGCAAATAATTTAATAACTCAAGTCTTGGTGCTATTGCATATTTCAAGTTTTACTGTGCATATATTCTTTTCTTTAGCTATCACCCACTCTTTCTTAAGGCCTCTGTTTTCTTACTATTCTGCTACATTTATTCCAGTACATGTTTAGGAAAAGATGAAGTTACGAGGAAAACTTGTTTAATTCGGGTGTTCTTTGCCAATCATGGAAGTATTTGTCTCTCCTCAGATTTATGGGCATAAAGCTCTAGCAACATAAAAATTATGTTTTTAGAGTTTTGGTTACGTCAGTGCTTCAATTCATATCGTTCCAATACAGTGAGTGATGCCTACATTAATAAATTATGAAGTCATTTAAACCTGGGCTCTTCCAGCAATGTTGTTACCCAGGCATTAGGTTAAGGTCATCAGTGTCTCTTCCACTTTAATAAATGTTTAATTTTAATCTTTATAGAGTGGAATAATTCTAACAGTGTTGCATTCCGTGATGATTATTTAGGAGAAATTTGAAATCAAGCTTTTAAGTCTAATGAGTATTTAATGATAAAGGAGGTAGGTTAATATGATATTGAAGGAACGCCTTTATAAAGGATGAGGAAGAAGAAAGTCATGCCTGACCCAAACTACTAACATTAATTTTTAACTGCATAGCTTTATATCACATACTCCAGCAAGTTCTTGATTTCATCACCAACATCTTTAAGGAATTTTTACCTTTACAAAAAGAACACACTGTGAAAATGAGCTCAAGGTTTAAAATGAGGTAGGATATGTCCCCTTGGTAAGAGAGGTAACACAGGTCTAAATAAAACTGGTTAAAAAAACCCCGTAGAACAAATAATCAAGAAAACGTCTGTGATTTAAAGTCACCAAAGTCACTACTGTGCATATGCAGTTCTGAAGGTCTGACAGTTCTATAAAACATCGCACATCGCCCTAGTTCTCAAAGTCAAGTTTTATGTTGATGGGATACCTGAACGTCTTTTAAATCTTGATGAACTTCATAGACAATAGGTATTTCCAACTCAGCTGATATTTCTACAGGTAGTATGCTAAATATGTTCAAATTTAACAAGGAAGCTATGTCCTGTACAAAATGTGATGTAAGTCATGGAGCAATGCAGTTACCACTGAAAATGAAAATGGTGGCAGTCTGTCCCCCTTGCCAATCACCAAGTCTCTGTAGGAACTCTTGAGTGTGTGCTTCAGGCATAGGCTGAGCTCTGTGTCTCAGGACTAGTGGTGTGTAACTTGTTTGCTCAGTGCATAATTGCCTTTACAAGCTACTTACAAATTCGGTACAGTAATGAATTTTCCTCAATAAATTAGTTAAGTCATTTGTATCTACCACAGTCCCAGTATGATAATCACTGAATTGACTTTCACCTTGGCATTACACTTGGTGTTTAAACAACTAAATTTTCTAAGCTCCAGAGAAGAGAAAATCCACACTTTTGACCATCAGCCTGTTACTGTAGTCCCTATAAAACCATGAGATTCTCTCTAAAAGAAAAAAATGTTTTCATTTCATCTGTAACCAATATATGAAAAAGAGCTATAGCATTTCTTAACATCATGGGTGTTATAAAATATTGCATCTGCAGCCCAAGTGCCAGCACTTTGTCCTGGGATTTCTGCCAAAACAGGAGGCTGTTCAGTTGTAATTAACATTTCTCATCCCAATATCATTGTTGATGAGTCCCCACACGGTTTCAAGTACAGCTGCCTGCTACAGTAGTTCATTATGAGCACAGGACTTTTGCTGACTCTTCCCTTCTGCTCTACTTATCATGGGCACTTTTCACTTCTTCAAAAGAATCACGGTTTCCTTCTTGCCAGACTTTGGGAAGTAGCCACATCATGTCTTATTTGAAGATCTGCATATTGGGTTTGTCTTGATCCATTTGAACTTTTTTGGCTTTAATAACTCTTTCATCTTTTATGTGTATCTGCTGGACTTCATGTCTTACTGGAGTGGTGCCATCTTGTCCTTCACCCCTTGTTAAATTATTTGTCCATTCAGTTTGGTGCTCAGATTAGCCAGATCAGATCCTGATGTATTTCAACCTGGCTCTTCTGAAATTCCTTGGCATTGCTTCTCTGTAGTCTCTTGGAAGCATTGCTAGAACTACATGGAAGGGTAAGAAATTACAAACGATGTAGTGATGTCAGCAGCTCTTCTTGAAGATACATTATATAAATGGTCAGCAGGAGACACGGTGGTAACCAGCTAGGATGAGAAAATTGCTTAGGAAAACAGAGACTTGTTATTTTCCCCTAAAATTGCTAATAGAGAAATCAAAAGGACCTATTTTTAAAATGAAATGAGTAGTTTCTACTACATTTTGTGTATACTTTATTTTTCAACTTCTTGCTTCTGCCGGAGTTACTACTTACTAATTTATCTAGCCAGGGACCAGAATCTGTGCTTCAGCAACATCCCTGTTTCAAACAGCTTACGATCCAAGCATAGATGAGAGAAAACAACACCATACAAAGGGAATTTAGGGAATTAGAGAGACAAATCTGGGGCAGTTTTACCAACTGCCCTTGTAACAGGATAGCAGTCTAAACATTGGAGGGTTTTTTTACGGTATTTTAGAAAAAGAGAACAAAGAAATTATGGATTTCAGCAAACGACTGAGTAGCAGGGATAGATGATCTTTCAGTAGTGAAGGAGACAGAAGCACCAATGTAGGTGGAGCTAAGTCATGTGTACTCTTTCAAGCAGAGACAAATTATTCGATTTTTGCTGCAGTATAAACCAGGAGGCCATGAAGGCAGGAAAATGAAGGGGTGACCTTACTAGTGACCTAGAAAAATGATCTTTGCAGTACTTTTCTGAATGGAATAGAAAAAGGTCTGTTATGGTCAAAAAAGGTTCCTATATTTCTGTCTGGCAGCAACATTCTCCTCCTTTATTAGGAAATGGTACACCCAACAATAACAAAAAAATACAGAATTGGCAATAGATGAATAGCAGTACAAGCTGTAAAGTGATACTTTGACAAACATTGTTCCAGTGAACAATCCTGAGAAACAGATAAGAGATCATTTCTTAAATGTATTGGGGGAAGGGGGAAGGGAACTCTGACGTTAAGCAAAAGGACAAAAGCTAATAAGGAAACTTTCTGAATCTAGATGACAGAAATCCAGAATCTATTATCATATGGCTTCAACAGATGTGCTCTAATTTAACATGGATATAATTAACAAATAAAATGTAGTCCAGTTAGGCCACATGGGTTTTAAACAGACCCAGAGTTTTAAGTGTAGATATGTGAATTATTGCTTTAAGCTCTAATAGATTCCACTGCAGGATCAATAATGTTTGAGAAAAACAACCTTAAGGTGCAATAATATGTATTAAATTTTTATTTCTGCTCTAGCAATATGTATTTCTCAAAAATACCTCCAAACACAAAGGAAGAAAAAAGGGTATGTCAGAGATCTGACACAAAAGAGAACCTGATAACTTATTATATTATAGTACTATTAACTTCTCATGTTTTGGAATTGCTTCATCAGTCCTAGGGGGTCCTTGGAACCTTTTAATGTCCAAATGATGAGACCAGCACTTAATAAGGATCTCATGCAAAGCAATTAAACACAATGATAAAAAACAGCTCAGTGTCCCTGAATTCTGGATATTTTTGTAAAACAGTATTTCCATGGTTTTCTGATTCAAAGGTAAAAGGAAAAAAGGAAAGAGAAAAAAAAAAGCATCCAATGTATATCCAAAGAATAACCATTGGAATAACTTTAAAAATAGATATTATGGGTAATTCTGTGGTCCTGGAGCAGATGGACAGAGCAAAATGTCTTCTGAAACTCTCAGACCAATGTCTGGGAGGCCGGGTTTATATTGGACTTGGAAAATCCTTCCCAGGAAATGACATGCTTTTGATGTCATTAGTTAAAATTAAGGACTTATAAAACTGTAATACAGTCCATATGCAGAGCTCTGATGTCATCAGTGAGTGATTTGCAGAACCATGTCCAGAACTCTACGGGTCTCCTGGAAAAATTTTGTACTCACACAAACATTATTTCAAGAATGAGTGATGCCACTCAACAGTCAAGAGACTAAGCAGATTCTTTTTGTCTGCTATCATTTCGATTCAAATAAGTCAGCTCTGCTGAAAGCTATGAAAATGAATCAGACATATTTACGAGGTAAGGACTCTATAGTGTCTAGGGTCATTAAGATCTTTCATTTTTCTTGCTCAATTCAAAGTACCTGTCATTCTCCCTTGAAGCTCCGACTGCTTCACGAAGCACCCACTAGTCTCAGAGAAAAGGTTCTTTTCATGAAGAGCAATAAAACTATGCCATTTCATATCTGGAGTGACTGGTTTTGACAGGATAAACTCTTGTTTAGAGCCTTGAATTCTTTCAAACATTTTCAGTTTTTTGTTGACAAAA
>VZTJ01005454.1:3272304-3302909 GCA_013397795.1 Orthonyx spaldingii | reverse complement strand
AAAAAAAAAAAAAAAAAGGAAAGCCTTAAGTCTTACTTTTAAGAGCAGATTTGCATTAAATACATATTTTAAAACTGAACTAACTCCCAGTATCTGAATGAGAAGATGTAATAGTCTGAGAGAGCTTCCTCGGAGGTCAGAAAACTTTTTTCTAATCAGCATATTCTTTCACAGGTTCTCACACTGCAAGAAAAAATCTTAGGCTTGTCCTGTGCTTCATCCTTTGCTATGGACGTAAGTGAAAGTGGCATAACGTGCTGTGTTGCTTGAGCTTGCAAATATATATTTTCTCCTAAGGTGAAAACATACAGAAGCCCTGAGATGAATATTTTGTGCCACTATCCCCTCAAGTAAGAAGAAGCTCTTTTCCAAGCAAAACTGGTGAGGAGTGCAGCATGTTACGGACACTCTCTATGTCATGATGAACTGATAAATTAATGAATTAAGATTAATTCCCTCCTTTGATACCTTTTCCAAGCTATTCCAGAAGATGGCACATCCTCAAATCTCACTTGGTATCCTTCCACCATAGGCAAGGATATTATACGTGTTCTTGATTTCATAACATTTAAATATTGTTCTAATGAGTCAAAACACAACCTTTATACTATGTAGCCTCCTATATTATTTGAACCAAAAAATATAATAAAACCAAATAATTAAGAGCTGGGTCTAGATGCACATCACCCGGGGCCTAGGGGAGGCCTATGTCCAAGTGCTGTATAGATTGGACACCAGCCAGGCAGTGCTTTTCAAGTGCAGGACAGAAGGACGCTACCCTGCCCTGTTTTAGTTTACAGCATAGACATAGCCTCATATTCATAGACTACTATTCCAAGTGCCAGAGGGTGATTAAAACTCCAGCTATCCAGGATCTACACAACAGGAAGAGGCAGCCTCAAAACACCTCCTCTCACCCACCAAAATCATTATGAAATTATTCTTCAGAGGGAGCTGTGAAACTAAAATATCTTTCCCCATGTCTAAGCACCATGAAACAAATGATTCAGAGTCATGTTTTGCACACATTTAAGATGCACAAAACAAATCAGTATGTTTATCCTCCAGAGTTTATTTTGGGTCTGTCAAATGTAATGCATTTTTAATGGACAATTAAAAGTTTTGATTAAAAATAGATAAGTATAGTGTCACATCATTCAAAACCTTTCACAGTGCAGTTTATTCCAACTTAATTTGAAATAGAATTTGTGCTAAATTCAGTGAAATCATTAATGAAACTAATTAAAATTTCTAAGCTTCATCTCTATCCAATGTAAATCAATCCATGTGCAAAATGAACAGTTACATGACTATTTTAAATTTTTTGCATTAAAAATCAAGGGAAGGGGAAAGGATATCACTTTAACATCTGTTATATCTTTCTTGGAAAGGCAACAGGTTTCATAAGAAGTGGGGAGCTTAGTTTCATCTGATGCATGAGCAGACAGACTGGCTGAGCCCTCCCTTCTGAGGAAATCTCTGTTGGGATCACGAAAGTGTGTGGCCTTCTTATGGATGAAAGCAAGTCATTTTCTCCAGTCACTAGGGAAACAAGATGAAGGAGACAGGACATTTTGTCTATTTGGTCTACCTCATGAGAAGGCTGTGTTGGGAAAGGGGTCTTCACACACCGTTTTGGTAGTGTGTGCCCTCAAGGCATTGTTGAATCAGGTAAGAAAAACTTTTAGTAATGTGTTGACAAAAGGAGAGTCAAGTCCTTATTCTTCTTTAGCAATCACAAAGATCCTGCATTTCCATAACATCTGTTACAGGCACCCATTGCAGTGTACAGTCTTCTCATTATGCCCCATTAATCCTCTTTTTGTGCAGAATAAATTGAGGCCCAGAAAGGGTTTAGCTTTAAATCATGCACCCAATCCACATCACACACAAATCATCCAGAACTGATGAATGCTGGTTTCTATACTTTGGGGAGAGGGGGAGCAGGGGTGGGGTGTTGTGAATGAAACTGGAAAGAAATTAGTTTCTTTTCAAATAATTATAAGTCTGAATTTGATTGTTTGTAGATCACTAACTTTTTTTACATGAAAAATACTAGGAATGATACTGGAAAGTCAAAGGTTCTTGGATTCAAGACACAGCAGACCACTGTTCAGCCCTGTAAAACATTGTTTAATGGGAAGGAGTCTTGTTGCTCTTCCTCAGATTTCCTGACATTCTTAAGAGCATTCAATTATTCATGAGAAATAGATTCAAAATACAAATACAGATCCCTTCCTGAAATGTTCATTTATATCTGGAGAAAGAAAGAGCAGTTCTGCTGAGTGGGGAAAAAAGAGAAATTAGTCATACTTAATTTTAAAAATAAAGGTAGAGTTTCCTTTGGTTCCTTACCCTGGCAATGATAACTGTTCTAGAAATGTTACGAAGCCAGAGGTTGCCTCTAGGAGAAATGAAGGAAAAAGGTTCCACATGTGATTTTGAAACAGAGAATACAAGCTTGTTTTTTGCTATTCCACTATCTTGTTCAATTGCTGTAAACAATTTTCCAAGACTGAATTCAAATATTGCAAGTTCAAAAACAGATAACACACAAGATGGGATTAATGAGATCCACCTAATTGGGGGAGATAACATACTGAATAGCTAGGTATTTTATGATAGTGCAGATAAACAAGATCAATAGTACAGCCAGAAAAGTGGAAAACTGGTATCATCATTGTTTATCTGCCATGTAATGTAAGTACCTGTCATCATGTTATATCTTCAGAAAGGCAATATGAATCCATTCCCTACACGAAAATCCAGAAAATTCACTTCACTGCAAAATACAAATACTCCCTGTTTACTCACAGAAGTGCTTTACTAAATCTTAATATCCAGAAGTGGCAGAAACTAATGCAGTCAAAATAAAGATGTAAAGAGAGCAGCAGCAAGGGTAAATACAAAGCTCTTATGATAATTAAAGAGCGTGAACAGTAGAAAATTCAATGAATTGAAGCAAACAAGCACTGTAACAAGGAAATAAATAATTAGTGGACAAAGGAAGAATAATAACAGTTTCTTGAAGAGAGTAAGCAATAGGCAGAGAAGAAGGGAACAATTTGTCCTCTTAACCATGATAGTGGGAAATTTGAGCTGATGGACTAAAAAGAATAGCATTATACATTAAATAAGTACTCTGGATTAATTTAAGGAATGGAGGTGGAGATTTACTTAAATTAGGGATCAAAATGAGAGGGATAATAGCCAGGGAATTGGAAAACACAGATAATGTTTGAACTGTTAACTAGATCAGAACTGCTAAGTAAATCAGAACGGTGATCTTTACCCTACCTATAGATGACATAATAGAAAACATATTCAATAGCAGTTTCAGTAAGTTGATAGCAGAGAGGTACTAGGATCTGGAAACTAAAAGTGCATTCTCTTGTGAACACATTGAAGACCTCAGCTCAGCATGTGCTTGTCAACTAAACCAACAGTACGATTGTGGAGAACAATATAACAACATTTTAACACAAACATATAAATTCAAGAGCATGCCCCCCGCTGGCACATTTTATTCAGTACATTTAGGGCATCCTTGTATCTTGCATCCTTGTATGTATGGAGGTGTATCCCTTGGACAAGTTTGGCAAAAAACCGCAATGTTACTGCTCTATCGTGTTATTAGAATTACATCAAAGGCCAAATCCTTACACAGTGGAGCACTGTACTGACTGGCTGCTGTGTTGACTGGTTCAAGTCCACAGCCAGGTCCTTCTTAGATAACCTTATCTGTGTCTACTGCAGCACTTGTTACAAAAAGCCATGAATGTCCTCTCCCAATCCTTTAATACTAGCTGGACCTTTCATCAGAAGATAAAATTTGTGACTTGACTAAGGACTGAGAAAGCTGATCTTGAGACTGGAGCAATGTAATTTCTGATAATATTCATCCTTGAGTGCTTCCATCTCCTGTGGTTCAGCCCAAATCATCACCTTTTCACTGTTGTTCCGTTTTAGTGCAGCTTTGTGCCACTTGTCAAAATGTAGTTACATTACATATTTTGTTTTGCAATGCTGACTGTTTGATTTCACACTTTTTATCTCTCATTCATGCATGTCAGTAATACCTTGCATTTGTATAGTTGTTGGCACAACCTGTTCACGTTATCCACTATCAGAGCTTGTTTCACAGCTGTAGGGGTTGTCTTTGTTGGCTAAAGCTAAATACATGGGAGATGGATGAGCCATTCACCTTCTCAGATGCTCTTTCTTGCTGGAAGCCTTAGAATGAGTAGCATACGTAGTCTGTCTCCCAGGTTGCACTTGGCACATGGACTACGGGGATCATTGCCAATATCTTTTGCCAGTTAAATAATTTTATCAGTTAAAGAATTTTCTGTAATACCAGACTGTGCAGACTTGATCGTATATTTTCCTGCTTTTCTCGCCTGCTCCAGCTCATGCAGTTCTTTAAATACTACCCTTAACCTCCACTTTAAGAGCAGCCACTTTTTGCAAGAAGAGCATGGAAGTTGGTGCCATTGTTTGTAGTGTAATTCTCTCCTGACCTAGCTTTTGCAGTCTTCAAATTAATTTTCTTAATCCCTTACTTCTCTGGTGATAGCCTTAAAGGAACAGTACAGATGTATCTTTTATAAAATATTCTCTTTTGCTGTACATTGTTCATTGTACTCAGTTACACAAACCACAAATTGCATTGTTGCTTCAGCTGAGAGACAAAACAATGGCATAAAGTCACAGAATCACAGAATGGTTGAGGCTGGAAGGGAGGTCATCTGGTCCAACCTCCTACTCAAGAAGGATCAACCAGGGCCTGTTGTCCAGGTTTGTGTCTGGACAGCTTTTGAATATATCCAAGGATGGAAACTCTCTAGACAACCTGTGGCAAGGCTTGGTTACCCTCACAGTGAAAAAGTATTTCCTTGTGTTCAGTTACTTTTTCTGTTTTGTCAATATGGAAATGAGGCAGGAGGATGATATTAAATTGGGCACCTCTGAATATGATTTCTTACATATTTTTATTGTTATTCTGTTTCCTTTCTCTGTCCTTTTCCCCTTTATTGATATACAAGTGTACCTTTAAAAAATCCTTTGTATAGAAGAGTAATCATAACACTGCCAATAAATATTGAAACATAATGACTGATTCTGAAATTACTTATTTAATGGTTTGATTTGATGATCTATTTAAATTCAAGTGAAGAAGAGATTAAAGCTTGATGTTAAAAAATGGACTCATTATGACAAAAGAAGAGTCTCATAATTTAGGTTTGTCAATTTAGATTTGTAATTGGCAGACAAAGTTCAATGCAAATAGACATAGCTTAATAGAGAGAATAAAGAAACCAGAAAGGAATTTTTCACAGTAAAATGGTAATGGGGGAATTATTTCTGGTAAAACTGAAAAGAGAGAGAAATCTTTTATATAAAGGAAGAAAACCATCAGTATGGGCTGTTAGAAAACAAAAGAAAGCTGATAAGGTATTTTCCTGTTAGTAATTGAAGAATTGATTTGCACAAATTAAAAAACCAATAATAAAAACCCTAAAAAGACCAACCTATGACAGTTTAGCCGAACCTGATATAAAATAATTTTGAAAAGAGCTATCAGAATATTTGCTTACTATTTTCTTCCTGTAGTCACTAGTTTTGCTTAAATAGGGGTTTTAGAGGCCAAACTATGAAGAAACAAGCACTATATAGTAAAGTGGCATTTATGAACATTTACACACTTTATCACTGGTGATATCACCAGTGAAAACCATTTCCTCCCTCCAGATTTCCTCAAGTTAATTATTTTTACTGTAAATCTGTTTCCATTATAGATTTGTGTGGCTTTGATCAGCAGCCTTTGTCTCTGATTACTTTTTTCTCTGAGAGATTAGTGGCCTACACGATAACTGGGGTTTGGTGTGGAGGGAGGGGGTCTAATTTTTACAGTATTTATACACCATAAACAAGTCTCCTGTCACGGGTTTTTTTGGTGACAAACCACATAGAATACCACTTATCCCCTGACAGAGCATTTTACCAGGCCCCTGGTCCCATTTTTGACTTTCTCACAACCTTTGCAAATATCTTGGCAGTGTTGACAAGCACGCTTATCCAAAATACTTAAAAAAACCCGTATCGTTACTAGCTGTGATTTTATGAGTCAGTAGTAAACCTTTACCCAGAATTTGTACAAAATATTAACTTGCAGATGTTAGAATGACAAAGCCTCTTCTGGTGGACTTTAATCTCTTAGGCCTAAGTGTGAAAGAATACCTGAAGTACTCAGAAAATAAGTTATATTTACTATGCAAAAAAAGTCAAATGGAGTCTCTCCCCACATAACTCTGCCAAAGTTTATGAAACTGAGATATATAAAGAAAATATTGTCTCTCTAAAATAATGTTTTCATCCCATTCAAGTTGCATTTAAACTGTTCCAATGGAAAGGTTACTAAAAGGACAGCAATAGAAGTTTAACTGAAGCCTGGCAGAGTCTGAAGCACTGCTTAAACCAGTTACAATGCAAAAAAAAAAAAAAGAATTTGAACAATTTAGAGTCAGTATCAGCTCCTGTAAAGAGTGTTACAAAAATATCCGCTTATGTAAGGAGGCAAGGATCCTCCAAATAACCAGGCTGTGATACAAAAAAGGACAAAGAGAACAGAAGACTGCAAATCTGTGAGGGAACACGATATAGTGATTTTTGCAGCTTCCAAAAATTCTCTTGCTCATAAGTGCAGTAACTGGCTTGTCCATTTATATTGCTAAGAGTTCTCTGTCTTGGTAAGAGAACAACTGCCTCTTTCTATACAGTCTTTCTAAGCTTTTTTCTTGTATCCATCTATTTTGGGAAAATGTTTAACTTATAGACACATGGGATCATTTTCGATTGTGGTAATATAATGCGTTTTTCTTCTGTACTTAAGAAATTCTTCATTGTATGAGACCATTAAAGAACGATGGCACCTCTAAAAAACACATTTAATATTTGATTTTCCTTCTGGAGGTGTAGTTCAGGGCATGGATTACAGGGGAGCCTACAATGGCTCACCTTTAAACTTTGGACCCTGTTAAGTTCCCGAAGTTTTTCAGGAAAAACTCATACTTGAGTGTCCGTATTTGATTCTTTTCTTGGTTGCATTTCTGTGAGGATGTAGGTCAAGGGTGTTTTGTAGCTAACATAGACTTAATCATGGCAATTAAAATCACAGTCACTGTTGTAAACATTCAGCTACTTCTCTTGAAGTTTTATTGCTGGTTTTCTGGTTTCTAACATGGCTTGATTAAGTTCGCTGTTGTTAGAATACATGCCTTATAAGAAAAACTTACACTGATCAGTAACACACATTAATCAGAAATTCAAGTTTCATTGACTCTGCATACAATTTTAATCAATATGTATTTAAGTTTTATACCTTGTGCTGCATCCATGTTCTGTTGAACATTAATTTATGGAAAAGATTTTACACAAGACAAGCATGAAATTGAAAAGTGTAAAATGAGCTAAGGTTGCTACTTCATCACTTTAAATAATACCACAGACCTCCAATTATCCAATAGGAGAGAAATAATAAAGGCTGTATATAATGTTGTAATAGATTTTACGCAGATAGAGCAGCATTTTACTTCAAAGAATAAATCATTTCATGTTCTTCATGGCCACCAAAACAAATCTTGTGCTAATCCACTAAGGTTTGTCATAAACCAAAATGGTATGAATGTGATATATTACTTGTTTCATTAAAACCTGATTATATTATAATGTAGAAATCTAATTTCTCTAAGTACCTCATTATTCGTTATTTCATCTGCCAAGTGCAAGTGTGATCTTATTGTGAGAGTGAATTAAGCCAAGGCATAATAACCAGATTGATATCCTGAACCAAAGTCACACTATGGTGAAAGTTTAATTCTTAAGAAATGTACAGATGGCTCTGTTAAATGATCCACCACAAGTGTACATTTTTGTATGGGTCACATGGTTCCATTACAAATAAAAACAATTTATGTGAAATTATGAACCTGATGTATCTCCTCAACAATAATTTTACACTGAAGTAAGATCAATGAATTTACAAGATGTTTTTACCCATTGACATGTAAGCAGATAACTAAGAGTACAGCTGCTCTGCGAGCAATTTAGTGCACTTAAAGGTTGCTATTGAATTAAAAATGTTGCTTATTATGAATAATACTTTTTCTTTGATCACAAAGTCCTATCCTTTTATTCAAATACCCATTCTCACTGAAACCTACATATCATACCCACTGCTGGTCCTTAAACTGCCAAAAAATCCAAGAAAATTTGAATTGAAACTGCTACATAACTACAACACATAATAATTAGTATTTTCCATTATATCAGTTATTTTGCCTCCCCTAGGTCTTTCACCTCATTTGGATCATAGGGACTGAGTTTAAGAAGGTAAATATTTTCACTTCTGGGTGATTAGCTCAGACTGCTGGAGTAATCATTTACCTGCAGCTCTTTTCTCCTTCTGTCTGGAGACTGACCATTTCAAAGAACTAGTCAGCTGTGAAGAAGCAGAGTAACTCACAAGTACTGCTGAAGCATATCTTTTTCTCATATGGTCATTTTATGCAGCCAGAAGATATATTCGAAGGGCAAAACTCTCTGGATCTTAAACATTTTTAACTATGCTTTGCATTCTACTGTACCTTCAGAGAAATGATGCTGCAACATGGATTTCTTGGACCAACAGCTAAAACCATCTGCTACAAGGAATGTCTTTTCATGTCAAATAATCAGTGCTTCATATTAAGACATAGCATGCATTTTGCAGGTCTGGAACCTAGAAATGTGAAAACAACATTTTTAATATTTTGCTTTCAAAGATGATTCATTGTCTTTGGTTTAAGCTTCCACTGAGAGCATGAGCTTCTTACCACAATGGAGGGGCTTTAAAAATTTAAGGTAGTAAAACTGTTCGATCTTCTTACACTTAAAATGTTAAAATACTTAAAATATTAATGAAGAACAAACCTCTAGTAAAATATGAACATTGGAAAGGGAGAGGGGAGAAGTAGGGAGATGAAGATCTTCATCTGGTATGCATGGATACTGCTTCATGGATATGATTTAAGTAGAAATTACTCCAGGTGTGGTTCTGTCTTAATTTTGTGGTGAAATATAGTGTGGTCGTGGACATGTATAATCAAAGCTTTGCTTGGAACAAACTTAAAAACAGAGACAAAAGAGCTCTTGGTTTTAAATGCCTTACTATTCTAGTATGTCTTATCAAACTCATAAAATGGAAATTCTCAGCTCGCAACAAAAACTGTAAAATGCTTCAGTCAATAATAGCAAAAGCTCAGCCTAATAAAATACCTTTAATTCTGTGACTTTGTTATGACTACCTTTGTTCTTTTTCTGGACTAAAATTTCTTCAAGTCCTAGAGTATAAGAAAACTTTCTGACTCAGTCAGCAATTATATTCAGCATATACAATAATGCAATTTCATGTGTTTACACATATTTAAACTTAGATTAATAACAAATATATGGAAAAAAGAGAAATATCTTAAAAATACACATAATAGTTAAATATGGTGCCTATCTTGTATGCAGATATTATCATCCTTCTGTCAACTGTGTGTCGAGATCTTCTTCCACTGTACAATTTTTTTTCTGTCAGTGCGCTTGCCATTGTGTCAGTTTCTGTGAACCATGTCTTTAGTTTCTGTCTCATTGTCCTTATCCTCTTGTGTAAGTGTTCTGGGGAGAACCATGAAAGGGAGAAAAGTTTAACGTGGCTAGAATGCAAAATCTGGATAAGTAATTTCGCCATTGTTACCTTCCCCATTCTCTCTTAACTATTATTGTCTCAGATCCCTGCGATTCCAAAACATTTTACATTATATGAATTATTAGCTTTGCAACCTCCACTGGCAAGCAGAAAATGTGGACTGTATAACAGCAACTGCCACTACCTAGTGCCCAAATAGGATGAATGTAGAAGAACATTTGAGTTAGAGGGTAAAAAAAATCACAATTTGCATTATACCCTCCCACACAGAATAGTGAGTTCATCATGCAGTGACCCAGACTCCCAAATGGGTTACAAGGGGAGCAGCAAAAAATGCAAGATATGGTGGGGTAGGAAATTTTGATGGACATCAGTTGTTTTGATATAACAGCCCATGAAGATGCTGGTACTTTTTAATTATTATTCTTTCAGCAAGAACTTCCTGAAATTAACGTCAGTTTATTTATCTGTGGTATCCAACAGATTTGGAAGGAAACACATATATAAATACATTAATCTCCCCAGTCCTATTGAATACCTAGTGGTGCTAGAAAACCTAAGGTAAGAGCCAGGGCAGTGTGTTGCAGCAGGACGTGTAGGAGGGCTGCTGCTGTCACGACAGGGGTCAGGACTATTCTTCACCCACCAAAGGGCTGTTGAAAGTTTTTGTTTGCTCTGGTGCTTTTACCTTGTGTAAACATCAGAGATGAGGTCAAGGTTGCAACTACTGCCTCCCCAATGTGGACTGTTATTGTCCATCTTTTTTACAAATTATTGTTTAAAATAACCTCATGTCACTGAGGGGAGAACCTCCAACATTCCTATTCTTAAAAAAAGCAACAAAACCCCAGATGGTGGGTTTAGGGTTCAAGAGAAAAAAAATCAAAACTGCGTAAGTGTTTTGGCTGTTAAATTTTATTTTTTTTTTGGTGACAACCTACAAACATTGTCTATTTCACTTCAATTTAGCCTTTTTTTTTTATGATGGGATAAAATAACGTCAAGACAATAATAGAAAAAGAAAGACTGCATCAATCCATGTATTCCTCCCTGATAAAAGAAAATTAACTTGAAGCTACTCAGCCTGATCTCCAATTGCTATAAAATCTCCCTGTAAATTCACTATTGAAGACTTACATTTATGCACTCAGGAATGATTTTTTTAAAACAAAGTTTTTAGGAAGACAGACTCCTCCACCCAGGTTCGATCCTGTAATTTGCAAGACCTGAGTGGCATGTCCAAAGCAGTAGCAATTTTTTCTATTGAACCACTGCTTCTTCACCAGTAGATGCTGAGCTCTCATGGAGTTTGTTTAAATATTTATCCTGTGAACTACACTTTGCTCTAGGCCATTAACTACACTGTAACTCCTGCTGTAGTCTTTCCATCTTTCCTAGGAGAATGTCCTTGCCTAAGTTGATGGATTGCATATTTTACTTTACTGGAAGTAATGTTTTCTTATCAATGTCAAGAAACTAATTTCTTCAATTATTTCTTTATCAGTGTCATTCTTTTCTTGTATAACCATCACTAAGTACAATAAATACTCCTCAGATTGGTTATTATTAACTCCAAGCATGGTAAATTTGATTGCCTCTCCAATTTAATGAGAATTATATTGAGTTCTATTTGACTGACATTTTTTTCAGTTTTCTGTGAAATATTGTTTTGGATAATTTGCTTGGCATTAATTTCAACCTTTTTTTCAATCTGTCCTCTATTATTTTGTTTTATATAGGATTTATATTGTAAAGAAGTGTGCGATGATTTGTGTAATATCCATCAATTTAAACTAGATTATTTAATTATACATCACATTCTCTCCTCCAACAAGGGGTGTTCTTTTTATAATTGCCCAAAATTCTAAGTATTTTTCTTCATTAAAAATAACTACACCCTTTGAGAATAAAAAGACTTCTTTGGTTATGTCTTCAGAAATACATACAGACTCCATTTAAAATCAATCTGGTTTTACACAAGAAATAGTAATTTTTCTGTGGATCCAATGTTTTATAGTAACAGATGGATTTTTGCTAACCAAGCATTACCTTTTCCAGAATTTGAATATGCCAAACTTAGCTGTTCTTTTCCCAGGCAGACATGTAGGTTTTATTTCATTCCTTTCTGACAAAATCCCCACATTTTCTTCATTGCAGAAAAGCCAAAGTTCTTTTGCTTTGTGTTTTCTCGTAACAGCCCAGTTCATTTCTGATGCTCACTCAGTTCACAGGAATTTACTTTTACTTGTTTGCCTGGTGGCCTGGCAAACATTATTTCACTACTGGAGAGTAAGTCTGTCAAAGATTTCAAGTAGCATTTCCTAGTTTTGTCTTTATATAGTCAGATGACCATCTATGAATAGTTCATATTTACGAATAGCGCTCATTCTGTACTAAATGACATCCTCAAGAGCACAGGATGCCCATAATCAAAGAGCTCTCTAGCCTTATATTGTGTCTCCAACAGTGGTCAATGGCAGAGGTTAAGTCAGGCAACTCCATAGTCATCCTTCCCTGATATGTTCCCCTGGACTGCAGAATATATCGACACCAGTCCTTCATGAGTCAGAAATGTTATCTCCACAGCCAATGATACCAGAAGGATTTCATTCCTCCACCTTATCTCTTTGCCTTTTTGTCTTCTGCAAAGCTTCCATTGCATCTTGAACTGAGTTCCTCGGTTTAATTCACTCCAGGATAAAGGTGCCTGAGGGGTTGCTTTGCAAAGAGCCATATTAGCAGTTGAGGAGTCATTGTACAGCCCTGACTTGTTTCATTTTTATTTTGATTTTTTTCTTTTTTCTTTGCATATCCTAAGTGCAATTAAATAAATAAAAAGAATAATTTTCAAGTACACTCATTTTCAAATGCTAAATCTTTTTTAAGTGTGAAAAACTTTCAACTGCAGTGCCACTTGACTTATCTTCTAATTTTGGCTGAGGTAAGGGTGGTGCCGTGTATGTGAGGATAGGTGCCATATCCTTTTAAGTCTGGAACTGCATTGTCTGTTTCCCTCCATTTGTGTGGGAAATACAGTTCTGTCTTTCTTTGCTTAGCTCTTTTGGAGTTTTCCAGGAATAACAAACAGTAGGTTTTGCAAATTCAATATATTTCACCTGTCATTAGTTCTGGATGGGGTTTTTTAATGTCTAAGTCATCACTGAACTTTTAGTAACTGGAGGATTATTAGATGAGTTGATAACTCCGGCTTCCCAAATTTCTGTAGCCTTTTCATGTATGGAGGGCTTTTCATAGGAAAGAGCCAGAATCCTAAAGTTGTTTTCTGAGAGTGCCCTCAGAGTCTCATTGGTAGAGTGTATGGGAAGTGACATATCGATCAACATTTTCATAGCAATCTGTTTGAAACTGAAACTAACATTAAAGCTATTGGCAAAACTAACCTGGTCTTCTATTACAAACAATATTCATTTTATAGCTTCTCCTTTCTTTGTTTACATAATAGCTCTCAAGTAACAGTGTGTTTCAAGGATGGCTTAATTATATATAACTGCTGAACCTAGAATTTCTGAAAAGGTATTTTTGACAGTAATTTGTTTCTTCTCCTTTCTCAGTTACTCCTGCCATGTGGGTAATTTCCAGTCATGTGATATACTTAACTCCATGAGTAGATGGCTGAATTTTTAAACTAGCTGGTAATGGTAAATAATTTCTGATGTGACATTCTGATCAAGTAATAACAAACTCTTAACATGAAAAAAATTCTGGAATCTGCAAACAGATACTGGCAAACAATGAATACCTGAATTGTGTTCTCCCAAATTGCTAATCAGTCTCATGTCTTTTATTCCCATTTTTATTTAACATAATTATGCATGTCTCAATATAAAACCCCAAGAATCTACCTTAAAATATGTCATGCATATTAAATTTTTTCCTTCAAAGGTATGTTATTTATCTGTTCTGATTCTTGCTTTTCATTCGGTTTGCATTCTTGAGACAGCTTCTTCCAACATCTGCAGAACTTTGCAGTAAGACATCTAGCTTTTGTTGATGGTTTCCTCTGTGACTTTTTGGAACATCAGGTGCCCGCAGATCTTCTTTCTTCTACTTTATTCTATCCATTCTTGTCTTTGCCAGCTCATAAGGGAAGTTTCCCAAAACCAGTAGGTTTCTCTGTGTAATAAAAGTACTGACGTGGACCTTGATGGAGTGAGATGTTTCCCGTGATTTTCCCATCTCCCTTCAATGCTTAATGGAGGGTAAATCTTGTGGTGCAGATTACAGGAATTACTCGCTGAACAAAATTGCATTTTTATTGACACTGAGAATTGTACTCCAATATGCAAGATGTACTCTAGCTGAATTTCTCCTGAAAATACATATGTTCATGGCATATAAGACTGTAATTTGAAAATGTAGGGTTTTCAACAGAAGTGGCTAGTGATCAAGATTTGGAACTCACTGTAGGAATTGTACTGATTTCACTGACTTAAGAAGGAGTCGTCAGCCTAGATAATCTCAGGAAGGATGAATGAAGACTTTTTCAAGACTGTTTCTGAAAGCTTTGAAGAAACAAAATACTAAAAACATGGGAGGGAATTGAGCAAACAAGAAAGAGCTTGTTTGCAACTTAAAATTTTCCATCACTTGCACGTATTTCAATTACTGAAAGTTAGTTTAGCAGTGAGAAATAATGAAGAAGGAACAAGAAAAACTAATGATTGTCTTTTCCAAAGAAACATAAATAGCAGCATTATTGGGTTTGCATTTTGTTTTAGTTTTCTTGAATTCCTAGCAGTAAATAATTTAATCCTATAAAGCTATCATTAGAGTAACTGACACTATAAATCACTGCTTTTACCATGGACTTCTAAGCAAGCTGGTTTTACTGCCTCAGTATTTTGAATTAACTGAGTAAAAGTTAAAAGCATTTCCCCCAGAGATTTACAATAGGATTGGGTTTGGCCTTTTGTAAACAAAATCAGATATTGTCATTAAAAAAATGTACTTCCAGCAGCTTTATAGAAATTACCACACACACAAATCTCAGAGGATTTCTCTTAAAATGTGAACTTGTGGCCTTCCTAGCAAAGAACAAATAAGACAAAGGGAATCAGGCCAGTGGGGTTGCCTTTTCCCAGGGACCACAAAAAAAAGCCTTTGGCAAGGGAGCAAAGAAAAGGAATGAGTCAATAGCAAAAAAAGAGGTGTATGTTGCCTTATTACCCATACAACAGCTTGTCACCTTTTCCTTGGTGAAACAACTTGTAATAAGTTATGCATATTTTTAACAGCAATTAAAAATTGTTAGAATAGAAAACACAGGATTCAATTGTAAGAAAAAGCAATTTTGCTCATTACACATTCAGAGCAGTGTACAAACACGAGCTAATTAATCCTTACTACTCTGGAGGGGTAAGCGGGAGCAGGTATGACATTTTTTTCTCAGTATAAAGAGGGAAAAACTGAGGTAGAAAAGAAAGAAACTCATAATAAAAGCAATCTAAGACCAGACAGATTCATATCTTGGGCAACGAGACCTCCATTCTCTAGGCCTTTTAGCCAAAACACACTAATTCCACCAGCATGGTGTAGGTCAGTTTGTGTAGGATAGCACAATGAGAATCCAGGGGCTTTGAACGAGGGTTTCTTCCCATAGCCAGAATGTAGGCATCTGTCCACTGCAGCCTAAAGTAGTTCTGTGCCACTGGCTTTAGCATAATCATGAGCCGAGCCCATCACAGGTTGCAAAATACTGCAGTTCTTTAGGATACCCATGAAGTTAAGGATAATAGTATGCCGTTTTCCTGCTCTATGTATCTTTTCTCTCCTGTGAGAACATAGGAGCAGTAGCTCATGCTGATAACAAGCATACTGCAGCTGGAAGAGACACTTCTCAGAAAAACAGGCAGAGAGGCAGAGGATAAAATCCCAAGAACAGATGGTATCTCCATTAAAGAATTTCTTCTAGTCTGGGCAGATCCCTTGCTTCTTTTATTTGTTGTGAAAACATATCATAACATAGAACTTCTTTGTGCACAACCACACTGTATATAAAGCATTCTTGGTTATGATTGTATAATCTTGTTAAGATTTTAATCAAGATTTAATATATAATCAAGCTTCTTCAAGAGGCTCCTGCTCAATGCACCCACTGTTCTGTGTTCAGAGTCAAAACTTTACTTGAGTTGTAGTCACATATGCCTGAAGTTAAGTTAATTTACAGTTCAGACTAGGAAATTAGTTATAACATTGACGTTATTGGTATTTTGGAAACCCCTGAAGTTTTTTCATCTCAACCAGTTATTACTTACACAGAAGAAACTTCTCCAGGATATCAATATTATTTGATTTCTTAATAATATTGAAAAAAAAATTAGGTTTTGTATCTGGAAATGTGCTCTGCTATGAAAAGTTTAGTCTGAAAGCCTCCTCATGGGGACAAATTTTGTCAGCAACCCTGTGCCCTTTGACTCTAGGAAAGTCTAGCTAGGAAAGTTGGCAAGATTGCATCCTCATTCTGTATTTCCTACGGCCTTTTCTTTTTGTAGAAAGTGCTGAATTATTCACACTATGCTAATAAAGTTCATTTGAGTCATCTGAGCAGTCTCCTGAGTTTATTAATAAATTATTTAAAAAAGAAGTTAATTTGGTCAAGTTGTCTCTACAGTAAACTGGCCAGCAATAATCAAATAAACAACAAAGATGAATTACAGGACAGGAAACGCAGACAGAATTGTCCTGGGTAATGAGACAGCCAATATTTCAGGTTGAAAAAGTCTGGGGAAATTCAGACAGCAAACCTCAAGTAACCTGAGGTGGTAAAAGTGTGCACTTCGATGTGGAAAAAAGTGGTTCTGTGCATGGAGCCAGGATACAGCCAAGATAGTGGCGTCACTGACATTGTCTGATACAAAACTCCACCGACATCCATGCCAGAGTGGGCATCCCAGGAGGCACTGATCTGAAACAGAAATAGATGCAGTTTATTTTAAATGGACATTCTGCAAATGCCTCTGTTCGTTCTTTTCCCTGTATGAAGTAGATGCTTGTTTCCTATTTCTTGCAATGCTGAGAAAACAGCACCCATCTTTCCTTTGTTCAGCCCTCCATCATGTACACTTTCAACTAATGCACATTTCTAATCATTATTAAGAAACACAGCTATTTCTCTCTTCACATGATCCAAGAGTTTCATCATTCAATACATACAGATCTTGATCATTTACCAGTCGAAGTCATGCTTTTTCCCTAAATATTCATTCAGTTATCATGCCCAAAGAGATTTCTAGGCACAGCTAAGGAGGTACCTCTCCAAAAGACTGAATCTCTTGGCAGTTCATGCTAGTATACAAGGGAAACAATGGAGCTCGTTGGTTTAAGAATGAGGTTCTAGCTGTGTAAAAGCCTATTAAATCAATTCAGGAACGTATTGCATACTCCACCTACTACTTGACCTGTAACAGCTTAAGCTGGGTAGCCTCTCCTAAATTTGGTGTAAATAGAGAGTGTGCACAGGAAAAAGAGAAAGACTGTTTTTTTCTTGATGTTTAAATTTTTGGCGGGGGGGTGAAAGAATAAGGGTTGAAATCTGAGAAGCAACTGTTGCAATCTCTGGGAAGGAATTTCATAACCTTGTTTTTCTGTTCCTTGCTTTAGCAAGTTGCAGCTGACAGTCTCATCACGCCTGCAGAACTTTTCTGTGAAGGGATGTTATGATCTCCTGACAAGAAATGAATTCTTAGAAAACTTGGTCAAGTGCCAAAAGATCACTGACTTGGAGCAAATGCAGTGTTCCCTGGGGAAGCAGTATAAGACGCCTTGGATGGACAGCACTGCCTTTGCCTTTGAGAAAGAAAGCCGTCAGTCATTGTGCTGAGTTTTCATACTTTACCAAACAGAATTGCAAAAAATATTCTCAGTGTGAAGAAAAATTCTCATAAAATGTGAGTCTCTGTCTTTGATAACTGTTAAGAAAACCCTGATATATTGGATAATCATGCATCCATCCCACAGGATCTTCAAAATTCTTTCTCATTCATATAATTTTACTTGGGCCTAAGAGTAGATGTCAGTTGTTTTCGAAAACAGAAGAAAAACTGAATTGCTACTAAGGATGTGCACCAAAAATTTCTGAGCAGGACTAGGACACTTTTAGCAAATAATTTTCTTCACTCATCTCTAGTATTGGTAAGAAGAAAGACATAGCATTCTTCATTTGTTTCTAATACTCAGGCAGATGAGGAGACCTGACATAAAAGGATGAGAGGTACCTTTTTGTGATGGCTATGATGCATTAGCCCAGTTGTTGATTCTGGAGTAACTGTGGTATGATTTGGGAATAAATTTAAGCTTGGGAAGAATGGGAGTGTGGGGGACGTTGTTTTTAAGAAGTGCTTTACTTCTTGTTATCCAACTCTGATTTGATTGGTAATAAATTCAATTAATTTTCCTGAGTTGAGTCTGTTTTGCCCATGATGGTAATTGGTAAGTGATCTTTCCCTGTCCTTATCTTGACTCATGAACTTTTAATTATATTCTCTCTCCCCTGTCCAGGTGAAGAGGGAAGTGATAGAGCAGCTTTAATGGGCACCTGGTATTTAGCCAAGGTTAAACCACTGAAATGATTTATAATACCTTGGAAACATCAAACACTATCTGTCCAATAGCTTGGTTACCTTATATGATCAAAGGCCTTAAGACTGGCTGCAGCCCTTGGGTTGAAGGTCTTTGAGCCTTTGCATTTTGCTCAGCACCTCTCAGCATTAACCTACCCTGAGAACTCCCCTGAACCTGTTCATCTCCAGTTTGACCACCTTTGTAGTTCAGACACGTGAAAGAAGCCTCCACCATGATTCCAAAACAAAGCATGAATTTACATTTGCAATGTTTTTTAGCTGCCCTGCCACTCCAGTTCTCCAGTTCCACAAGCTAGTATTAATATGCACCTTTATTACATCTTTTAAACATCTAACAAGTGATGAAATATATACACTAAACGCTGAGAATTTCAAAGGCTTCTGGATATTCTAAATCATGTAGTATAGAAAATACAGGTCTTTTCCTCAGTAAATATGCTAAAAATATGTGTGCCTAATATTTAATTAATTAACATCTATTCATGTAAAATGGTTTTTCTTTCTATCCAGCTCCCTGCTAAGCTAGCAGACACATCCCTAGAACCATTCCTCTTAAGGGTTATTACACTATTAGTAATACTTCAGATTAAAAATGCATTCCCTCCTCAGGTCTCTTCATTATAGTATAATTGTTACACAATCCACGTTACCATTAGGAGCACTGTATGAGAAGTAGTCCAAAGTAGCATTTGTCTGTGGGATTCATAGACTGAAATATGCTTATGATGTATATTTATTTGCTCAAAGCAATTTGCTAAGGATTTTGAACAGTACTTAAAATTTCTGAAAGCAAAAGCACAAAGCTTTTCTTTTGATTTGACTTTTTCTTTGTGAAAACATGTACTTGTTTCCTTTCCTTTACTTGCACATCTGAACTGGGAGAAAGATGAGAGAGTATTCAAAGTCCTCTACCTTCCCTCTAGCACAGTCAATGTCCCATCTGTTCCCCAGACTGACGTGCTTAAGCTTTATCATGGTGGACAGTTGCCTCCTGGCTGGCATGCCACTCCTCTGGCACTCACAGAATGAGGTCATAAAAACTCTGCACTGATGCTGCATAGAGGGAAGCTGTATTTAATTTTTATCTACTCACTATGAAATAAGAGAGAACAGCAACATGCCGTCAGCAGCAGCATGAACAGAAGCACATCCTGAGAAACAGGAAGCAAATTTTTTTCCCAGGGAGCAATCTTTCAGAAAGTTTCCTCAACTGAGCCATGCCTATGCCAACTATAGAACCAGGTAAAATAATGAAATGCAAATCAGCTTACTAAAAAAAAATCAGTAAGCTGGTTTTTCCCACTCGTCTTAAAGGATTTTTCTTTTATTTGGCTTATTTTTTCTATTACTATTTAAATTAAAATTAGGGGCACTTTGATTCCAGATGTATTGGAAAGTGTAGTCATTTATCACGAGGTGTTTACAGGAAAGTCAAAGATACTAAGACAATTAAACCAGATGAAATGCAAGTCAGACAACAGATCTTAGACAAATTAAGGCACGGCAGTGAATGACTTTCCCAAGGTCATATAGTGCATCAGCTGCAGGGCTGGGACTAGAACCCTGGTCTCCTGATACACAGCCTAATCATACATTTCTCAATAACAAAATTTGCAAATAAGATACCACACACATAAAAATTCTGTTTATGTATACTATTTCCTTAGTGAGTAGGGGCAAATATAGGATCAATTATTTAAGAGCTTGCTTAATAAGGAGAGTATGTTTCAGTAATTACTGAGGCCAACCAGTGGGTTGAAGGTCTTATAAACTATACAATGTTTTCTCATTGTACTACAGAAGATGTTCTTGATTAGCCCTCCTGTGGTTTGTGTGCTGTGCCTCTCTGATAATGAGTAGGGTGAATGCACATGGTACTGATTGACACGTGGTTCTTACATGTTTAAAGCTGAATTATTTTCATTTCTGCCAGAAGATTTTTACTTTTCATATATATGTGAATCTTAGGGGATATTGATTTAGATAACTTGCTATTTAAGTGCTCGATGTTTAGATTTCTGTGACAATAAAAACATGCAAAAGAGAAATCTATGATCATGTGATTTTAATTTTTTTTCAAATTTTAAGAATTACGTGCCCATTGAGTTGTGATATGCTTTGAAGAAATCTGTGAAAAGCAGAATCTCTGAAGTCATCCAAGCTTTCTGAGTTTGTCTTATGCAGGAAAAGTCAATGGGAAATCCTTTGGTTTGTGCTACAATAAAACAAGTAGTAATTTTTAATGAAGGTAGGTAGAAGCAGAGTGCCCAGGGAACCTCAGTAAAAGAAAGTGATGGTCAGACATCCAGTCTCTTATTCCAGAAAGAACTCACAGGTGGGCAGTTTACAACCATGTGAAGGTTGAAATCCATTAGTAACTCTTAAATTTGGATCAACTTCTTCTCTGTCAAGGGATCTAAAATAAAGTCTTGGTAAGTTTATAGCCAGCCTATTAAATGACATCACTTTTCACTGAGTTTCAGTCTGCCATATCATAACACACCACATCACATAAGAAATGTCACCAAGAGAAATGATAGAAAGGCACTATAGGAGTCCTGCAATAAATGAATACAGTTCACAAAACCTGATTCTATCCCCTCTTTCTTTAAAACAGAAGTCAGCAAAGCACAGGACATTTCCTGGGCATTAATGGTCAGAAGAAAGTGTTGATGTGGTGGGGCATAGCCAAAGCCCATTGGGTTACACTGGTCACTCAGTCTCCAGAAGTGGTCCTTTGTAAAGGTATACATATAAACATCAAAGACTGAAAAGGAACATGGCTTACCCATTTACAAGGTATGGACAGTAGCATCTCATTTTTCCTTCAGTTTTCCAAATTACATTGGAAGTTGCTGAGGTAGTTTTCTTAATTTCCTATTTCCTGCTCCTTTCCTCATTTTGCATTGCAAAACTTGTGCATAACCTGGAATGGCCAAACATCTCCACAGTTCTAGGAATTGATATGTCTTTGTGCTTTTCTTCTCATTGTCTTTTCTCCTTCTGACAACTTCTGCAAAAAGCAACCTTTAGAAAATGTTAACATGCTGTGTCTAGCAACCTGCAAATTTTTCACATGCTATTAGAGAGTGTCACAGTTTTAACAGACTGGATGCTTTTTTTATTTCCCTCTTCTTACAAAAAGATTGTACCAGCAGCAGCACGTGTTCCACTGGGTTTCACTGCATGTGTGTTAAGATGCTGAAGATTTTCAGGAGGGTCTGGTCTTTGCAACTTCTTTTTGTATTTCTTCCAGAAATTAATATTCTACAACTGCATAGAAAAAGAGGAGAGAAAGGAAAGGGAAAAGTTTAGGGAAAAGGAAAGGGGAAGGGGTAGAGGAAACAAGAAAGGAGAGAAAATATGCTGTTATCTCAGATAACTAACATGCTATCTACGGTAAAACTCTACTGAAGATATATTCTGCTCCATTGCCACCAGACAGCTCCATACTGATATCCTGACCTGTCCTTGCTTTTTTTTTTCTCAATACAAGCAAAGTAGTTTGTCTTGCAGTGGTTCTACTCAGGATAGCTGCTGATGAGATTTAGTTATGCAAATATTACGAGCATGTCGACCCAGTTTTTTCCTTGATCTGCTATTCCAGTCTTCACATTATACGTTTGAGGAAGGTTTTTCTTGCCTAACTAGATGCCTACTATTAAATTATCCATGTCTGGCCTGTCAGTAAGTTTCCTTCACTGACAACGGAGAGAAAAAGAGCATTTTTAAACTTCGATTTATTTTGTCATGGGTCAAAAACTGCTTGCTGTTTTCAGTATTGCCTTTGAAATGTCTATTCCTTCCTAGGGATTCCAAGAAATTTACAGGGACCATTTCAGATTTTTTGGATGACTGCTCAGTAGTTCAGACCAGTCTGACATCTAATGGCAGATGACTGTTCTGGCCTGCATGCAGACAAATGCATACATTGCCTCAGGTAAAAGCTTACATTCTGTCCAGCACTTGAACATATCAAGTATTTCTGAAGAAAATAAAGAACTCAGAATCCCAAGGTTTTTAAATTATCCTTGTTGGGCTGTGTCTTCCAAACCTTCAGGAAAGACAAGACTCCAGAACATGTGGATTTTATCAACTATGTCCTCTGTTTTCCAGAAGTATCAGATGCCCTTGACTCCACAAACTATAACAGGCAAAATTACATTGTATTTAATTCTCAGTTTCCCCAGGGAGACTCTAGTCCCTTCCTTCTTCTAGATTGGCCCCTCCTTCTGGTTGTGCTGGCTACCTTCCAGCAGAGAAAAAAAAAGCAGAGAAAATTGACTCAGTTACATATTCACCTGGCCCTGGAATTAAAAAAAAATATTCCTTAAGTATCCTAATTAAGCTCCTTTTCTGAGGCCTGACTCTTCTCAAAGCATAAATAATTTTAAAAGGCTAAAATTTTAACTTGAACACTTAAATTTATGTTGAAAGCAAATGATGTGAGAACATGCAGTGGTTTGCTAAATTTTGTTTCCACAGAATCACAGAACTGCTAGGGTTGGAAGGGACCTCTGGAGATCATCTAGTCTCTTTATTGAAGAGATTTTCAGAATATTTCCTTGATATATGCTAACAGATTTCCAGTGCAGCAGTGAAGATATTTAAAAGCCAAGGATTTGGGATAAAGAGAGTAGTTTAGGAATTCTGAGGAGCCTCAGAGAAGGAGAATGCAGCTGTGGAGGACTGGAGGTCCAGTGATGACCTGAATTGATCCTAACACTCCACAGAGTCTTAGGATCTGTCTCTGCTCCCACTGGAGGGATGGGCACCAATTTCTGTTCCAAGGTTTCCATCCCATGACTCACACCATCTGAGACCCCATCTCCCGGGCCAGTTGAGAGCAGCCTGAGTCCTGGGTGGGAGCCCAGGCGCTGGCTCAGCCATCTGCATGGTGCTGGGCATCCCTGGTTGTGTCCCCTTTCCTCCCAAAGGATAGAGTTTTTTAGTATTTGACACTGTCTGTATCAGACAGTTGCCAAGAGCCACCAAGGGCCTTGTTAATCACATAGCTCCAAATCAGTTCCCTCCCTCTGTATCTCAGACCAGTTAGCAGTTGTCACCAGGGTTTCCATCACCCCCTCATCTCCTGCCTCAAAAGCATCACAGAAGTGTGAATTTAGACACAATTGCCTAACAAGTTTCACCTGTTGTTTCCTTGGGTTTTTTGAGCTCATTCTGAATTAATCCACTCAAAGCTGGTCAGCTTTAGTCAAGGTCTTGCTTACCTAAGAGGTGCTTTTAGCCAGACACATCCCCATTCAGGCACTACCTAAATGTCATCCAGTAATAAACAGCGCCTTGTCAGAAACAAATTAAACATCCATTCCCTCCTCTCCATTCCTGGACAACAGGAAGAAATTGTTCACATCAAAATCATAATTCTGCAGTTCTCAAGGGTATACAGTGAACACAAATAATTACATGATTTACTGACAAAATAAGATGTAACTCTTATATAGGTGTTAAGAAAGAGGTAATGGTTTATATCAAAAATTCTTCTCCAATCTCAACTTTCAGGTGAGAGAGTTTTTCTCTAAGAAGATTCCCTTCAGGTTGACTAGATCCTTAAACTCCTTTAATTTCTTTACAAGTGTTTTTGACACAAACATTACAATCATTTAATATGTTGCTAAGTAGTGTACATTTGCTGGAGCCTAGGTTACAACTTCTGTACTTTTTTACTATTATTAGGCACAAATCCAATTCCCCAAAGCCTAGTGCATCTGACCTTTAAAGAAGTTCAAATCTGATCTACCTTGAAACAATGCTGCTTTGGGCTGTCTCTGTTGGCATGGTCAGGTGTTACAAATGATCAAGTTAATGTGTTGCAAGAAATTCTCCACAGAGCTAAAACAGTGACATATAAAAAAATCACAACTAAGGTAGCATAAAACTGACTGTGATGATGCCCATGCAAAAGCAAAGTAATGCATTTCCTAAGCTCTGTTACCATCTTCCTTAAGCCAACTTGCCAGGACTAGATCCACACCAGACTGCAATGACAAAAAGGGCAAAATATTGCATTTGTAACAGCCTATAAAGAGTCACAGAAAATAACAGCTGGATTTCATAAAAGCTCTGCTGTGCTGATCTAAATTACTCTGAAGGATTTCTGAGGATTACATGGGTTAAAGAATCTGGGACTGATTAGTCTTCTTGACCCTGCACTGACATAGGCCATGGACAGAAGAAGACTAGTAAGAGCCATAAGTAGCCCGCATAGTCTAGGAGTCATCTTTGTCCTTCTGTCCCTGCTGGAGAAGCTTGCATGAAACACCATCAAAGGAATTGCTCTCTGCGTTCTTTCCTAAAGCCCTGATCCAATCCTGTGCAACCAGACATTTAGGTAAATCTAACTACAAGAGGTTTTGCAGAGTTCAAGAATAATTTCTTTTAAATGTCATTAACAGCTGCTTTTTTTGGCATTGGGTTTTTGGATTTTTTAAAATCAAATAGAAGCAAAGCTTTCAGAAAACCTCTAATTCAACACAGAAAAAGAGTTATGCAGAATACTGGATTTTAGGCTTATCTGTCACTGCATAGGTTGTTGCACTTGAAGTAATCTGCTTTCCAGTGATTTCTTGTTTTCACTGACATTACCCTTATTTATACACAAGCACTAGTCTGTAGCAGCTTCCCTAGCTTGCTGCTTCCTGTTTCATTTTCCTTTCCCTTTGATCACTGGTGCTAGCTACCTAATAACATTTTAGAACAATCAATCAGCAGTCTGTGCAAGGCAAATAACTTACCGAACACTTGAACCTTGTAATTGTGTTCTGACCTTGGGTGTACTAAAGGTTAGAGTAATAGATTCTTTGCAGCAGTGCCATGCTCTGTAGTTCTGTAAATGCAGTTCACCAGCCTAAGGTGAACTTTACTGCAGAGGAAAGAAAAATCAACTGTGGTCACATAAAACCTAGCAGTACACAGAGAAGCCAGTGACAGCATAGCAAATGTTGGCAAACAAGGCATACTAGTACCTAAATCAAACAAAGCTTGAGAGGGAAGAAGCATTTGAGGCAACTGTGTAGGACACTCAACAGTCCTTATGCTGATATTGCAAAAATGTGAGAAGTTTAAAAATATCTCTTTTTCTTCACTTCAGAGTTTTGAAATATGAATTCAAGAAGTTTATTAAAGGATTTGCACTGAGAGATTTCCACCCTGAACTTCTGAATAAATGTTGTCTTCCCTATAATTAAATAAACCAATAAATCTGTTCCTGTAACAGTATGTGATTCAGGTGTGATTCCTACTGACCAAACTGCATTCAAAGTATAGGGATTTCCTACTGGAATATTATTAAGACTACCACTTATTTTGCAGTCCCATTAAGAAATACGCACTATTTATATTCTTTCCATGTGAAACATTTTTGGGGTGAAGACCAGTTGGCTGAGGCACATGACTGAAGTTCTTTAGATATTTAAAGTGAAATAATTTGCCCTTGCTAGGAATTGGGATAGGATGACAGTTTTGAATTATTGCCAGAAGTTCTTCTAAATTCTGAATGTGAAAGGTGTTTCTGAGAGGAGCCTTGCAGATACAGTGAACACATCCATGGATGTGTGTGAGAGACAGACATGCTAAGAAGGCAGTAGTTGGCAGTGGGCAGAAATGCAATTGCAAGTGACAGCACCCATGTTCCTACATGAGCCTGTCATGGTGATGGACTGCCTATCTCTGCCCAGATATAGATGCACAAACTCTTACAGTGTATGTGTCAAAACAGGTCTCATGTGTGAACATAGGCAAGAATGTGGGGTGTTGCTTTGCTATTTCGGTGCTGGACTTCTCTGGGACAACCGTGCCCACCCTTGGTAACCCCCTTAGCTCGGGAGCTCCAGTCCTGGGCCGGGCGGTGGCAGCTGTTTGCAGGTAGAAACAGACGGACCACTTGCCTTTAACTCTGAGTTCTTTATTCCCTCACAGAGGAAAAAACAAGGTGCAAAGAACAAACAGCAAGATGGTAAACCTGACAAAAATGACCCAGACCGTTGCTCGCCTGGGCTTCTTATCCCTTCGGTCAGGGGAGGGCAAGGCAAGCGACGAGCCAATGGGCAAATGATTGACCAGTGGCACCTGGCCAGTCCTGGGTAAGCAGGGGAGGGACAGGTACAAAACAGCACTAAGTATGGTCAGACCACTGGGATAAACTCCCGGCGGTCTGCCACACTGCTACAGTGGGGGAATAGAAGAGAAGCACAAGGGTACTACTGGTCTCTCTGATTGACAGTAATATTAGCACAATTAGGATTGCATTGTTGTCAAGCCTCACAACAAAAAAAAAAGAAAGAGAAGGAAATTCTTTCCAGTCTTTTCTGAGGCATGACAGAAAGGGTGGAGGAGTTTGTTTAAAAGTACTGGAAGGGAGCAATGGTATTTGATCAGTGGCATATCCAGTACAGCAGCAGCTGTCTGAGAAGAGCAGTGAGATGGAACAAAACTGTGATGACTTTAAAAGCCAAGAGCTGAACAAAGAGGCAAGTAACCACTTTTCTAATCTTCTGTCCTTCTCTCCCAGCCCTCTGTGCAGTTGACTCATGTCAACAGAGTCAATGGAGATCATAACTGCCATTCCTCTGACTAGGAGAAGGTCTCTTTAGGCATTACAGTTCTCCAGATTTGGACAACTTGTTTAACTGACACATGCAGGTCTAGTGATGTTCTGCGATATCTTCTTATATTTCAGCCATCCTCCAGCTGCCACTCTGGATGACCCATAGGGTCAGCATCGTATCAGCCCTGTAAGAGTGTTTCACAGCCTGGGAGATCTCTGGCAGCCCTGATCACCAACACTCAGGGAGGAACGCAGATATTAGTCCTCTTGTGTTTGCCCAGGTGGCTAACAGGAGGAGAGAAATACCACAGTGCAATCATGAGTGCAATGTTCAGTAGGCTGTGAAGTGAAAGAGGAAAGAAATGGTCTCTGACAGGATGTGGAATAAACATATTTTTAAAATTTCAGTCAGTTATAAAACTATGTTCAAGCTATGAAGCTATCAGTACTACTATCAGTTATTGGGAAAAAGCAGGGAGAGGGATTGAGAGAAAAAGAGATTAAATGTGGTCAAACTTAAATTACCAGAACAAACTTAAATCACCAGAATATTGATCTTAACAGAAAACATGGCTGTCAACAGAGAAGAAAGCTTTTCTCCGGAAGAAACTTGAATACCTGGCCTTGAAGGCTGGTGTCCGGAGCATGGAAAGTTGGTAAATGCAGATAAGCAGATAGAGAAATGACAAAATTAAGCCATCAGAAGCTTCTTGGAATATGCCACCAAAAGCTTGTTTCCTTTCATGGATTTTCTGCAGTTGCAGACTTATTAATGAACAGAGAAACTACAAATGCTCAGTGGGTGATCTTCACATCCCTGGTCTCCCCATGCGTTTTCTAAGGCTCTGTTCATCAGGGGAAATGTGCTAGTGGTTTCCATCTGAAGTGCTTCTTACTTGAGTTGAATGACATGGACTACAACATCTTGTACAAACTCACATTTCTCTGACAAAGCTCCTTTGCAGACATTTTCTATTCTAACTACCAGTGGATATTTTATTTAACAGGCTGCAGTACCAAGTGAGATCTTTCCTGGTGTAGCACAGTGACACAAAACCAGGAGCAATGAACATTAAGTTATATCAGATAATTACCATGCATTAATATAATTTAAGCAAAATCAACAACCACAATGCATGTAGCACAAATGAACAAATGCAAACATTTGAATTGAATTTTCACAGTAAAGAAGTTCAAAATTACTAAGTTCAATTAGTAATTCAACATGATCTTCAGTCAAATACCAGTCATATTATAACCTGACAGATATTGGAGCAAAATTTGACTCACGTCTGGGAGTCTTGTTGATGTGAAATATCATACAGGCTGCATGCCAGATGTGAAATTATCCTTATTAGGTATTTTTCTTTAACAATTGTGTTTTACCACAGTGATTAGAGCAGATGGAGCATAAATTTTTCTCCCTTTTTCTTTTTATTTTTTTTAACATACGTTGCTTCAAAATCCAGTTACCATAACAACTTGGTTTAACTGTTTTTGTTAAATCATCTTCATTTTATATCACACCTAGAACATTTGTCTGGCTCACAAATGAACACAACAAAAATTTTTAGTTAATTATTTGTTGTCAAAAATCTGTCAAAAACTCTTTTTTGGAGGGAGGATGGGGGAAAAGGAGTAATGTCTTTTTTTTTGGCATGTTTCGTATCAGCAATAAGGAGACAGAGTGGTAGTATAAGCCTTCTACAAAACAATAAAACAGAAGGACTCCCAGCAGAAAGCTTGAAAATCTCAAACCATACTTACACAGACTTCTAATGATGATTTTTAAAGGACATTCCTTTTCATGAAAATTAAATACTCCCTGTAATTTCACAACACTAGAGCTTTGTATATTGTTTCCCTCTTTGTTTGAATGGGCTGATTCGAATCTTCTTTTATGATAACAACATAAAACCATATTGTAGTAAAATACCTTTCCTTCTGTCTCCTTTTTCTCTTGCTTAATATCTATGTGACTTTGTCAGGGGGAAAAGAGAGACAGTGGGAGGTGTGACAAGTTAATATCTAGGAATAAAGAGGTGCTACCTAGCAACATTTCTCTGGAAACTAAATCTTGTTTGTCAAGCAACTCTAAAACAGGGGCTGCATTGCCCAGGGGATTGATAATGGCATATAGAGCTTTTCACAGCAAGTCACTAAAATATAAATTCAGCCCAGGTCAGTAGCAACTGAATACTGTTACCACCTGACAGCTGTTTAGTGGCCTGTATGAAATGCCTTACTCTTCATCTGATTCCTAGTGGGGAAGTGTCTGCATCCCAATTAGCATTAATTGGCTCCCTTATTTTTAGCTGCAGCAAGGCAACCATGGACCATGCAGAGCCAGGGAGTGAGGGCTAGAGGCAGCGTGCTGTGATCCACTAGACCAGCTGTGTCTCTGGTTAAACTGGACACTTTGACTACAGCATTGCTGACAGACTGTGGTACAGTCCCTGCTGAAGAGCTGGCAGTGAAGGGCCCTCCATGGTAATCCTTTGATGCCCTTCTCAATGGCTCATGTCTCCTGTCCTTACAGCAGGTTTTTTCCTCTCAAACCTTACCAAAACCATCTTTGAAAAATTAAGGGATTCTTTTTGTCCTTCTATAGAGAAACAATCCACCTAAGGAAGCTACCACATTTCTCAGCCTTTTATCATTGTGTGTGCTTTGTTCTGGATTCTGTGAAATTTTCCTGCATTCCTCATAAAGTACAATGACCAGAAGCAAAGCTCTGGCCTTAGCAACACTAACTACCGGGTAGTTATTGTTTCCCTTGCCATACATGAACGCTCCTCTAACACAGCTTGAGATACATTTTACTTCTACAGAACCTCAGGTTCACTCATGCTTTCTAGTCTATAACACAGTGCCCCTTGAACACATGTGTTTCTAGTGGTTCAAAGTCTATTTCGGCTGGATCTCTAACCACTGAGGGCAAGCCTTTAGGCACTTCTGAATGGATAATGTGACAGACCCAAACACTCTTCAGGCTCTTTTTTCTTTGTTCTGCTGTGTTCGTCTACCTCTCTGTTAAAACATGCTCTGTTAATTACTAAATCACACTTCAGGTTTCGATTATGAATAAGGCAAAGGAGACACTGAATGTTTCTGCTCCTCCTGTTATTCACTGTCTTGCCCTGTTTTGTGATAAACACATTCCTTGCCTTTATGCCCTATTTCTGTGTTTATAAAAATTTCCTTATAATCTTGCATGTTGCTACTTATCATACCATATGACAGAATAGTTTGGATTGGAAGGTACTTTAAAGATCATGTAGTTGCCACCCCCCTACCATGGGCAGGAATGTCTTTCACTGGACCAGGTTGCTCAGAGTCCTATCCAACCTGGCCTTGAACACTCTCTGGGATGGGACATCCACAACTTCTCTGGGCAACCTGTTCCAATGCCTCACCACCCTTACAATAAAGAGTTTCTGCCTGATATATAATCTAAACCAAGACCAGTTTAAAGCCATTCCAAATTATCCTGTTACTACATATCCTTGTAAAAAGTCCCTTTCCAACATTCATGTAGGCCCCCTTTAGGCTTCTATGTTGTATTTTTTAATAGTGTATTTTTACTGGTTTTTACTCTTTTTGTGCTACTTTTTATCCTATTTTTCTTTTTCAGTGATACCCTTTTGAATGTCATCAAAGAGCTTCCTATACAGCTGGAAATAGGCTATTGCTAAACTTTTCTTTT
>VZTJ01005454.1:3229281-3272260 GCA_013397795.1 Orthonyx spaldingii | reverse complement strand
TTTTTTTTTTTTTTTTTTTTTTTTTTTTTTTTTTTTGCAAGACGATAACTTGCTGTTGTATGCATGGTAAAATTTATCTAAATAACTCCACCGCTCCCCTTCTTTGTAATACTTTAGATCAGGGGTAATAAACTCAATCTCTACAGTTTAGGTAAGCTAAATAACAGTTAGGAACTGAAAAATCAGTTCAGGCACCACAGAAAATGGTCTAAATGACCTCTCCAGCCTCTAGTCAGTACTCTAAAAAGGCATAGAAAAAAGCATGTAGATCTTGTGTATTATCTGCTTTGTTAAGGAAACTTCCCAGTTTGACCATTCGCAAGGCTCTCTGGCACTCACACTCCCAACACCAGAGACTTTTTGCTGGGACTGAAGCCACTTCACCTCATGGGCAGCTCCAGTGGTCCGATGGGTGCCCTGCTTGGCTCCCCATACACCCCACTCACAGTCAGACCAGGTTTCCCCAGTAGTTCAGCCTCAGGTTTACCATAGCAGAGTCTCAGATGGCTCATTCCATAAAACCATTTATTCACAGCAGAGTAACACAGAAACAGCATGAGCTGGTTCCTCCAAGGAGGGACTCCCAATGAAGGAAAAAAAATAAAATCCTCAGGTATTTATGCCCTCACAGTCTCTCCACATGCCAGTCTCACTCTTCCCCCTGAGTCTTTGGCTCATGCTCCTCTCTGTGTCCATCCACCTCGCTGGCATTACATGTCTTCATCTCCTTCATTATCCACAAGATTGGCAATTCTCAGGTCCTGCTGTGTCTCTCAGTGTCCATGCACCTGGCTGGCTGTCACCTGTCTTTGTGCCCTTTGTTATCCCAAAGGTTGGCAGTTCATGAACTCTTGTTTCCAAGTTATTCATCTTATCCTAAAGCAGGTATCTAAAGTGAACCTCATAGCACTCCACACATCTTTGGCTCTTTTGTTCATTCGAATATCTAGATGCAGATATTTAGTGCTGTTTGGGATGCATAGGCTGTAGCTGTCCTTCCAGAGGATCATGGACATTGTGCAGGATGTTTGTCACACTTACCATGCCTGTGCAGGTGTCCTAGACAGCTCAGGAAATTTCAGTGTTACTGCGTACCTCACTACGAATCACAGTGGGAAGATGGACCACACAGGATTATCTTGAGACTGTTCAGAAATTAGACTTTGGTTCAGTGTGTTCTTGCAGATTTGGAATTAGGCAGTATTGCCTAAAGATGACAGGATTCTTAAGAGATGCATAAGTCTCTTTAAATATAAAGAAAAATAAATGGTAAATAGCCACATAATTCAAGAACAATATATATATATTGTTATATATATACATATAATTCAAGAACAATATATATAATATATACACATATAAACTGATTGTTACTTTACCTCTTGTTGCACCTCTATATGTTCAGCTCATGATTTCTTTACAATCTGTAATTCCTCAGTGCACATTCAGAAATAGCTCTCCATTCATATTGGTTTCTTAAGCTGAAGTACATAATTAAGTTTTGATTTGCTTACTGGCACAGCTGTGTTAGGTTATGTGATAAGGCTCATCTGCACCACCACAAAAGGAGCTTGGACAGAAAACGGCAGAAGGCAGCCCCAAACAGTATCCTGCCAGGCTCTCCCAGGCTTATCCCAGGGGCCATCAGCCCATCAAAGGCACATCCCCACAAGCACAGAGGAGCAGAGGATCTTGATGCCATATGGGAACTCAAATCAAGTACTCCCAAGGAAGGAACACCTTGTCCCAGCCCCTCTCGGGACTCCTCCAGGAGACCCACCATTCCTGTGGTTCAAGTATGGAGCCCAACCCTGTGAATTATGTGATGCAGCTCTCCAGATTGCTCTTCAGACTAAAGGGTGCTTACCACTAACTGGGGAGACTGGGATCAAGAAGGCAGCTACTGGGCAAACTGAATGTCTGGATATGGCTGCAGGAGGGATCCACTTTACACATGTACATGCACATTCTCACTCGTGAGCCTCCATCCTGTCCTGCTGGCGGGAGCAGGGAAGGAGGTTGGTGCTGCCTGTACCTGTGTGGGTGCTCTGAGTGCCTGTGTGGTCTGCGTAGCTGGCGATGCACACACGTGGGTATGTGGTGTCATGGGTGTGCTCCGCGTGTGTCTGCTGGGAGTACATCTCTGCCTCGCTACTGGTGCGACTCAGGGACTTGGCTGTCTGATGCTCCATGGTATGTTTTCCTCTAACAAACTAGTTTCTATAGACAGTAATTTTAAGGCACTGGGAAGAATCCCAGTTTGACAAGCTGGCATAACCTCTGTGTGCACTCTTACATGCTTTGTCCTATCACATCCTTAAATGTCCTTTATGAGATCTTCAGATTAGCACCAGATTCTTCTTGTGATCTCTGCCCATTAGGTATGTTAGCCTGCTCAAGTCACTAATCATCTAATGTGAGGAGGGGTTCATAGGATGACAGACACTACAAGCCATTTAAGAACTGACTTTTTACCAGTAAATCTTACCTGAAGAGGAATGACAAATAGCTCTAAAAATGAGATAAAATTGCTCTTTGATAGTGTTACTCTTATAACCTTAAGGCCCTATTATAGCATTGTGTCTCTCTCAATGAAAGTCAAAGGAGCTGATGGAAAATCAAGGCTGTTAAGTGTATTTGGAAATGTTGTAGAAAATATACAATTCAGTAGCAGTGCCATCATTCAGACCCATCAGCTGTGTCTCCTGAAAGGCTGCTTTCTTCTAGATTTGCTGCAGGGACCTGCACATTTGAATGCTGCAGCCAATCACCTATTTTATGGTCAGCGTGAACATGATGAAATATTCTTCCTTCACAGCATGTTCGTTTGAAATTAACTTTTACCTTGGAAGAATGATAGTCTCTCTTCTCACTCTGTGAGATTCTTAAAAGGCTCAGGAAGCTCAAGCAAAGAGCCTTCGAAACTGTTAATCTTCAGCCAGCCTGTGAAGCAGAGATGCATTTTTTGCACTGGAAGCAATCTCATTTTTGGGCATGGACAGCATGATTTGATGCTTTGGAAACCTTATGGATGTCATCCCTGGTTGTTAAAGAATTCCTTATCAGTGTCAAGTCATGGTGATTTGACATGACTAAGTTTAGACTGTGTGTGATGCAGTGGATCTCCTGAGCCACTCCTGATATGGGCTTCTAGGCAATTAAAATGGCTCTTTGCTGCTGCGCTCCCATCAAAGCTGTCACTGCATCCTCCTTCTCTCCAGCTGGTGTGAGAGCTGCTGTGCCTTCCCCTGCCATGTACCACAACCTGCAAGAAGGACACAGACACAGGCAGTGTGCTGATCACAGGGCATGCAATGAACAAGGACAGGTGCTGTAAGCTTACAGTCTCTGGGAGCTGGGAACACAAAATAACAGCTTTTTGCACTGAGCTTTTGCATGGAAATCAAGATGATTGGTTCCATATATAAATTGTTTGATTTTAGACATTGAAGTACTTCTGCTCTTCCTGCCGTTTAACTTCAACGTTTTCTTCAGTATTGCATCAGTCTTGGCACATAAGCTGAGAACTTTGTTGTCAATCTTCTCTGAACTATGACTGTGGTGCAGAGGGAGTCTCTGTGTTCCTTGAAGACAAGGCTTTGGATCTGGAAAGGATTAATGATAACAGCTTTCTTGACTGTCTGACTGTTTTTTCACTCTCTAATTGCATGGAATTTTCAAGCTGTTTACTAGGTATCACATTAGACAGTCTTCTCAAATCCTCTGTATTTGATAGCAACACTGGCATTTTCACCAGTGGCAAAGCTTTTGGCAGTATTTTTCCCCCTGCCCACTGCTAATGTGCATTGCTATCCTAGAGGCTATATAGTCAGTAGCAGTGAAATTGGCAGGAAGAGTGCATATTTGTGAAATGCACCATCTTGAGTCTTGGAATAAATCAGCTGCTTCTTCTGAAATCAAAGATTCCCAAGTTCTCTGGCAGGAACGAGCAAAAGCTGGCCTCCAGGAGCTGTGAGTTCTCCAAAATCTGTATCTTCTGGTCACGGCTTCTCCTTTTGACTGACATTGCTTGAATCGAAGCACATTAAGATCTGTGAGCTAATGCAGTGAGCTCTGGGTTTTCATTGCAGCACTGACCAAAGTCAGAGCTGGTCTGCTTGTTACATTAACACTGGTAGGTCTTTCCATAGATGCCATCTGCCTTCCATCTTACATGGCCTTTTCCTGACATGGCAGAAAGTGAAACATTTTGGCCTCATGTAAGACATGTTGAAATCATGTATTAAACAGTGGAGTAAAAGCTGTATTGCGGCTCTCTGTTTGTACCTAACAAATGCTCCCAGCAACCGAGATGCAGTTATCAGTCACTCATGCAGACACACATGGTATGAAGAGGATTGCCTGCTGTGACTTGGGACATGGCCAGAGCACATCTGAGCTCTCTCTAGTGCAGCATACCCACTGTCACCACAGCCATGGATCAGTAAATGGTACATTTCACATATATATCCCAAGAAAATGCTACCACAGAGGTGTGGAGAGCTTAAAGATTTACCAAGACAATTACAAAAACATACTTATCCTCCTCATCCCCACCAGAATGAATACTTGCAAAATAACTATTTGACAGTAATAGATTATTTCCACTTTATTTAATTGGAAAGGTAATATTGGATTATTTCTTTGCATTATTTCAACCCCATTCTGTTCCTCTGAATTACTTTAATAAGGATATAATATATCTACCAATGAAAAAGAAACTTCCATTTATCAGACTTTTGCTGGGGGAAAGAGGAAACACCATAAATGTGATGCCACAGATGGCAAAACTTGGGAAAGGGTTGTTTAAAATGAGGACAAGCCACTTGTCTCTACATATTCTCGTAGGGTACCCCCTGGGACATGCGTCATATTTTTTTTTGGTTATGTGCTTTGCCTCTTCCCATTATCATTCCTCCACAAAACACTTTATTTCTTTGCTTCCCAAGACTCCACCAAGGAGCAGATCTTGAAGTGGACTGTGAAAGATATTTCAAACTGCACAATCACACCCATCTGACTTCTCCCAACTTAGCTATTGTAAGGCAAAATTGTTCAGACAAGCTTTCTTTATACTGAAGTGCATTATTCAGACTTCAGAAGGAAAGATCTTGGCCCTTCAACATCCACTATAGAGACCTCTGCTTTAAGGTCTGGAGGTGCCATTTTCATTCCCCAAATCATAACAAAAATAGCAGTTGTTAGAAAGGTACATTATTTTCTCCCCTTCTTTTCTGTGCTCCAGCCACACTGTTCTGGCTTTCTTCTCAGTATCAAATATAATTTAGTCATACTAAGCCTGATCTGTCACAGACTCTTAGTGCTGTATCTATATACCTGCTAGAGACTTGAACAAATTGCTTACAAGCAAGACTAGTGACATTTGAAAGAAATGGCATTCAGTCATTAGCAGATTCAAGTTAAGCTATGACACTTATCATAGATACAGTATTTATTATTTAAAATTTAAGGCATCTTCCTAAACCTTTAAAACACATTTAGGGGGAAAAAGCCATTTCAAGCCTTTAATAAAAATCACATTTAAGAGAGGCAGGTCTGAATGAATATCATTAATATTTTGAAAATTAAATCCCAAGTCTTTTAGATACAGATTTTCAGTGGCAAAGCTATCTCTGAAAACAGTAGGAGGTAAACATGTGTGTGTATGCATGTGTGTGCTCATTGTGCAAATGAATAATAAAGATATTGTCATGACTTTGTCAGAGAAAAATATGTCACACCTCTTTCATGCACACCTGTTCTTATCATCTATTCGTATTTCCCTACAGCATGTTGACATTGCAGTTTCTTGTTTCACAGCAGTCTGACATACTTCTGTTTGCAAATAACTAAAGAAATGTTTTATACATAATTTTGAAATCGCTCAGTTATCACAGTCTTGGGAAAAAAGGAAAGATTCTAGTTGTCTCCCTTATTTTCTCCCAGGGCAAGGTTGCTGTAAAAAATCTACACTCCACAGCTTTCACCAGCTCATCTCCTGAAATAGAGCTACCTGAACTTAAATTATAACAGAAACTGTATTGTTAAGACTGGCTAAGGTATGACAGCATTTGAGAGATAGTTCACAAATGCACCTGGGTGATGTTGCAAGATAAGGCCATGGCAGCTGAAGTGGCTGTGACAGCTCAGGGAATCTGTCTCTGTATACTTATGAATTCTGCTTGATTTTCTGAACTTTACCTCTGACCAAAACCTTCAGTGTGAATTAAATCTTTCATTTTATGGGCAAAAGCAGGCAGAGCCAGAGAGACTGAACAAGACCATTAACATTTGAATAACCTTGTCTTGCTAAAACAGGAGATACTGGTAGCCCCATCAGCTGTCAATAACCTTCTGCCTAAATCCTGCCAGAGGTCAGAGTGAAAAAATTTGAGGTGTTCAGAGCATTAGGAACTGTTTTCTTATGAAGGCATGGTCTCTTACATTTTGTTCAATAGCTGGAAGATTTAGCAGGAGACCAAGAGGCAGGCAGCCCGTACTTCTCAACTCCTTCATGTTTCAGTAAGATGTGAAAGGCTTTCACTTATAGCGTGGAAGTAGAGTATTGTTTTCAAATATCCATATATTTGGGACCTTTGCATTAATTTAACATTTAAAGACATTAATTTTCTGGGGTTTCATAGTGCTTTTCCCTCTGCTTAATTCTCGTCTGTAAACCAGTAAGGCCAAAAGGTATGCATGAGCTATCAGTGAAACTCAGTGATGCTTGGCATTGGCTTAGGGGCAAACATCTGAGGTTCCAAGGTGAGAGCCTGACTCCCAGAACTAAGCTGAGGAGCTAGACCAGGTGATGATAACCATTTCTTCTGTATTAACAGTGGGCAAAATTGTGCTCTGCTGCCCTTCGTGTGCCTAAGTCCCATACTCAAACACTACAGAGGTCTCCAAAACTAACACCAAAATATTGTCTCATATCAGTTATGTCCCTGTCTTGTGCTGGTGGACTTTTACAAAATCAACTAGCTGATCAACTTTGCACCTGGGTTCACACTTCAACTTTAGCCAGTTTCTCAAAATCTGACTGAGAGAGCCCTGATCCTTTACTGAGGAAAAGGGAAAGAAGTTTGCATGCAGCTTGATAGGACGCTTATCTGGGGTTTCATGCCTCAATTCCTGTACCAAGTACAATATAAGTATTTATGTGATTGATACACTGAACAGAAGGAGCTGAAGGTAATCCCACACAATAGCAGACATAGACCAAATTTAAGACACCTATCTGGGAAACAGAAAGACAGTCTTTAAACTCAGAGTCCAAATACAAGCAGGAAAAATAGGGGTTCAAAGTTAAGTCTCCAAACATCAATGTTAGTTCACCCCTAAGGAAAAGTGAGTTACTGGATCTATGCATTCTGTGTTTCCTTTTGGAAAAGACTATCCTGAGTTTTAAAGTAAGAAAATAATTAAACATTTATCACAGTGAGTGAAGACTGATTATTTTCTTCAGTCCAGAGTTCATAGGCTATTCCTCAAAGATTTTATTAGGTATTTTTGTTGGGACTTGATGATCTTGTAGATTTTTTCCAACCTTAACAATTTTATGATTTTACATGGCTTCCTGCTTAGAATGATGTTTTGTCCTGTTGGGGACATTCCAATGGCTCATAACAGAGTTTTACAAGAAATTAACAAAAGCAGACATATCCACTAGACTGTGACTTAAATATCATCAGTGTGGCTGCTGGCTTCGACAAGATTTTTTTGTGTGGTCTCAAAAAAAAGAAGCTATTTTCAATACAAAACAATACCTGTTTCAATAAGCAGGGTCTCAGCAAACTGGGGCAAAATCATTACTCCGGGCTGATTCAAATTTTGCCCTTTTACCATCATGAACAAACAGACAGGTGGAGTTTCACTTGGGGATGAGTCAAAAGCAGAGTAATATCAAATTAAAATATACCAAGATGATGTAGCATGCCTGTCAGAAAAGTCTGGGCAGAGGTGTTGTTGTCTCCCACTTGTGTGCGAGAACATTTGCAATTGGGATATCACATCTCAGTGGAATCCCATATATGTCACTCTAATGCAAATAGAAGAAAGTGCTCATGCTAAGCATTGATATCAAGAAAAACAGGCTAAGATAGCATTGGTGATTACATATTTTCAGAGATAATTCAGTAGCAGTTTTAGGATTTTTTTTCAGGGGATATGATTTCGTGAGAATAAAACTGGAACAAAAGAGCGTAGTGTCAGAAGGTGTTTATTACTCCAGAGTAGTTTATAAGAAGCAAGGGCAAGGCACTCTTTAAGAATCCTCAACAGAGACTTGGAGGTTTTGTGATTAAGGGAGAGGAGATTCAGGCTTAAAGAACAACACCATAGAAAATGTAGAAGCTGACAGCAAGATGATTAAGGGGTGAAATTTAATAGATTTAACAAATGCTAAATGGGATTAGTTGGCAGATCCTGAAGATTTGCCTGCTTACTTTCCTATGACTAAGATTAGAAATACTGGCAAGCCAGTTTCAGTGGTCTTAGTAATGCCACCAGGCCTGCACCACGTCCAAGTTATATTGAAATCTAGACCTTGGTCTCCTAATTAGATCAAGAAAGTAAGTAGCATATGGAAAAATTAAAGAAAGAACACTGAGAGATTAGAAGGCTGCGATGCACAGTCTTTTGCAAAAAATAAATGTGCTTTCAAATTACTGCACATAATATAATTGGAGCATTTACAAACTCTTTTGTGGTACATTTTTTAAGAACTCCCATTGCCCCCATTTAGAATATTTTAAATGTTTTTGCTTGTTATTTGGACATGTATATGTGATATGATTCCACATAAGCATCTTCGAGAGTACTTTCCTGCTCCCTTTGAAAAAGGAATGAAGGAACTGTATTTTTTAAATGAAATATTGCTGAAAAATAAATAATACAGCCAAAAGTGAGTGAGTCACGGGGAAAAATTTGGTTGAAATGTTTTCCCTTTTTTTCTTGTTGCTGGAGACTACATTTCATAACAAACCTCAGGTTTGTTGTCATTCAAAATTACTTGTCAATTTGTTTCAGACTGCTGAGCCTTTGAATACCAGCTTTTGATATTTTTTACTCAATAGACAGTGAGAGGAAAGATTTTGCATATGTTCCGGTGTGGTAGAGTGAGGCATAAGAAGCTTCTTGTTACTGTGAGCATATTTTATTTTCCATATGGAACTTGGGAAAAAAACTTGTAATCAGACATGAAACAACAGATGACAACTCCATAGTCAGCCTGTTGTTTTTTATGAATGAGACAGTCATCATGCAAAAACACCAACTAGACGAAGAGTCAAAACAATTGAATTAAGATTATGACATAAGATCTTACTCCCATGAATGAACATAACAGAGGGTAGAGGAGGTAATAATAATGTGTAGAAATCTGGGCTACTGGAAAAGCAGCGGTGACCATATATATTTACCAATTATTTTATAAGAAGACCAGAGACCAATACTTGGGTCAATGGCATCAGCTGGTTTACACCCACCCTCCTTAAGCACATTTGTGTTAGTGAAAGCTAAATTGAGTAGTAGAAAGCAGAATGAGGGAACAAGCTGGGGATTATCTCAGACTTGTTGCTTGAAATGGGTGCCTTGTCCTCTTAGTAACACAGGTGTTCCCTTTAGATCATAACTTGAAGACATAAGGCGCACGAAGTTCTGAGAAGGAAGCCCCAAACCAAAAATGTTCTTTTTTTTGTGTGTCTGAGAGAGTCAAAATGTATCTGTAAATTAATATTGTAAATGAGAACCTCTTATACCGAGAGCAATGATGTAAAAGTAATCTGCCATGTTGGGAATCAGGTATTTTGCATTTCAGGACCTTATTCTGGATACTTTTAAGCAACCATTTTCTGAAAACAAAATACTGGGTGCAAGGGAGAAAACTGAGGGTGACTCAATATGAAAAATTTTAGTTGAGAGTTGTCTGTTGAAAATGGTTTCTCATGTCTAAGGCCTACAAGTCCTAGGTTATGACCCTGCCTTGAAAAGTTATGCCATCTGTAAAGCTCTATCAGCTCTTTCCATTTCTTTCCACCTCTTTATCCCTTCCTATATATAATATTCCTTTCATCCATCTTACTGGCAGAGAGGAGGATAAGGAAAGAAGTGTCAGAGCTTGGATGTTTTTTCCACCATGTACTACACAGCACTCCTACAATAACTCCCCTCAGAGCACAACAGGGAAAGGCAATTCTTCAAACACAGATAAATGAGGATGATTATTGCCAAAGAAGATACAAATGCCTAGAACTTTTTAAATTATTTCCCTGTGTGGATTCCATTAGTGACCAGTAAAGATGCCATGGCTTACCCCGCTACAAAAGTGTCATAGCATTTAAAAAAACAGGGACTAGAATACACTGGAATAGAAATATCATGCCTCATCTTTGAAGTGACACTAGCCAGCTGACATGGGGTGTCCACCTGAAGATTAAGTGTGAAGTAGCTAGTGAGCTGGAAATAGACCATCCTGTAGGTGAATTCAATGTCTCTGACAGAGCAGATTTGTACTGTAGCTACTTTCAGTATTTGCAATTCATATTATGCCGGCCAGTGCAAATTGTAAAGCACATCTTGTACAATCAATTGGTAATCAAAATTCACTTCCACAGACAATCCAAGCATTTCAGCTAAGAACACACTTTTTAGAGTGTTCTTCATAGTAAATTCTAAGCATTAAATTACCACAGCAAGCTTTAGTAAAATGGTGTTGATTATCTTTGTATCCTAATTTAATTACTATTCATAGGAAGTATTTTTTGCTATTTGCTCAGCTATAATATCCAATCATTTCACACTGTTAAACATTTTACTTTGTACTTTATAATTTCACAAGACTAGCAGGATTAAATAGTCCATCTAACAAGGAGATAGGTGTACTCTTCATTTTTGTATCACAGAGGTATTAAAAAAGAATTGATACAAATAGGCAAAAACTGAAGAGATCTTTGAATGTAAAAGAATGTAAGAAATATTTGTGATTTGGTATTTTGATATTATACTGATTTTGAGAATGAAATATTTCAATGAAATAAGTGACAAGACTCAGCTGTCTTGTACTGCAAGATCATGCACTGAACCACTTTTGTGAATGAGTATATTGTGATTATACATAACACTTTTAAACCTCATATTCATTTCAAGAATATTCCTTCACTGATTTAGTCTCAGACATGTTCTCAAAGCAAAAAATTTTTTTACCCTTATCATAAGTTCTCAGTCTAATACATTCAGTGCATTGTAACCAGATTTATTTTGTATTTTAATGCTCAGCATCAGTCATAACAGTTTGATTTGGAATTTGAATGGGAGCCATACATTCCCGATGGGATTCTATTGTTGGTTAATATTAATGTTCCCTTAAAATGAAGCAATACCCAGCTGTCTTTGTATTTATTCAGTGTGAAAGCCTAGCCTTCCAAAATATAGGTTATGCTGATGTGAGGCTACATCTTTTTGTCCTTAGGGTTTGGAAGCTGAACCTTAGAGCTGCCAGACAGATTTGGGAAATTTGATCTCACTGCTTAAGGCTGTGAGCCACAGGATGCTCATCACCCGAGCCAGCAGGAATTCACCTACACAGGTCAGCTGGTAGGAGCCCATGTGAACGAGAACACTGATCATTAATGTCACCCCAGAGATGTGAAAGCCCTCTTTGCTGACAGAAACAGATTCCACTAGCACCAAGAGCATTCTTTACTGATAGGCAAACTGAGATTTGTAGTATGTCACGGGGGCAGCAGACCAAATTTATTTAGAATACAGTGGTGTCTGATTATTTGATAAAATAACTACTGAAATAAACCACAAAGATGACACATTCTCTGGATGTCAAAATAAATTTAAAGCAAATCAAATTGATTTGTGAGTTGCACACACTTTTAAAAAAGTTCAAACAGAAAGTTTTTACCTCCTTTAGCAGTTTGTAAAAGTGATAGGTGAGCATGGCAAGAGCAAAAGAGTTTTGGTACCAGGTGAAGCATTGCTTGACTGTATTATGACTAACATTCAAATAACATTTTAAACCGATCACATCAGTTCAAAGATCTGCTTCTTTATCAGTGAAACAGAAAGAGATTGGAATCAAGGGTAACATACCCAGACAGAACCTTTCTTCCAGAATTTTTCTGGATGCTTTTTCAAGTACATAGCACAACACTAAGAAGAAAAAGAGAGAACAAATTTTGTTTTCCCTTCTGAGATTCACAATGATAAGGAATTCCTCCACTGGACACTTGTAATAAATAAATTTGGGGTGCCCTAGAGGACATAATAAGACATACAGATGTCAGCAGCCCCTCAGCCAGTACCAGTTTGACTGAGGAATCAACACAGAAAGCCACTGAGGGTTCAGTGATATACAGTCACAACCTGTATGCTTCTCACCATCCAACACTGACTCCAGGAGCATAGCATATCCAGAGAAGGAGGAGAAATAAAAGAGAGTTCATTAACAATCGGGATACTCTCTTAGGTATTCTGTGGTTAAGGTGTTGTGGTTTTACTCCACCAACCAAGCACCATGCTGCCACTCACTCGCTCTCCCAGCAGCAGGATCAGGGAGAGAATCAGAAAAGTAAAAGTGCAAAAACTCATGGGTTGAGCTGAAGATAGTTCAGTAGGTAAAGCAGAACCTGTGCACCCAAGCAAAGTTAAACTTTAATTAATTCACTGCTCCCCATGGGCAGGCAGGTGTTCAGCCATCTCCAGGAGGGCAGGGCCCCAGCACGGGTAATGGTACATGAGGAAAANTATATACTGAACATGATGCCATATACTCTGGAATATCCCTTTGGTCCAGTTGGGACCACCTGTTCCCACTGTGTCTCCTTCCAACCTCCTGGGCACCCCCAGCTTCCTTGCCAGCATGGCAGTAGGAAAAGCAGAAAAGGCCTTGGCTCTGTGTAAGTCTTGCTCAGCAATAATAAAAACATCTCTATATTATCAACCCTGTGTTCAGCACAAATCCAAAACAGAGACCCATACCAACCACTGCGAAGAAAAGTAACTTTAGCCCAGCCAAAACCAGCACTTAACGCCACAGGGCACCAAGAAGTTTATGCCATTATTATTTTACATACTTGCATCATGTAACAGCAATGACTCATCAAAGTTTTGCTTCTAATTGTTCTGCAGCTGTAAACACAGAGGATTGCCAGCCAGTTGCTTCTAAGAGTGTCATGCTTCACTTAAGAAGAGCATCGATTCAAATAAAGATTACATACAGATATTATAAATACTATATATTCCAGTGAAGTATCTCCTAACCATAAAAAAAAATCATATCAAAGGACTTAAGAAGCTTAAAGAAAACCTCATCATGATTGCCAAATTTCTGGATGAAATATTTAGACATATCAGTGAACAAGAGCATAGGAAATGAAAGCATAGACAAGAACTGCAATATTAAATGCAGAATTTTGCCTTCCACCTTCCAAGATGAGCATTTTCTCTGTTTTACATAGTGCCATCTGTATAGAACGTGGAATAATTCCAAAACTTGAGATCTACTGCCCAAAAGGCAGGTAAAAATTTGAATTGTAGATCAGAGTTAAGTGTTAGGTTAATTCTTCTGAGAACTCATGTTCAAAATGTACATCAGAATATCCAATGGGAATCTGCACCTTTAATAAATCCACCTATTCACACACACAAGACCTGCAAATGCAAGACATATCTTGAACCCAACTGTCTTGTTAAATGGCCCTGCTTGCTTGTCATGTGTATTATTAGAACACAGTTTTATTTAGTAGGCAGTCTTTTATACATTGACTGGCCTTGGCTGGACTATCTATTTGAATTCCAGTAGCAGTCATTTCAAAATGGAAATACCTAGCAGCACAATGATCAGGTAAGCAGGTTGCTGAAGATGTATGAACAACTTTAAACTATAATTGTTCAGAATGTGCTAAGCCTTATTGGCCATTTACAGTACTATCTACCTTTCTCAGGTATTTTATGGCATAATTTCTTTCTCCCAAATGTCTTCTTTCAATTAAGTGCTACCATTGTGAAGTTTTTTTCTGGACCTCACTGCTTCTACAGTAATATTTTCTCATAGTGATGGATACAAAATTTGCACTGTGGGAATATTACCAGTGCAAAAACTAACCAATAACTTCTATTATCCCAACAGCTTGAATATATACAACTGTACCAGATCACACTACATGTTCTCTGTAAAAGCAAGGATCCATTCACCTTGTTCCACTTGCTCCCATGGCTGGCATTGATGAAAATCAGTAAGGGTTTCAAGTTCACTGGGTTCTTTTTTGTCAGTCTCCTGAATTACTTCAAAGCAGTAATGTACTTTCTCACTTTTAAATTAACATTTAAAAATAGAGAAGGCTCAATTTTATTGCAACATAATAAAAAAAGGTTGTGTTGTAAGTCATCTGAAAAAGCCCAGAAAATGGCTGTCTCATTCATCTTTTGCATTCTTCAGAGTTTATATTTTATTCATAGTCTTAGGATTACAAAGGGCATTTCCATTGCCCTGAGGACATACACAAAGCATCGACATTAGGATTCTGGTACTGAACTATTAAGGAGTTGCCATTGGAATTTCACTCAAATAGTGACTCTTCAAGAGAAAACTGGGTGCAATCTCTTGGAGTCGATAGCGCTTGTGCTGTCTAGACTGGTATGATTTCCCCTAGGAGCAGAACAAGCAACAGCTAAACCTCAGTATGCTCTTTCCTGGGCAATCTTATGTGCCATCTGTTTGTATCATCATAGCAAAACAAAAGGCCAGGCTGGTGGTCAGGTGTCACCAAATTCATACTCAATAGGAATCCCAATGCCTACAGTTTTGCAGTCACACACAAAGAAGGAAAGGTGCTCACCAAAAGCAAGTAGTAAGTGGAGAATTCTTCATGGTTTTGTTAGGAAGGGGCCACAGTATCTTCTATTTTAATGTTTTCATGTTATTATTGAAATAAAGTAGCAGCTTCACTCATTCCCATCTTTGTCATATTTACTACTTACACAAAAGCTGCACAAAAAGCCACTAGCTATAACTTATATCAGTTAACAATTTTCAACTGAATTTGTAAAAAAAACCTCTCAGAAACAATAGTGATTTGAGGGTTTAAAAGAAAAAAGTGTTTACTCAGGCACTATACAAAAGAGCTTGCTGAGAGTGTCAGTTGGTAGGGCACCGCAATGGCCACCAGCTTTTATGTCTGCTTTGCCACATGGACTTTGTTATACTACAATTCTCCTCTATGCAATTACTAGAAGAGGAACTGAGTGCTCCATTTTTTTGAGTGCTCCTTTTACCTTTCTGAATAAAATATTTTTCATAATACTAATGGCCCTTCTATTATGAAAACATGAATTTGTATTTATTAGGACAAGCTGAAAATTTGATTTCTTATGTGAGTATTAGCCAAAAGCCCTAACAACAGAACCTGTCGCTAAGGCAAATCCCTTCAAAACTAAGTTTTCTGCAATTTCTCACTGCTGTTATTATTAACAACACAGCAAACAATTTCAGTGGCATACAAGGGTATTCAAAACAGGCTAGAGGTGTAGGTGTGTATTTATCTAGCTTGCTAAGTATCCATCAAAGTGAAAGGGGAAATACAGCTGATAAGCTTTTATTCAGTTCAGTTAAATGAGACAGTTTTGCATGTTTTGTTTTAGCATATTCCTCCAATTCCTTTTCTCTCCTGAGTGAGAATGTTTAACCTCCACTGAGCTACATTTCTTTTCCAATTTCTAATTCATTCACCGCATACCTTATAACAGAAATTGTTTATTTAAGATAATGTTAATGGCACCTGATACGATATCATCTCATCGTGCAAACTATTACTGCTGAATAAAATACAGCCACCTGACCCTACTTGTCCATACTACCAAACTGCCAGGTCATCCTTTAATTCATTTTTTACTGTTCTACCTGCAATATACATCCCTGGCAGAGGATGGTAGTGCTCAGCAGTGTGGTGTGGGCCAGTCTGTAGCTCTGGACATGAAGCCTGAGGTTATCCCTCGGACTTCTTCTCACAGTAGTAAAAGCATAGCCATATTGGCTCAGAGCCTCTTTAACTTCTGTGAGGATATATTTAATTTTGATGTGCCTTGGGTTGCAAGGAGGACCAGTGCTGCTAAAAGAATGCCTAAATATTGCTTAAGTCCACTATGTGCTCTTAACGACTTTGAGGGATTCAGTTGAGTCAGTCACCTTAAGAAAAGGGAGATATCCCAAAGAGGAGGAATTTTGCCAAAATTTTGGGCTAGGAAAACTATCAGTTACAGTCTAGAAAGTTTATGTTTCTGGGAGAGAACTGGCAAAATTTTTTATTACACTGACAAGAGTCAGAGTAAATCTGGATTTTAATATTAGCTGAGTGGATGGAGCAGAAAAGACTTTTTAGAAATATTAGAGAGAAATAATCTGCAAATTTCTTCTATAACTCTGGTCATGGGGATATAATTGCAGGCAAGGCAGTGGTGTTTCTCTGCTACTCCCTGCTGCTTCAGTGGTGACATTCCTTTAGTAAAGGACTGGAAGACCTTTTTTGCTGTATTGTGCTCGACCTGCCAGACAGACATTCACAATGAGATGTGAGAAAGACAACCTGGAGTTTGACATGAGGGAGGGAAAAGCAAATGGAACAGAATAAGATCTATGAACTGTCAAGGCTGAAGGAGAAGCTGCATGTGACGTTGTGGATTTTGGTGCTTAAAGAATGGATGGAGATAGGCAAATTACAGAGAAACCTCTGAGAAACACCAAAATCTGTGGGTTCAGGAAGGCCCACCAAGGAACGGAATTGCTCAAGAAACAATCTGTTCACCCTGGAAGTCATCCAGGAGTGCAAAAAAAGGAAAGAGATAATGGAGGACAGTGACAGTCAAGAAGAAAACGGAGCATTGCTTCTGTCATCTGGGTGAAAAAGAGCTTTGGTGAAAGTAGGATTTGCCAAGTCCATAAGTTTACTAACAGGTCTTAATGGTCCTGACCATCTTAACCTCGTACAAGGCTTAAACTCTGGCCCTGACCATCCTGTACCACTGCCTGTGGCACAGAAGTTCCATGTAGATTGATGCCTGGGAACCCAGACCTGCCTGAGCTATGCTGCAGGTAGGCTAGTCCCAGTCTTGCCTCCTGTTGTTCCTGACTAAATGTCCTAGGCAGCCTCATGCCCAGACTTGTTACCAAGCCTTGGCTGAAGAAGTGACATTCATTGCTTGTTCTCATTTGACTTTTATATATAGCTTACATTGACAGGGTAATTCTGCTTTTTTGTTGTAGACTGACACATATATCCTGAATCTTCATTGCTTCTGGTGCAGTCCCCCCGAAATGGAACCAAGGTGCAGGAGAAGAAACTGATGAAATGAAATGCTGAAAAAAATTCTACACTGAAGGGAAAACAATAAAATAGCGTGGGATGACATGAAGTGCAGGGACATAAACCAAAACTTGCCAAATTGATCCTCATTGAAATAGCAAGATATGATTTCCTTTCATGAAGTGAAGAATTTCCTTTAATGAAAGGAAATAATATCTCAAAGTCAGAGAAAAATAGAAACAAAATTACTGAGGTTGCCTTCTAATGAAATGAAACGCAACAGAAAGAAATAAAGGAAAATTCTGAAATGAAATTATAGTAATAAAATGTAACAAGATGACATGAAGTGCTACCCTTTGCAGGCTTTTTGTAATTGCAGTGTCCCTGGAGCTCTGGGTTTTGTGGTTTTCTCAACCCTAACCCTAAGTGTAACCCTAACCCTAAATGGAGCAGTAAAAGCTGCCTTTTGCTGAGGTGCCAAGCACATGAGTGGTGCCAAGTAGAAAGGTGTGGAGGGAGCAATGTTGGGGCAGTGCTGTGCTTGCCTTAGCACGCCTTTTTTAGTTGCAGTGTCCCTGGAGCTCTGGGCTTTGTTTTCTCATCCCTAACAAAAAATCAACAAAAAACCTCCACGACTGGCTTTGCCCAAAATGATTGAAATATGTAACACATAAGAGGACAAAGCCAATGATGGTGTCCTAGGTTTACTTGCGTGAGGCAGAGGGTAGAACCTGGAAGTGTTGTTATGTTGCTATTCCATCCCATACACATCAATGCTGGGGGGTGTGGTCTTGTTCTCAGGAATAACTGCACGTCACTGATGAGCTGCAGGAATGGCCCCACTTTCACTTCATTTCAGTGGCCACACAGAACTAAATCGAGGTGGTGAACACCTCTTATGTGTAAACCACATTCTCTTTTGTATATCTTTGTTATTAATACTGCTGCTGTTACTGTGCTGTTCTTATTCCATCTCTGTTTGCTTTCAGTAAATTGTTGTCTGAACCCACAGTCTCTGCCTTTGTCCCTCTCTCACTGGAGGGGGCAGGGGAAAGGAAGTGGCTTATTTGGGTTTAATTCCCAGCAGGTTTTAAACCACCACAGTTTTTACTACTTTTAATGTTCTGCTGGACTAGGAATAGAACAGTTTTTAAAGTTTTGCTAAAAGTTTCTGTGACTCTTGAGTTCATGGTCATTTATTAACTTGAAATCACCATGGCCTTGCTATCTGTTCTTTACAATAAACAGTGAGGTGAAGTTCACAAGATGCTGTTATAGATATTAGTAAAGCTGCCTATGCTGTGAATGACAAATCCATCTGGGATGGTATATTCTAGTGGAAAAAGTCTTAACACTTTTCAGCAAGGATCTGTACTGATCCCCGTTTTTCACTTGCTAAATGCACTATAAATGTAATGTGAAGTGCTGAGTAAATATAAAGTGATTTTACCAAAATGGCAAAAGTCCATTTGTGTTATGAAAGTTCACTTTTCAAATTAAAAAAAAAAAAGATATGTTTTTAATTTCAAAAATAATGACAGTTAAAAAATTATTTCTAACAATTTTCATAGAGAAGCAAGAGAAAAATGTAGTCAACAACAGGTGTAAGCTTTGAGGCAAAATGTAAGAATAAAACTCACAGAACAGCAAATTTCCTTATTATTTTACCATGCTTATGACAATTTAATCTGAAAGTATTTTTTCATTTTTATCAGGTAAAAGAATTAAAAATTTCAGTTAAGCTTTCATCCAAATTTTGTAATCACTAAAGAAAAGATACTTGACAGATGCAAAACTTGAATCAGTATTACAGATGTAAACACTATATTTTACATCAGACAAAATTGATTTATTCTAGTCACTCATTTTTCAAGTTAACAAGAAACTACAATCACTACAACAAGATTTTAAAAGCTGGTACTTAATGCATAAACTTGTATGTGTCTCTGGCATGTTTTTCAAAATGGGTCATACTTGTGGTCTGTGACTCATTATGTAGGCAATCAAGGACCAGACCCAGGAGCAAAATTAAATTATTTGGTCATATATATGTTTCTTGAGATCATCATAACTCCTTCTTTTAATAGTGGAGACAGGTAAATATCTAACACAGTTATGCCCTTACCTTAGAGGGAAGAACCGTCTTCTGGCCAAGTCCAGCAGAAACCTCTATAACGACTGCTTTTAAACAATCTGAATCTTACCTGTAAAATTCTTAACTGAAGTAAGGTTATCTTCCTGAGCTCAGCTTCTAGCAGGACCTAGTTGAAGCTAAAAAGTAGTTTCACAGATTTATTAGGATATTAAGGCTTTCCTTCACAATAAGAGGTAGTAGAGAAGTGTGCAGAGCTAAAAGAGATAGATTACTGATGTAGAACCCAAATGCAAAACGCCTGAGTTACAGACCTTGTCAAAAAGCTCCCTAATGTCATCACCTATTCCAGCAATACTCAAATGTGAAGGAGAACTGAAATGAGGGGAGGCTAAGTTACTATTTTTTACAAGAGATATTTTTAAATTCAAGGAAGACATGAAGAATACTGTTACCTTAATAGTCAAATCCAAACCAGAAATCATACTGTGAATTCCAGAAGAACTAAGGGCTCAGAATTTATGCTTTTTCAGCAGCAGTGATTTTATAAATGGTCATCATAGTATGAGTGCAGAAAAAGGGAATTTGTGACCATGCACTGTTGAATAAGGACCAAGTAATCCTGCTTAGTTATCAAGGCACAGGCAGGACATTGTGACAGTTCTTTCAGAGGCAGACATAGTTATGTCAATGTTATGTTCCTAAAACAAGTGTTCAGAGATTTACAGCTTGAATCCACTTGAAAATGAAGCTGACCTCTGCGCCAAATACCCCTACGTAAATATTAACCCAGGACTCCACCAGCTATGCTATGTGTTAGAGAGCTTGCAGGTAAAGTTTAAGTTGTTGGTTTTGACTAAAACAGCCATAAATTAGTTTAGGACCTCACAGAGTCCATGTTCACCAGCCCAGATAAATAAACAGAAAACAGCCTGTTTGACAGGCAGTCTTTAAATTGACTTTATTTTCAAATAAAAAACATTAACCCTTGACTGAGCCAGGAAAGAGCAAAGCCTGCTGCTCCTGCTAGCCCTTGTGGGTTTTATTTCAGTTCAGGCTATATTCATGGGGCTCCTTATATCTTTCATTTTGGAATTGTTCTCGTTGATCCCTGGTACCTTAACGATTTTTTAAGGAAATAATGGTAAAGCAGTTGCTTTTGTAGATCTTTAAGTACTATTGTAAGACTCCTCCATCTTTTTCATCACTATTCACCTCTCCATGAAACAAAAGACACTTCAACAGCCGTAAGTCTTGTGATTTCCTGAGATAAGGCAACAATTGCTTGAGTAGTCCAGAAGCAGAGGCAGGTTATAAATAAAGCACTGCCATAATTTTTATCAAGGCAGAATAGGCAGAATAAGCAGAGTAATCCCCAGCAGATGCTACTTGAGAGTTTAAAGTGCCCAGGTGACAATGAAGCACTCTTTGAATGTTTCTGTGTGCTCCTCTGGAAGAAGCTCTTGGCTCAGACAACAATAACTATCATTCTCAAGATTACCTCCTTTGAAAATACCCATGTGAAAAAATCTTTGGTAAATTCTGCATTTTCAAGAATTAAAGCATTAAAAAATATGCACACAATATGTCTGCATGGGCAGCTTACCTTTGCCTAAAGTGTTTTGCTTACCACTAAACACATTTAGGGTGGCTATGACTGCTCCAAACCTACAAATGTCAACACGAACTGGTTAAACACCAATTCAATGTTAGATAAAGAAACTGAATGCGATTTTTTTTTCTCCTCCTTCTATCTTAATTTCGAGACCACTTTTTCCTAATTCCAAAAACTCTTTTTCATTTTTCTCTCTTCAAATTTTGCAATATTTCAGGTCACGAAAAGAAATCATATACTGTGATTAGCATATATTATGACTGAATTTAACCTGAGGAAAAATATGTCAAAGTAGTCTTCCTTTAAAAAAAAATTGAAAACTTGCACATAGAATGTTTCTTTAAAACCATTATTTCTGTACCAAAAAGTGATAGGATCATAGCAATTGCATAATGACAGCTTACCACTCTGCACCACTACCAGGAACAAGCAATGAGCTAGTAAAACTCATAGATAAAAATCAGGTCCTCCTAATTAAATGTTCAACATACTTAGAGAGAGATCAGCAAATATAAGGAATAAATGGTATCACTCCAAAAAAGGCAAGAAGCCAAATAACAATCATAGCTAGGTTAAAAATTATAAATGAAAAAGAGACTCTTGGAGCAAACCTAGAGGCAGGAAATCCAAAGAATCATAGCATTGCCAAGGGTGGAAAACATCTTTAAGATCATTGAGTTCAGCTGTTACCCCAGTATCACTGTGTTCACGACAAAACCATGTCCCCAAAGGCAACAGCCACAAAATACTTGAACATTTCCAGGGATAGATTCTCCACCACTTTCCTGAATAACCTGTTCCAATGCCTGACAACCCTTTCAGTGAAGAAATTTTTCTAATATCCAATCTAAACCTCCCCTGGTCCATCTTTAGGCCATTTCCTCTTGTCCTGCTGCTTGTTACCTGGGAGAAGACACCAAGCTCCACCTCACTGCAATCTCCTTTCAGGCAGTCCTAAAGAGCAATAAGGTCTCCCTGCTTGAGCCTCCTTTTCACCAGGGTAAAAATCCCCAGCTCTCTCAGCTGCTCCTTATCAGACTTGTGCTCCAGACCCTTCACCAACTCTGTTGCCCTTCTCTGGACACACGCCAGCACCTCAATGTCTCTCTTGCAGTGAGGGGTCCAGAACTGAACACAGGATTTGAAGTGTGGCCTCACCAGTGCTGAGTACAGGGGGACAGTCACTGCCCTGGTGCTGCTGGCCACACTGTTGCTGCTACAGGCCAGGATACCATTGGTCTTCTCAGTCATCTGGGCACACTGATGGCTCATGTTCAGCTGCTGTTGACCAGCACCCCCAAGACCTTTGCTGCTGGACAGCTTTCCAGTGCCTGTAGCTCCCAGCCTGTAGCACTGCATAGGGTTGTTGTGATTCAAGTGCAGGACCAGCACTTTGCCTGGTGGATCCTCACACAATTGGCCTCAGCCCATTGATCCAGCCTGTCCAGATCCCTCTGCAGAGCCTTCCTGCCCTCCACAGATCAACACTCCCACCTAGCTTGGTATTGTTAACAAACTTGCTGAAGAGGCACTTGATCCTCTTGTCCAGGTCATCAATAAAGATACTAAACAAAGCTGGCCCAAAAGCAACTATAAAGAGAGAAAATAAAATCTTCAAGAACCATTTCCCTTCAATGCACTGCTTCTGAGCAGCAAATTAACTTTGTTTTAATCCTGCCATTCCAAGACGCATTATTTGGCCTCTAAAGAATCTGAGGATTTTTGCCAGCTCCCTCAGGTACCCAGATTGTCTTAAGGAAAACGAAGGGATAGCAAGGCCTTTGAAGCAGAAATGGTCATTATAATTAAATTTTTTTCCCATGATGGGTCTGTGCTTATTGTGGGAACCCAAAGGGATCTCCCAGCCATGGCCCTACAGGCCCTGTGTGTAATCTCAGAGAAAAGCTCACAAAGCAAATCAGAAGAGGATTGTTATGGATAGAGGAATCCCTGGAGAGACCACACTCCAGATCCCATAGAGAGTTACTATGCCAGCAGAGAGGAGACCCTCAAAAAGATTATTTTAACAAACAGGTCATTTTTCAGCTGATGTAAGTGAAGACCTAGCAAGGTCCTTAATTAGTCCAATAAAGAGAAGACGCAAACCTAAGTCCTGTTTCATGTCAGCCAAATGATGCATTATTCCCAGAGGAGAGGTAACATGGTTTGTATCAATATCTCTGTGGTGTCAACTTAAATAAGAAGTTGCTTTTTCTGAGCCAAGGCATCGTTATTCATTGTTCTTGGTGGCTTTTAAATAATTGTTCTCTTTGTAAAAAAACAATTATTTGTCACAAGAGGTGCTATATTCTGTAATTGACAACACACACCCCAACAGGGAAAAGGAAGCAAAGCAACCCTTTTGTGTGAAAAAAGAATTATCTTAGTTCACAATAGTATAAAACACTCTCATTGTCCCACCCCATAGTCAAGTAGGAAGTAACAATGAAATACAATTTTTTCTAAGATGTAGCATCTGGTTTTTGTATATAATCCATAAAAGATTTCCAAATGCCTTTAAAGAAGTCCTAAATCTTCTACAAATTTGAGTCCTCCATAAATCCTCTGTTTCTTAATCAATATGACATCTTCTTATAATGGACTGATCTCAGTAAGAATTTCTATGCTTCTTTGGCTTGGGCGGGAGGAGGTAAAAGAAGGCAAGAGGAAAGGGGAAGTTGCAAAACAGAAAGAGAAGAAAATAAATCTGTGTTTATATGTTCTGGTTTTTTTAATTTACCAGAAAAAATTTGTAAATGCATGATGTCTTTTACTGTATTTATATGGCTTTCCCAAGAGATTCATTGTTCTAGTATTTTACACAGAAGGTTCCCCCCGTGCTAGAACATATGCACCACAAAGACAATAAGATGTGTTGGCTCATGTCATCTGAAGCAAATATCACTGGATCCAGCCTCACCCTGGCATTACACCTAGAGGAGTGAATTTACTCCATGCAATGTAAATGCAAAAAACTACCGCATTTGAATGGTGAAATTTCCCATCAAAATTTTAAAAGGAAGACAGCATGGTATAAGAACATATTTCAAGATCAGAATTTCTTTAATTATTTATCTCAGAACTCTGCATGCCTTCAGGCAGGTTGGGTTTTTTTTCTCTCTGAATAAGACTAAACAAGATCCCATCATACAAAGAGAGAAACATTATTAAAGCTTCTGTTACTTGAATTAGACTTAAATGAGCTCTCAGCTATTGACTTGTACTAATGTTTTCATGAGTGTCCTCCCAAATACAATGCTAACTACAGGTTTTCAAACATGGAACACTGTTCAGATTGAGGGGAGAAGTTCACTTAGGCACAGATCTACTTCTGACAGGTCTGTAATCAGAATTTGGGTAATAAACCATAAAGTACCTTTTGGGGAGAAAAGCAACTAGTAAAGAAAAATCAGAAATAGCGAGACTCTTTCAAGTGACGGCATTTGCTTACTAATAATATTTTTTAAAAGCCCCTTCCCTTCATATTCTGTATCTCCTCTTTTGCCTAGTAATGAAGTAAACTGCATAATAGGCAGGTCTTTGGAGACTAGGAGCTGGAATATATGCACCAAGCAGCAGAGCACTGCCTTGAATTTCAACTTCATTTTATGGTATTTCCATGGGACAAATTACTAATGGATACACACTGGTGGATGCCTTAGGTCTGTACCTTCCATTACCTAAGGCATTACCCAGGAGAACAACCTTGTAGATAGTGGCAGTACAGTGTGGAAATAGCTTTCCCTAAGGAAAACTCACTAACAAAAGGCCTCTCTAGGTTTGTTGCTAGAGGGATGACAACATATGGCAGTATGGAAGAAGCCTCTAATGAGAGCCAATTACGCCTTATGTGACAAGAAAAGTGGACCTCAGGTTTTTACCTTATCTTTGCAGTTTCAGATACTGAATCCATTCAGTGATTATGAAATAATAGCAGCTAAAAACATTTCTGTTAAAATAACCAGACAAAATTTTAGAATATGACTCTTACTCCTCCACATTGTAACAAACAGTAAGGAATAGTTATACTATTGGCAGTGGAGGCATTTCTTAGACTTTCCTTCAGTATGTTTGCACAAGTATAAAATCATAGCCAGCACTTTGGAAAGCTTTTTGTTTTGTTCATGAGAAGAGAACATGCTGGTCAGTTTTCTCTAAATGTATAGCAATTAAAAAAGTTGAATTTCTAGGACTGTCGTTTAAGTATTATTTTTCTACACAAACTTTGCACTGGTGACTGGTTATTTCTATTCAGGAACTACGCAGCAAGAATGTTATGCAACTTGTTTTCACTTTAGTTTTTTCACCAAATGGCAAAGACCGCATACCAAGAAATCCATGGGAAAACCTTAATGCCAGTGTGAAACATCTCTCCCATTGAAGTCTTTCACTTCAATGCAGGATATGTGCAGCCACTCCAATTTTCTCTAACTTTTTTAGACTCTGCATGTATTGAAACCTTACAGTGTGTGAATTTCAAAGTAAGCCTTGAAAAATGAGTAATGCATACATTTTGGTATCACACCCTACCCATTTATTTCAGACACACACATTTTTGTCTGGTTAGTTCTTGCTCTCCACCCAAAAAGTCTGCTCTTGCTAAGATCATAGTAATTGCATGTCAGTGGCAGTATATTTCAACTTAACTGGTCAGAAAACAGGAACAAATTCTGTGGGTCTGACAAAAAAAATTGCACTTTGAATCTTTAAAAAGAAGCCTTTTGAAAGCTTGCACAGAAGATCATGTTGGAGCATTTGAAATTTGCTACTCACATTGTGTTTTTATTAATAAAGTGAAAATTTAATTATTAAAGTTTTCTGTATAAAATTATGCTAAATCAAAACTTTTTCATTTTCACCCTTTAAACTAAGAAAACAGAATAATCTAGGATTTTTTAAGGTAACTTTCTTCATTTAAAAATTAACTTGTTCAAATTTATTCTATTAAAATACTCAAGAGAGTCTTTGTCTTGCAATTGCCAGTGGAAGAGATCTAAGAGTGAGATAGAACTTCCTCTCTGTAAAATTTATTGATTCAGGCTCTGCACTAGTCTAACTATGCTCCATAGCTTCAAGCTCAGAAGTGATTTATATTTCTGTCTTCCACAGCATGGCCCGAATTTGCTTACCTTTGCCTAAAAACCAGGATGTAAATCAAATTTCTTGTGTTTTCTTCAGAAATATTCTGTGCTTTAAGAGAATGCACTGAAATACTACCAAGCTCTCAGAAGACACTGGGTGGGGATGTGGCTGGGGGACCTCAAAGTATGAAATTAAATCAAGGGAAGTGGAAACATTCCATTAAGTTCAATTTGCACAGCATCTCCCATAATAATGTCACTTTGGCTGTCCAGTCCTTCCATACAGATCCTTTAGCAGTGAGTGCATCAGGGTGGCTGTCATTTACTTCCCAGAACTTCAGTGTAGGCTGTTTCCCGCCTTGTCCAGTATTTTTTAGTCTAGAAAAGCCCAAGTCCCATGAAGTGCTCTGCCTACATCAGGGGCAGTGGAACCTTTGGCTGTCCAGCAGCGCTTCATTCACACGTTGGTAACCAAGGCCGCCGTTCAACAAGCAGTCTGTGTAATGCTCCAAGGCTCTGGGGCTTCCACTCACTCAGTTATGTGCAGGAAGGATTGCCAGAAATAACATTTCAGCCAGCAAAAAGGAATTTTTAAACTCAAAGACTTACAAAATCCAAGTGCTTCAGGACCGCTTGCTTTCTTTTCTGCCTCTGTGCAGGTATTTTTTTCCTAAAAGAAGTCATAGGTACAGAGACATTCTTTTCAGCCACTTCATTCTATTTAAGTCAATTAATCAACCTGCTCAGTTTGATTTAAAAAAAAAAAAAAAAAGAAAGAAAGTGCAAAGCAACCTGTTCAAATTGAGATATTTTTGCGACTTCTAATGCAAACCTTGTACTCCTGGTCTAAGAAATTTTTCTGTTCCTCCCAGGCAATCCCAGTAACAGCTGTGATCCTTGGGCATGGGTAGCTGCAGAGTGTTGCAAAGAGAGATACATGATTTCAACTCGCTTTTCACTCCACTGGCTTGGAGAAATGGGCAGGCTGCCAGAGAAGTGACTCCTTGTGTGGAAAAAAAAGGGCTCCTTTTATCACTTGTATCCTGTGACTTCACACTGGACACAGAGGATTTAGGGACATGTCAGTGGTCCTGGTAGCTTTTCCAAGAAAGAAAGGGAAAAAAGTGTCCTTTCCCTCACATCTATCTGTACACTAAAGCTAGTTTTCAATAATTCTTGGAACGTTGGGAAAGTTCCAGATGGCTGAAAGGAAAGATTATGCTGTGACAGTATCTTAAAAGGCTTAATGAAACCTGAGTCTGCAGTAAGGCTGTCAGCAGGACTGCAGTTCATAGTAAAATGAAACAGGAAAAGAGAGAACTTGATTAATACTACATTAAAGGAGCATAATGCAATTAATGCCAATTGCCCTGGATTTATGGAAAATAGACACTGTCAGAGAAAATTTCTTATCTTTTTTGATGAGGTTACAAATCTGAGTCATGAAAGTAATTGTGATAATGTAATATACTTAGATTTCTGTAAGGCATTTGATTTAGTACTACATAATATTTTGATCAGGAAACTCAAATGATGTAAAATCAATATAGCAGACACAACATTAAATGAATTAAGAGCTGACTAACTGATAGGTTTCAAAATGTAATTGTAAACAGGCACTCACTCCCATACAGGAGTGCTACTGATGGAGTCCTGCACAGATTGCATTTTGGACCTTTCAGGAACCTGGTAGGGGAAAAAAAAAGAAAACAATAAGAAATCATTGCTGATCAAATTTGCAGATGACAAGAAGATTGGTTCTCTGAGAAACAATGAGGAGGAACGATCAGAGACACAGAGCCACCTGACCCTCCTAGTAAAATAGATGGAAGCAAAGGATATATGCTCTGGTACAGCACACACATAAAGATTTAGAAACAAGGACAATAAGCTTTATAGATTTATGACATTTTTACTCTTTTTCAAGTGTTAAACTTCACATTTTAATTAGACCATTAAAATGTGAAACTGATAGTCAAAGCCACATCCTAGTATATAAAAGTGAGAGGCATGTGTTCTGGAGGCATCAGGTAACAGTAATACTCTCTGCATGACTTAATGTTGTTTAAATATAATTTGATTTTTACATGAAGTCGTTTAACTTTTAACTTCCTTGGGAGAGGAAGTTCCCATGCAGAGACTTTTTTTTGTCCAAAAGTAGGTATCAACTTTCCTATTAACTTCAAAATGTAGCTGTCAGCTCTGAAACTACTTCATTAAAAAAAAAAAAAAAAAAAAAAAAAAGATATAAGACGACACAATTCTCAGCCATGTGTGGGTTTTACTGGAAAAAGAAAGGGATTCAGTTAAAAAAAAGTTACAAAAAAAAAACTCATTAGAGATGTGCATCAGGGTGGAAATAAGGTGCTAAGTATTAAAATATTCAGAGGTTATTTACAATAAATATTTAGGAAACTGATGGAAAAGGAATAAGTTTAATAAGCTTCAACTCTAAGAAAATTAAAGTAAGTGGTCAAGATGTGAACTAATAAGAGAGTTATGCTGCTTCCTAGTCTTGTTATACATGTGACAAAACCAGATCATTAGCAACAGAAAATTACTTTGAGATGTTACAATTACTTTTTAAACTTTTTGCTGCCTAACATGATGGACTAATTAGTGGAAGTGATCAGAAATTCCCTTTAGGCCACCTCCAGAGAGATACTCCCTTTCTGTAGTCTGGCAGAGCTAGAGAAAGGCTGCCAGACTCATCACCTCCTGCTTTGCACCGCATGTTTGCAACATCTTGTCTGGCCAGCTGAGGGACAGTCAAGATGCTGAAAGCTTGAGCAACCCTGAAATTCATGGATTTGCTTAAACGCACTTTCAGAACATAATTTAGAAATTATCTAGACAGGTTGGGTCTTTCTTTATTTTCTTCCCCCTTTCACCCCAAACAAAAGCATTATGTGGTTTAGTTTCACAGAGAAACAGGAAATTGGAGTTTCCACAACAAATTTAAACCCAATTTTTACAGCTCCAGTGTCACTTTAGAGTGGACAAATAACTTCTTGTAGTACAATAAAAGATACTCCGTTGATTAGTTTCTAATGTTATCCTAATCCAACTGTGGTTCCACAGTATTAGTGACTGCATTTCCCAAGCCAGACTACGGTCTTATCTGAGCAGACTAAAAAGTTAAAACTGAATTTTCATAATCCTATCCTTATTTTGTCCTTAATAAGCACAGGTAAATGCTATGATAGGATCCCACTTTAGTATAGCAGACTTTTTTACTTTTCAAAGTGTTGTAGGGCTTTCTTACACTGGAAATTACTCATATCTGCAGTAGAGATCTTTTAAAAAAAAGTTGCTGCTTGCTACCAGAGGTAGTTCAGGTACATGATCATTGTCAGGATGGAGAAGAAGATTGTTCAGCTCTTACCTAGCATGCCATTCTGTGCCTGCAGAATGTGGGATGGGGTGAGGAATGCTAAGATGAAGATCTTGGCAGCTGAGTAGTTTCAAACTGAGATTTTCTGGAAGCTCCTGAAGCACAGATATATATATCTGGATTTTAGGAGACATACATTAACTATGTACTTTTGCAGCAAGAGTCATTGTGTTGGTATTTCAGCAGTTTTCAAGGTTTCTCAGTCAAGCCTTTCATTAAAAAATTGGCCAAACCTTGTAATTTCAGGTTGCCAGCTAACTTGGAAAAACAACATTGTATGAGTTTACATTTGGCTCACATTTTTAAAAGCTGTGCACAAGGGTTAGAGGCACAAGCCTTTCAGGTTTTTTTTTAAGTGAGAAAGAGGTTCTTGGATGCAGTTTGTTCAGATCTACCTCTGTGAATGAAGAAAATGGAGGCATTTTGTTAGGATTGAATTATAATCCTAATATACCTTGGAAATACACCTTTCTAGTCTTGGTGACTTATGCCTTCTTCTTTTCTGAAACAGCCTTCAGTCAAGAATGAGACAAAGTACTTAATAGCCTGAAACACCAAAACATAAATATTCAAACAGATCTGCTGCTTTTGTCCACCAGGCTTTCTTTGGCAAGCTTGAGAAAGTACTTTTCCTTTGAGATCATCTGTTGCTATTTTGATTAATAGATACTTCCATACATAACTTAGTACTAACCTCTTCACCTTAAAATTAGTATAATTCTTAGAAATATGCAATTGAAATTGTTATGAAATTTCCAGCAGTGTCATTACAAATGTTTTGTTTGACTGAGGGGATACTTTAAACAAGCTTTGCTGCTGAAAAAAATATTCACGCAACTACAACTTAACATGTTACAGAACAAAATTCTGAAGAACTTAGAAAAATAAGTATTTTAAAGACAGGTTCCAGAGACTGTCAGACTCTCAAAGTCAAGTTAATAACAATGACCTTATATTTCTCTTCTCTACATAAAAAGAAAAAAAATCAATAAAAACTAAAAGATTATGTATGCATCAGAACATATATGCATTAAGAACATGGAGACTCTCATTATCCTAAGGGACAAAACCTAATCACACGCTCTCTGTTGAAAGCTCGGATGGTCTACTGGGAACCCAGTCTTCACATACGCAGCACTTGTAAGCCTCTAGAGGCTTAGCTGTGTCTAGAAGCCTTTAAATCCCTGTGGCATATTCCCAAGGAGTACATCCTCTGTCTTGCATATCTCCTGAGATCAAGGACTTAAAATGCAGTTGCACATCCCACGTCAAAGTACTGACTTGTCAGATTCTTCCCACATGCCAGAAATAGGAGCCTTGCATGTTAGCCCTTTAGTAGATATGTATCCATGTATACAGAAGCTTTGGAGGAAACTGAGACACAGCTCCTCTTACTTAAAGGACAAATTATAAGTTGTTACTGATGATTATGAATCTGCCAAACATAGGATCCCACCCATCCAATGTTCTGCACTTCACACAGATGTGATCTGTCTCTGGAAATCTCCACAAGCAGCTGCCTTCCCCAGTGACTGGACAGGGATTCAGAGCATCTGTTAGTGGCTTCAAGAGATGCCAGAAAGTTGTCTAGCACCTAAGTCAGGTGGGCTGAATCCACCCCTAATGCCTGAAAACCGTGTCCTTCACTTTGTCTCATTCTTCCCTCAGGGTCCGTTTGTATTCAATTTCCCTTCCAAACTGCTGAGCTCCTGGAACAGAGATTTCTTCTTCAGCCCAAGCTGCTAGAAATGGTTCATTATCCTTTTTTATAACCTTCTGGTTCCTCTGCCAGGTGACATCTTTTGTGCTGATCTGGCAAAACAGACCCTAGGTAGGTGACTGTTGCTTCGGTGACCTGCTGCCTATTGTACCAAATCTGAGTAACAGCAGCTGGCTCATTGCTTGAAGCAATTATGTTTCAGCAATCCAGGTATCACATCCATTCCTCTGGTCAGGCCAACATGCAAGGAGAAAACAGAAAGGATAAAAAATCAACCTAACCAAAACAGAGGTGGGCAGCTTTCCAACAACATAGACATGAAACTCACGAGTCATCCCTCACTCTCCACATCCTCCTTCGAAAAAAAAATTTAAAGCCCCACAAGCACTACACACTTAGGAAAATTTAGGTCATGGTGCTCCTTACTTCTCTCTTCTCCAAGCCTTGTAGATATTTTATTGACTTAGTAAAAGCTAACTGGGCTTTCTTCTTTGCAGTGCCTGAGTGCTGGCACAGCTCTGCTTAAGCCCCATCCCTCCTGCAAACCTCCCTCTGGCATAAAGGGAGGGCAAAAGGCCTTTAGAACCTCACAACTTCTTCACAACTTCTGCAGACTCTTAGGAATGTAACTGGTAAGGTACAGACGAATTGAAAACACCTTCAACTATCGACTAAAGACTAAGCTACCAGCTTCCATGGTTGTGTGGGCATCACCCACCGTTCACCTACTGCCACATTTGTAAAAACACATTTCTTTCAGGTTAAAAGGGCTGGATGTGCATCAAGGTATTAAAACAAACAAACCAACAAACAAAAACCAAAAATGAAAATCAGAAAATCCCAGAGAATGTAGGAATACAGCAGATATGTAGAAGAAACATGCATAAAGCTGGTAAAAGGGTTTAATAAATGTATGAGCAAAATCTTGTTGAGACTATGCCTTACTAGGGAAGTCACAGTACACAGAGGGTGAGTAGAGTTCTGTTACATAAGCTAGTTGCATATACTTGTTTCCAAATACAGCCTGTTATTTTTAATAACATCTTTTAATACAATGTCTGTGCAGAAGTTTTCTGACCCCAAGCCTGTTCAAAGTTATTTTTATAGTCTAGCTAGAAACTTCTAAAATTAGAACATTTCTAATACAAAACCATGGGCTAAACTTCAATAACTGTTATTTTATGCTGGTGTGGTGTGGGCAAATTATATACTGTGATGACTTAAAAATGGAAAACAACAAATAGAAGAAGCAGGAGCCCAATTGACTGAAGCATGACACAGGTAGGGGTCCCAGCTTGAAATTCTTCAGGACTGTTTGTGCACACAGCAGAATGCTCCGAAGTTTCATTTATCACATCTTTTTGCAACATCGGTTGTTTTTCTACAATATTAATCTGTGCCGTTTAAGAAAAAGTTTGGCCTTAGCTACTTAAATCTTTGTAAAAATCCCTTGTTTTTCTTCACCACAGCCAGACTTTCAGGAATATAACTAACAATAAGAACGCCTCTAACAGCTAATGGATCAAAGCTGAGATCATGCTGCTGTTCTTCAGCGAAACTGAAAGTTTGATGAAGTGAATCAAGTACCATTTTCAAGGCTTCTCTTCAAGATAAATACTTTAAAAAGAAAAAAAAAAAGAGGCTGTTGTAATAAAATACAGATTTTTTGCCTATCACAAAGCAGTAACCGAACATTTTATGACTTACACAGATTCCATCAGCATTTCTAATGACAGCAGAAATATTTCTGGAACAAGATAGGTTTCCCAAGAGGTTTTCTTCATGAGATGAGCAAGTTTTCCGGATGAAAAATAAGTATGTAAATAAATATGTCTTTTGAAAAATGCGTTATTCCCATCAGAATAAATTTGAGGCCAACATTTGAAAAATACTGGTGAACTTCCAAGTCCATGTTATTCACATGAACACAAGTGGTTATAATGATGCTTGCAGAACATATGCACAGAATGAACAAGACAAGGACTGTGTGTGAATGAGTTGCTCATATTTGTTGTATTAACACTAAGAAAAGAAGCAGCATAGCATGCTGAAAAATAGAAACTAAAGCTTCGTAGATTATTAGAAGGATAAATAATACCCCATTTCTATCAACCTGCTATAATCTTCTGCCTCAAACCATGAATCTGAATTATTCACCTGAAGACACCCCCATGGGGCTATAGTAAAAACCAAAATCCTCTCAGTTCTTTTTAAATCACTTGTTAAATATCAGTTCTTTAGATTATACTGTCTGAAAACAAAACCCCTACAAGTGATTATCCTTTGCAGTCTTCAAGATGTTTAAAATCAGGTTTTCTAGTACTTGGACTGCTATAATACTGAAGAACATTGAGCCAAGTCACATAGAACAGTTATGTGACTTTTCAGCCCCAGCAGAAAGAAAATACTTCTGTAAATTATGATGTGTTCTATGAAACAACACAGAGAGAATAATAAGGGTTTATGAACTTAAGCACATTTCTACTTATATCACAGATAAGTTCAATACCTCAATATGATTAAGGTACAAAGTGAAATTAGTATTATTTCTACAAAAAAATCTAAAGTCTTTTTTTCTCAAATACATTAACTATTGAGGGGTTTTTTTGGGAGGGTGGTTGTTTGCTTTGCTTTGTTTTCTTAGCTTCACAACACATAACACTGCCTAAATAAGTTCTTCCAGTTCATGTGTTCTTAAATAAGACTTCTACATATTTGAAAGTGATCGCTAAAAGGAGTGGAGAACAAGGTGACAATTCACTACATGCTGCTCCTACCTAACATACACTACAGATGATGGTACACCCAAACACATTGTCAGGTATGTCCTCTAATATTTTCCAGGATGCTTTCTTTTGGGAACCGTATCATGAGTAATTTAGCTGTAGATCTGAAGGCCAACAAAAATCTCTCTCCAACACTAACATTCAGTATCTTCTGAGGTTGGAGTGGCAAGACACTAAAAGAGATCAAATCTAACAAATCCATAGGAGCTCTATAGCTGGGAAGGTAAAGTGTGGGCAGGCCAAAGGAGGACAAGAGGATAGGTTGCATAGATATTACACACAAATATTCATGACACATCATACACTCAGCAAAAAGGAGCTGGTGGAACCAACACTAGGGCTAAAACAGTAACTCACAGAAAAGGCAGACAAGGGACTGTGCTGTGGTATCTTTTTATGGTCGGAGGTGCTGAGAGCATTTAAGCTGCATCTGCAGTCTGTGTGCATACAGTCTTTCCTACCTTAAGCACACTTCAACTCTGATCAAGGTGAAATGAATTTCATCTTTACATCAGGATTTTTTGCTTTTGCCAAGAATGAAAAGATCAGTTTAAGTATAAGGTTGTAAGCCAGAGTTCCTCCACACTAACTACTGCAGCCTGGTCTCAATTCCAAGGTTGACAGCATGTCTCTAATTACATATATCATTTTAGAAACACTGTATTTTTTGGTGAAACTAATGTAGGCAGGTAGGTAATCAAGCTTTTTGGCAGACCAGGCAATGCTCTCTACTGCTATAAATAGTCTTTCAACAGCACGGGCATATTATGCGTACATCTAAATCAAGACTGAAACTGTAGATATCAAAGTTTTATGTTTAATTAATTTGCAAATACCTCAGTAGTTCTGGATTTGGTTTGAATCTCTTTTATCTGCTACTAGAAACTTAATTATATTTACCTATATCTAACGTTAAATTTAGTGAACATTTTTGAGCCTGTTCCAGCCAGCAGTTCTGAGGACGTGTTTCAGTAGTCAGTGGTCAGATCCTTTACTAGAATTTACCAAGGATGAATGAGTGTTCTGAAGATGTTCCTGTCCCTTCAGGGGTTTTCAGTAAATCTTTTATTCAGGTTAGATAGAATAGTAAATTCTTCTAAGAACCAGTATAGCACACAGTTTGAATTTTCCCCAGATCTACTCTGAGAACAATAGTAACTTGACTGTAGAATTATACCTAGATCGAATCAATTAACTTTACCGATATCCTTAGGAAGACACAATTATATACAGATAAAACAAATACCTCTCAGATTCATATGCACCTGCCCTCTCAGCATGACGGACCAGAAGGAGGCGGCATTCATTCACCTGTAGGTAGAATCATATTAATGTTACTGATTTCCACTTAGAGAACTGAATTTCCTATGCCTCTTTTGGTGCTTACTTTTGATAGCAACAAATCTTCTCCAGATGCAACAACTTGAGTTGATTACACTAAAAAAAACCCAAACCTGTTTCCAAACATTTTCATGAGAAATAATTGTGCCTGAATACCAGCAGCTGCTGAAACATCTTATACATTTAATGAATACCCATCCTCTTCTCAGTCATATCTTTAGATATTTTTCAGGTAAGCTTTATGCCACTGTGTGTGTCTCACTCAGAATAAAACCCTGTAACAGGCACATTTCAAATAAGCAGGAGTAGCAGGGTTTTGAAACTTTGACAGCAAATGTTTAGTGCATTGGGAGAAATGTTTGCTACATACCATTATATAATTTAAAATGTGCTGAGCTCAGAGGACAAAAAGAAGATAGCATATTATCTGGAGGATATTGCCCACAGCTGCAAAAAGGGGAGATTACAGGGGAAGTTCTGCTCCTGGATGCTATATACAAAACTGTAGAAGAACTCTGTTTTCAAAAACTCCACTGTTCTACAATTTCTGAATTTTTTCACGTTTATGCTGTAGAGATGCACTATAGTTCACTGCACTACAACAGCTCTGATATTCCTGTATATAAGTGGTTTGTCTATCTTGAGGTAAGAGAAGCCAAATACAGAGTATGCTTCATGAATAGAATTCCTGATTTAAGATGTGTTTTCCTTGACCTCATTGGACAATGGACCAGACTCACAAGTATGATTAATCCCAGAAAGAAAGTTAATCAGTTAATAACATTCAAGACTTTTTCAGAATTGTTAGTTCTTCCCTGACTGCCTTCAGATGTTCTCTGTTTAGAACTTGTTCACATTAAGGCAGTGTGGCTGCTCGTTATCCCTTGAGAAGATCTCTAGCAAGCATGGATTTTCAATGGAAAATTATGAGGACACCAGCCTTCCTCAGTTGCCTTTGGTGGTTTGTGTAGGACCCTGTAGCTGTGAAACTGTCCCAGAGAGACTGTTGCTGCCTTCAACTTTATGTGATACGGCAAGTTTTGTGTTCTGAAACAAGTCCTGAGCATTTATTTCATATCTTCTCTTATGTAAATACTGGAGATGTTTCAGATTACATCCAAACAGCACGATCCCAGACATCTCACAAGTCAACTTTCCTCTATCCTCCAGAGATTTCAGGGTATCCTGTGCTCAAAGGATACACCCCACTAATTCTTGTTCCATCAGCCAAAGACATCCTTCCTCCAGGCAACCCTGTTCTCCCTTCATAAGGTGAAACACATCAGCAACTCATTCATCCCTGCTTCCCACATTCTTCACTGCTAGTATTGTACTTGGGAGCCTCTGTGTCTGGCTGCATAAGCACATTTTGCACAGGACTTGAAAAACACAACAGTTGGTCAGAATTAACACCTTTGTAGAGACAAGATTAAAAATTCTTTCCTGAACAACATTAAAAAGGTACAAGAAATCACTGCAAATAATCCCCAAAATTGAGTGTTATAAACTTCCAAGGAAGTTACTACAAGAAAACAGGACTTCAAAATATATCTAAAAGGCAAACCTTCACCCAAATCACTAGCATTTTAAAGTAAGAATAATGTGGGAGCTCTAGGTATTTAATAAGAACCCTCTGATTTTGGGCAATAACACCATATAATGCAGCCTATAGGTATGACTGGGCAAGGATTCTCCTCTCTCTGCTCATATGCACTTTTTGCAGGAGAGGATTTGTGTACAATAACTGTGGTAACTGTGAGTTGCCAGAATCCCTGTTTGGCAGCTTAGAACTCCCCATAAAATATCCCACTCATTCCCTCTGTACCATTCCCCCTCCATAATTTAATTTGAAGTTTGTCAGTGTCTGATATTTTCTTTTTCACACGGCCAAAGAAGACTAGAAAACTCTAGGTAATGCACAGGTTTACCTGGAGAAGTAGTTACTTCTAATAGTCTATCTTTCAAAAATGGCAGATCATTTCTTCTCCAATCTACAAAGGACTGAAATAATTACGTAATTCTTTTTAGAAGGGCACTTGGTACAAGCTCCAACATCTATGTTATTAAAGCATATAGATTTAAAGAGCCACTCAAGAGTCAGGAGAGTAGTGCATTGAGATTCAAAAAGTTGAAGTGGTTTCCTATTGAAATATTGACTGAATGAATCTAGGATAAATTAGAACGATCCCACTTCACTTCTTTCATTTTCTAGGAGAGAAACATGGTAAATTTTCAACTTTGACCATTAAAGAAAAACAGCCCAAATCCTTTGTTCATTATCTTCAAGTCCACCCACACACAGAAAATACTGTACAACAGTTAAATCACCTCAGTAGCATCAGTGATGAACAGAAATCTTATTCAGTCTAAGTAAAAAAGTAACTGGTTCCTTTGCAGAGCAAGTCATTGCAGCAGTATGAACTCCAAAACTCTGTCAGAAACCAAACAATGCTTCTCCTCCCATCCCATCCTTTTTTCACTTGTAATTTCCTTCCTAGAGTCATTCTGTTCTGATTCGAATAATAGTTTCTTACCCTGTTTTCACCATGGTTTTATCAATAGAATTAAAATATCCAGGAGTGCCCAGAACATCAATTATCTTATTTGTGAATAATAAAAGGAGCTGGTGTGAAAGCCCCTGGAAAGCAAAAAGACAGACTGAAAAAAACCACAGTCCACTGAAAGCAGTGCTTATCCCGTGTGTGCACATTCACCATGAGATATAAATATTCATTTCATTTTTCTTATTATACTGACAAGGACAAACCTCCTTCAGAGGTAGGCAGCTGATTTTTCATAGAATCATAGAGTGGTTTGGGTTGGAAAGGACCTTAAAGAGTATGCAGTTCCAACCCCCATACCATGGGCTGGGACACCTCTCACTAGACCACATTAATCAAAGTCCCATCCAGTCTGGCCTTGAACACTTCCAGGGATGGGGTACCCACAACTTCTCTGGGCAACCTCTTTCAGTGCCTCATCACCCTTGCAGTAAAGAATTTCTTCCTAATATCTAATCTAAACCTACTCTTCCTCAGTTTAAAGCTATTCCACCTTGTCCCACCAGTATATGTAAAAAATCCCTCTTTGAGGCTGAAGTGGAAGCAACAAAAATGTGTGCCAATACCCTAAAACTTTAAAAGAAGTTAATATGTTTTTAGAGACATTGATCTGGAGTTTGATCACAAAAAGGCAATAAGAAATTAACTGCAACTGCCCTGGGATAACTGGACTTGATGGAGTTATTCTGGTGTTAAGAGATTGTTCACCACTTCCACACTGATCCTTCAGAATGATGCTCATACCTTGGTTTAGCAAGAAGCTTCTGTTGCACCAGGGAAGGTGGCAGTGACCACCTAGTGCTAAAAATAACTCAGATATATGCAAGCCCACAATTAAGATGTACAAAGTAGGCAAAAGAAAGTCCTGCAATTATAAATGAAAGTATCCAGATATTTTCCTCTTGTCAGCTAAAAATTAAAATATTGGTAAAGACACAGATGTACTTACCAGACTTCAGTGGCTGGAGAGATTGTACTTGCTGATAACTAGTATTAAAAATATCATAAGAAATTAACTCTGGAAGGTATTTTTAACATGTAGATGCAACAGAACTCAGAGTTTTATGGTTCTGTATTTTGACACTTTCTTGTTCCCCTGCTGGAGCCATATCAGTCAATAAATTCACATTGATGCAAATTTGTTCTTTGCCTATTCACATAAGTGCTTCTTGTCACTTCCACTAGACACAAGCCATATTTAGGTATACACAAAGAAAATGAGGTAAAAGTGGTGAGACAAGAAACAGGGAAGGGTACTGCTTTTTTTTGTAGCACTACAGATGCACCTTTTATTCCAGGTCCTACTCCTTTCTGTCTGCTCTCCTGGGACTTCACACTCTGCTGGACAGAATGCCAGCTTCCCATTGTTACGAGACAGCAGTTGTGCCATATTGCGAGTTTAGAAATTCATGAATGCAAGAAAGGGACAGCTTTTCCTTACTGTATGACTCCAGCACTGCACAAAGGTCGCAACACAAAAAACCTGCTGGAATTGAATGGCATCTTTTTGTTTCATTTTAAAGCACTGAAGGGATATTATGATGTAAAATATTAAGGGATATGAAGAAAAAATTAAAGCTGTTTTTTTTACAAAGCCAGCAGCCCAAGCCACCTAAGGGTCACTGGTGGTAAAAGAGGGGTTCACTTACAAGACATTCATCTCTCTCCAGGGGGAACTGCCCAGACAGAGGGAATCAGAGCCATGTTTATCTGGGACTTTCTGCCCTTGTAGCTAAGGCTTTCATGTCTCCTTTATTCTTTATTCCCAAAACCCCTTACTACACTGTTTTCCTTACCTGATATAAACGGGACAGAATTTTGTTCCTACTGTTTAAGAAGAGACTACAACAAGTTTTGGTACAGAGCAGTGCCTCTCTCACATCCTGCCTTGGGCACTGCAGCCTGTCTGCATTTTACTGTTTGGGACCGTGTGTTTACCAAGCTTTCAGAAAACAGCAATGAAAAATACATATTTAGGATAATATAATAAATGTGTATATCTGTAAGAACAAATTTAAACTATCTATTTAGTCCTTTACAACAGAAACCAAAAGTGTAACACTTCTGTCCACATCATGCCATATAATCCTGACCATATTTACATAACACTTTGCTATGCTTGAGTGGCTTTTTATCCCTGGATATTTAAGTTGTCTAAAATGGACAATATTCTTTCAGGACACTTGGTAAAGCACTAGGTATGTAAGACCACACAGTGAAGACTAATTCAAGCCTGGAAAGCCAGAACGTAATTTCTTATGCAACCCTACCACAGAGACCATCCCAATGGCTCTAGTGGCCCCAAGCAAGCAGAAGGAGAGAGGATACTGTTAAAATGTGTTATTTCCTTGACCTTGGCTAATCCTACGCTGGGTGCACAGGGCCACATGAAGATTTGGCAGTGTCAGTGACCCCTTTTACATCTGGGATCTCAGGGACTCATTTGCTACTGCAGTTCAGCTTCACCGCTTTCTGTTTCTGGCTGAACCTGGAGTTCCTACAGCCTTTTCTGAAATTCAAAGTGAGTGACTTTCCCAAGGTCACACGGGAAGCGCATGGCAGAGAATAAAGTAGCGCTCTTTAGACACATAACATCAGATGTCTTAGCACTCAGATGTTTCAAGACAAGTCCTGGACCTCAGCCTCAACACTGTGTTTGCTGATTAGCTAGAAAGCAGGAGAGAATGGAAAGCCTAAGGAGCCTCACATGGACCTGGTGGGAGACATGACCAGAGGAGGGCAATGAGGCAGGTGAAGGGCTTAGAACACAAGCCCTATGAGGAATGTTTCAGGGAGCTGGGGTTGTTTAGCCTGGAGAAAAGGAGACAGAGGTGACCTTATCACTCTTTACAACTTCCTGAAAAGTGGTTGTAGTCAAGTAGGAGTTGGTCTCTTTTTCCAGGCAACAACTGACAGAACAAGAGGACACAGTCTGAAGCTGCATCAGGGAAAGTATAGGTTGGATATTAGGAAAAAGTTTTTTACAGAAAGAGTGATAAAATATTGGAATGGTCTGCCTGGGGATGTGGTGGAATCACCATCCCTGGATGCGTTTAAAAAGAGATTGGACGTGGCGCTCAGTGGCCTGGCTTAGTTTAGTTGAGGCATTGGGGCATGGGTTGGACTCGATGATCTTGAAGGTCTTTTCCAACCTAGTGATTCTGTGATTCTGTGTGATTTTGTGATATCAAGTAGGTCAGTTGGGCTATTTCACTGCTTTTCTCTGTGTTCTATGAAAGATAGTACATGTGGTAGATTAAAAGAAAGACCATACTTTTCAATAAAGTGCACTTGTTATTATAAAAACCTTGGAATTATGGCATGAAATGAACAAGAAAACAGCATGACAGAGAAAAAAATATTTTAGAGTCATAAAACTCTAAACAAAAGCTTATTATTAACATATATTAACTTCAGTGCCTACTAAAACAGAGGAAAAAAATCTGTGTCAAAAATTCAACACCTTTCTCCTTGGCCAATTCCTCACGATTCTTTGCAATTACTGAGAAGGACAAAAAAAACCCAACTGAAACCAAAACCAATAGAGAAAAGATGCATTGCAAGAAATACAGCTAGCTAAAATTAATAGATCAAATAGGAGAAATATTACAAAGCCCCTCCAGTCACGTACCACACCCACACAGTTTCAGGATTTATTACGGACCACAAAGAAACAAAACAGACACCGAGGATAGAACACGACACCTGCATATAGGTAGATATTGTGATTCTAAATACTATATGGTCTCTCACTTTACCTTCTTCTGTCAGCCCTGGAGGGCAGAGTGTCCTGTGGATCCAGGGTCATATCTACCTGCCCTCACAGGTGCCTGTGATGCCCCTGATGGCAATAGATGCCTATGTTTAGATGTTTATAGTGTTTCTCATCATCAGAACTAGATTATATAATTATAGAAATGTAATAGGATGAGTCCCAGAGCTGTACTATTGGGAAGTGGTTCAGGTACCTAAACTTAGATGTGTCATGCAATCTGATATCCCATTGGTTATCTAAGGCATGACAGAGGAATCCCATAAGACCTCAGCTGTCTGGGTAGACAGGACTCCCTTGAATATTTTAAAACATAAGACACCAAAGTAACTGAATCCTTCTAACTTGGAGGAAAGTTGTTAATGAATCATTTTTCTGTGCAAAATGCTGTGAGGAAAGTCTAGCTTCTGCTACAGAATCAAGTAAAAATTAGTATTCTTCTGCTGCTTATGAATTTTTTTCTCAGTTTTGGATAATTTTTTATTTTATAAATTTTATCTAAGAAATGTCAGACAATATTTAAAAAGTGTAGTAGCATTTTTTATACAACCTCGTGGAAGATGCAGAAAAGAGAAAACATCACTTTAGTAGGCAAAATAGCTTGTTTTCACATGTAGCATTTGGGGAATAACTAAAAGCCAAGTAATGGGATATGGAAAAAATTAATCCCTTTTTTGTAAAATAACCAACAAGGTATGGAGAAAAGTAGGTTCATATACACTGTGAGACAACCAAAATCAAACTACAAAACAAAGGCAATGTCCCTCTTGGAATCTGAAAAGGAGATTAGTAGTTTATAGCACTAATTTGTAGAGCGTCTATCACCATTGTCACTAGGTTTTCTAATTACAGAAAAGTAATGATGCAAAAGTTGCTAAGCAAATGTTAAACACAACCAGTGCATATTCTGTAAGCCCTAAGGGGCTGTTAGATTTAAGTACTGGAAGACAGAAAGAGGGATTAACTCTTCAGAAGGGAAGGAAATTCTGGGGAGACAGACCCTTACTCCAGAGCACAGTGTACAAGCTAGGGATGCAAACCTTAATATGAGGTCTACCTAGCAGATCCAGGAATCTATTCTATTATTTATATTATTAATAACACCATTTAAATCAAAACAGTTTTTCTGAAGACTCTAACTAGTATCTATTATTATCTCTGTTACATTTGGCCTTGGATAGTCATGAGTACTTAGGGCCTCTCTGACGCAGAAAGTGCAAAGTGTGGGAAAAATGTGTTGATAAGTCCACAAAATCAATTTTCTTTCTTTCTCTCTTTCTCTCTTTCTCTCTTTCTCTCTTTCTTTCT